>OU426987.1:60557623-61119133 GCA_911387755.1 Chrysotoxum bicinctum | reverse complement strand
TTTGTATTGTATTTGTATTGTATTTGTATTGTATTAGTTATAATTATATAATTGTTATATTATAATACTATCAAAATAAGTTCTTTCGGCACGAGTACGATAACTTGGCCGCCATGATTTGATGACGGATTTTTGTAGAAGGGTCAAAAATAAGCACTTTTTACTATGGGAGGGGGGGTCTATCTCCCCCCGTTTAGGAGGTAGGGGCACTTTTAGAAAAAAATGGTTTAAATTGAAAAAAAAAATATTAAAAAACAACGGCAACACCTACAATAAAGTGCTATACTGCGTTTGAAAGCCAGAAGATTGTTCTATAATCCTGCATTTAAATTAAATTACTCGTATCAACAGTTTTTGAGAAATTCGCATTTAAAGTCTAAATTTTGATAAAAAAACGTGAAAAAAAAAGTTTAGACCGGTTGTTTTCAAAATTGTGAAATGAAATTGTAAATTAGCTTACATGTGTTTCATGTATCTATCAGTTCTTAATCGAACACAAAAAACCGCATGGTTCTATGTCTTCTGGTTTTTGAGAAAATCGAAAATAACTAAAACTACTTTTCTACAAAATGTTTGATATTTTTTGCTTTCTTACATAAATAAATCAGTGCTAGCTTCCAACATTACAATATATAAACAGTAAAGTATGTATGGGGGGGCATGCTGCCCCCCTGCAACCCCCCTGCTTGGGCACACTATAGGATTTGGGGTAGGTGCGAGGTTGGGTGCATGCAAAGTTTCTTTTGCATTCACAGAATCTGTATTTAAAAAAATTCAAATTTATTCTATTTATCCAATGTCCACTAAATACATATAAAATACAATAAACGATCTTGAAAACCAAAACAAACTTCTGACCATGTTCACCAATACATGGCACTATTTTTCTATCGAAAATACTGCCTAGAAAGGAAATATAAGGACGACTGGGGTACGCAAATAATAGAGTTTTTATCAGATGTAAAAAAAGTTTACCCTTGTTATACCGATGGTGATATATGTGAGGGTTTACAGTTAAAAGACATCGATCCTCCACCCTTCAGAGCGAAAATTTATAAAGTGTTTTACCGGAAAAAAATTTTCTTCTTCCCACCATAAAAGAGTAACTCAACGAACTCGACAGTTATAGTACGGACGATGGCTTTATTGACGAGACTTACACACCTTTTTAATACATTTTGACCATTTTGAACTAACTATGACTGACTAACTCCTGAGTAACTGACAAAATAACTGACCCAGATGCAATTCTATCTCCTCATGGTGCATTCTGGGTAACGCTAAATAAATTGCGGTACTGAACTAACAAAGATTCATTATGTTTATTAACATTAATCCTTAAAATGGAATCACCGTCACCACCAAAAATCAAAAAAAGTAGTTTTGGTAATTTTCGATTTTCTCAAAAACTAGAAGACATAGAACCATGCGGTTTTTTGTGTTCGATTAAGAACTGATAAATACATGGATCACATATAAGTTAATTTACAATTTCATTTCAAAATTTTGAAAACAATCGGTCTAAACTTTTTTTTTCACGTTATTTTATCAAAATTTTGACTTTAAATGCAAATTTCTCAAAAACTATTGACATGAGTAATTTAATTTAAATGCAGGATTTTAGAACAATCTTCTGGCTTTCAAACGCAGTGTAGCACTTTATTGTAAGTGTTGCCGTTGTTTTTTTAATATTTTTTTTTCAATTTAAACCATTTTTTTCTAAAAGTGCCCCTACCTCTTAAACGGAGGTTTTGTCAAAAACCAGAAGACATAGAACCATGCGGTTTTTTGTGTTCGATTAAGAACTGATAGATACATGAAACACATATAAGCTAATTTACAATTTCATTTCACAATTTTGAAAACAACCGGTCTAAACATTTTTTTTCACGTTTTTTTATCAAAATTTGGACTTTAAATGCGAATTTCTCAAAAACTATTGATATGAGTAATAAAATTTAAATGCAGGATTATAGAACAATCTTCTGGCTTTCAAACGCAGTATAGCACTTTATTGTAGGTGTGGCCGTTGTTTTTTAATATTTTTTGTTTCAATTTAAACAATTTTTTCTAAAAGTGCCCCTACCTCCCAAACGGGGGGAGATAGACCCCCCCTCCCATAGTAAAAAATGCTTGTTTTTGACCCCCCTACAAAAACCCGTTATCAAATCTTGGCGGCCAAGTTATATACTCTCCCCGTTCTTTCGGAAAATCGAATTTTTTCCGCCTTGGCCCTACTGTGCACCGGCGCACAGTGTTTTGTCCCTTTGTGAAAAATCAAAAAAAAAAAAATTATATTTGCATATTTTTAGTATTTATTCATAATTATGTAGTATCAGCTCATGCTAAAACGGTACTTTTATAGAGATAACTTCTATAATGTACATAAATAATTCACTCCCAAAAATGAGTTCGTGAGTGAATGAGAAAACTTTAACGAATTTATATGAATTTTGACAGAGTGATTGTTTATGTTTTAGTAAGGTTTTCATAATTGTTAAATTTTTATCTAGTGTAATTTATTGTTATTGCGTACATTTTAAGATAAAAATTTCAAATTTATAAAAATATGGGTGAGTTATCAATATTTCTTTGTTTTGAAAACAAAAATAAATTAATTTAGAATTCAAATAAGATTTTAAAAAAAACATGTCAGAACATGTTCATAATTTTGAGGTGTTATTTCAAAATTCGTCTAAATTTTAAGTTGGCAAAGTTTCATCTGCATCTGTTTGTCCCTTTCTGAGTTATTTGCTTTAATTTACAGCTTGGCAACAACTCAAAAATAGCTTCCTATTTGTAAAATGGCTTGAAGCGGAAAAGAACAACAAAAAAATTTCTGTTTTCAATTACGTTTTAGACGTTTACCATTTAGAAGATGCTCCTGATGTTATGAGTATTAAATCCAGTGTAAAGAAGTCAGAAAATTTGTTTTTGTTAATAATGGGAGTTATGTAATAGGAATGAACGTAAACTATAAAAAAAAATTCTTTGTATTTGAGCAATATTTTTATGCTGAGTGAAGATGTTTTAAGCTTCTTAAATAACAAAAATAATACAGAATCATCTCAAGCACATAGTATGGAAGGCCATGTAAAAATTTTGGGGAACTCAATGTAGCTTCAAAAAAGCGGAGGGTAGTGGATTTACTGCGAGATAGAGATCGTAATGAAATTAACGCCCTTATTACGGTTGTCAAAGATCAATGCGATATTTGATATTTATCTATAAAATTGATGAATCGGTATTATCATTGTCCAAATTTTTTATGAATTGTGAACGTTCTTCAGATTTAAGATCTATTACGAATGGTCCAATTGACAAAATTGGTTTTATCGTTTCCAAAATATTATTTTGTTATCACATTGTTAGCCAACCAGAAACTCGTTGATGATAAAATTATTTTGTTCGGATCGTGCAAATTATTTAATTGTGTAATGTCTACTATAGAACTTTTTTTAGATGAATAAGATGTTGAAGAAGAAAATACTTCGGAGCAAGCGAACATTCGAAGAAAATTACGCGATGCTTCCAGTCCATTTGGTTTAGAAGAACAAATGTAGGTATGCAGATAATTCGATCTTTTTTTAATTTTCATACAAAACTTTAGACTTTCCGAAGAAGCATTCCTTAATATATTTATAGATAAAAACGACAAATTAAAACCACTGAGAAGACAACAATCCATCCCGAACATAACTAAACTTGCAGCTACCTCAAAATTTCTTGCACAAGGAGCGTTGAACGTTGGGAATGACTTCCACATTGGTATGGCACAACCCGCAGTGTCGATCGTTTTGAAAGAAGTTTTATTTGTTTTGGGCTCTCTTCATAAGCTCGACCAATCTGGAGAGCTCTTTTTTGTTACTTACAATTTTACTCCTAAGTAAGAAAAAAAACAATAGAAAGTAAATAGCAATGTTTAGATATTAAGCATACAAACTACTTACACTTACTTAACAGAAGATAATTATGTTAATACAGATTGGCGGCAAATTATTTAGAAAATGTATACGTCAATCAAAATAGTCACTTTTCTATATTTACACATCATTTTAACAAACAGAAAAAAACAAAACTTTAAAAAATTTTCTGCGGAAGTATTTTTGATACACCTTTGTATGGGCTCGCAACACTGTGCGGCGTTTTCACCAGAAGTGAACTTTCTATCGGCTCAGAAAATCCTGAAACCTTTCAAACTGTAGAAATCGTCACATACATATGTATGTCTGGTTGAAACCAGGTTTCGGACAGAGAGATGACAAAAAGGTATCTAAATTCCCCTAATTTATTAGTCAAACGTTCGTAAAAATTCCCGTAGTGTCCATAGTTTGCCTAACAGTGCGCGCTTTCTGCGCACGCAATCGGTTGGGAGTGGAGTTTCATCCTTATTCTTGAAGAAATATGGGCCGATAACTTTTTTGCTCATAACACCGCACCCAATAATGCATCTGGTTTGGTGTAGACGATGCTAATGTGTTGTTCTTGTATTTTCAAAACCCTTAAATCTACAGTTCTGGCTTTTAATTATAAACACTTCAAGCGCTTAATCGTCCGGAAGCATTCCGAATGCTTCTGAATCCGTTCGTTTGGCAAGTTGTTCTTCTGAAAAGAAGAGAAACTCGATTCTACATTTTTGAAGAAAGAATCAAAACAATTTTACCTGCTGTGGGTTTTTCCAATATAATCAATCAATCAGTATCCAAATGCATCTTTTAGGCAACTACAAATTTACTGATTTTGGTACATCTAACAAGACTTGAGTGAACAAAAATTTTCATAACAAATTTTAAAATTTTGAAGCTGAATACGTTTATATTTGAGCTGCGATATATTTTCTACGAGCTCATTTTACACTTTACAAATCTTTCTATCTGCGCTTTTTAATCCAAATGCAAAGCAATCTTATTAACGACCCCGAATCCTTCTTCCAATTTGTCAACTTTAAGCGAAAATCCGTTGATTACCTTCCCTCTCTCTCTCTTTCAATAACGAAATTCCAAACGAACCCCAAGCAATCACCAATTTGTTTGCTAGTATTTTCAAACAATCTTTTACCGACAACTTTTTTATACCTGATTGTAATTATTTCAATTAATTACAGAATTTATCCCTCAGTTTATTTTTGCCTCATACCATTGATCCATTTCTCATTAAAAATAAGCTAAATCAACTCGTCCAAAGTGTGACGTTACGAACTACGAGTATCGTCCAATTGCTAAGCTCTCACTTATTCCCAAAATCTTTGAAAGCTTTTTGTACGAAATTTTAAGTTTTGGTTGTAAGTATCTCATTTCGCTTATACAAAACGGCTTTGTCAAATGTAGGTCCACAACCATTAACTTCGTTCAATTCGTATCCTTTAGACTCGCAGCCATAGAGAATGGAAAGCAAGTCGACGTTGTCTGAACCAGTTTCGGTAAGACATTTGATAAAATTTCACACAAGCTTATTCTAATCAAACTGTCTACCCTTTTGCTTCAATCTATCGTCGTTAGATGGATTTCTTCTTACCCGAAAACTCGTTGATACAAAGTTCGATTCAGATCTTCCTGCTCTGAATAATTTCTTAGCTACCTCCGGGCCCCAAAAGGCAGTCACTTAGGACCTCTCCTTTTTATTCTTACATCGTAAATAATATTGAAATAGTCATCAAATATTCACATAATTTCACTCTTTGCCGAAGACACCAAGTTTTTCAAAATCATTTTTTCCACACATGATTCCACTCTTCTACAACTTGATCACGACAGTTTCTGTCTGGTGCCTTGCTTAGAGTTTATTATTTCCAAATTGCATTCAATCACTTTTTCACGAAAACGCATCCAATCACGTCCTCGCCTCTACATTCTTCATTATCAACCCATATCCTCTGCTGATCAATTCGCGTCCTTAGTGTTTTATGTGATAGAGAACTAAACTGTCTCACACATGTTAACGAGATTAATTTTAAAGCTTACCCTGCACTAGGCCTTATGAAACGATGACCCAAAGAATTCTCTGACCCCTACAGCTTACGTGATCCGATCTTCATACATAAAGTTTTTTAGTTCTCTTCAGCTTTGGACAAATGATGTGACTGCACCATTTTCTGTATGCCTTTAGGGTTAAGCCACGCTTAAACGCTTCAACTCATACTTCCAGATGCTGATTTTATTGATATTAAGCTCAAGTTTAACAAGACAGTTTGCCATTCTCCGGCTATTTGTCAATATGTGAATATAACAATTGAAATAAATGAATTTGTTACTTACTAAACTGCTTCAATGTTTTGTTCATTTGTTCCTAATCCTTATAAATTCAGTTTCAGTTTTTTCTTTGTATTTATTGTTATGACTTCTGTATTTTTAACAAACATGATATTTAACAATGTAAAATAAATTTTAAAACATTAAGCTTAAACATAACTTGGCATATTAAATTCAAATAAACTAAGTAGCTACACTTAATAAGAAAATATCTAACAATGCATTTTAATAAATATTCAGTATAAATTAGTAGGTATAAAATTTATCACAGAAATTTAAAATAAAAACTAGAATTGAACGAATTCATCAAAACTTTTTAAAATAGTTGCAAATTAAAACCATACTCAAAATAATGAAGACATTTATTGTAAGATCCATAGTCTTTTTTGCACTATTTGCCAAGGTTGTAAATATTGAAACTTTCGTCCAGTCACTGAGGCCTGCTAAATTTCTACAAGCAGCTCTCAAGTAATATGTGGTATTTCTGTCTAGTCCTTTAACGACAAATCGAACTCCTGTAATAATATAGACACATATGTATATTAATGGAATATAAGCAGTTTTAATGAAACAAAAATACAGAAATAATTTTCATTTCTCTATGTATTGATCAAAAATACAATATTCATATAGAACGAGAAATAAAGTATCAAAATCGGAACTAAGCGTGGGTCAATAAGCCCCTGAAAATTTAAGGTACTAGTACGGTCTAAAACACCAAAAAACGCGCGATTTTTGGGAATATTTTTCTCAGAAACCTTATTAGGTAAAAACATAATTTTTTTTTAAATAATGAATACATGCGTCAAGAGTACAAAAAAATTTTTTTTTTTTAAATTTGAGAATTTTTGGCCGAATTATAGAAGGCCCAACGTCGACTCATCAAAAAATACATTGTCCCATGGTAGACAGTTAATCTCAGGATTGGCTGGACTGAAACAAAAAAACCAAAGTGGGTTATTTAAAGGAAGGTTTCTTACGAGACAATTTACCACAATTTGTTTAAAAAGTCAAAATAAAAAAAAAATCTCGAGCTTTGAAAAAAAAAAGTCACCCTAGAGTCGCCCTAAATCGTTTTTTGAAAAATCTGAAGTCACCCTGATGACAAAATTTTGTGTTTTTTGAGACCTGGGGTCGCCCTGAAGTAGATCTAGGTATTTTTCTGTGGCGAGTTCAGGTAACGATCAAATTGTCAAAAGTCACATGAGATTTTATATCTCTTTCTTTTGTTGTCGTTTGTCGATTCGCATGTTACAAGCTATTGCTTGTGTTTGCAATCAAATGTTTGTTCTACTCATCAGATGTAATATTCAGCAACAACGCCAAATTGTTTTTGTTCATTTTTTAAACTAATTTATAACAAATTTTAAGTTTTATCAGAGCATAGAATTATTTTTGTCT
The DNA here is from genome assembly GCA_911387755.1 of Chrysotoxum bicinctum. Classification (NCBI taxonomy): domain Eukaryota; kingdom Metazoa; phylum Arthropoda; class Insecta; order Diptera; family Syrphidae; genus Chrysotoxum; species Chrysotoxum bicinctum. The sequence continues at coordinate 61,111,484 of OU426987.1, read as the reverse complement.
TGCTTTTAGTTGTCAACGAAACAATTGGTAACCCTTGGGTGTATTTTGATAACCAAAAACCCCAGTTTTTTTTACAACTCTGAGGGTTGTCAAGAAAACCTGGGTCAACCCTGGGTACAGTTGAACGAACGAACCTATTATTGGTCATTTTCAACACTGTTTTGGATTATTCACCACTGACTTACTCAATTTCGGTTCGTTCGTTCTCCACTGTGATATACGCCGAACGTTTTGGTCGACTAATTTAGGCCACCACGCCAGAAACGGATGATAAAATCCACGGTTTGATAATGGATGATCGGCGAATGAATGTGGACGAGCTTGATCAGACCACATCTTACCACTGAATCAGTGATTTTGATTTTACATAAATATTGGGAAATTAAAAAGCTTTCCGCAATAAGGGTGCCGCGTTTGCTTACAATCGACTACAAACTCAATATTTTGACAACTTCAAAGAAGAGTTTGAGAATGTCCAAGAAAAATTCGACCGAGTTTTTGAGCCGTCTTGTAAGCTTGTGTGAATCCTGGATTCATTACAACACACAAGAGGCCAAGGAACAGTTGAATCAATGGACTCTATAGTGTGCATTAATAACTCTCCAATATCAGCCGAAGAAGTCCAATATGTGTTTGTCAGTAACGTGCGGTGTTATTCACAAAACATAACATAAAGGATATCGAAGCATATCGGCTGGATCGATTTCAGCCCGGTTTGAAGCAAAAACGGCAGCATTTAGCGAAGAAAAATGTCCATTTTTTGTAAGATAAAATTTTCTGTTACATCAATAATTATCCATAATTCAAAACCCCTCGCAAAATTTGAACAAAATCGATCAAGTAGTCTAATAAATACTAAAATAAAAACATTGTGGTAATATTTTTTACAAAAACTGTTATAAATGAATTCTATTCAAAAATTTTTCCAGACATTTTGAAAACACAAATTTTAATCAAATTTTAAATTTATGGTTGGATGGACATGGATGCCCAGAACGACGAACGTTACGACGAAATTTGTTCTACACAAACCAATACTTACCCTAGAGAACAAAAGTACCAAAGAGACACAAAGTACTCACCTCGAACAAAATTAAAATCTGCCTTCTCAGCAAAGCTCCAATTACCGGCAGCGTACTTAAAATCATTCTCCGACATATACTCGACTCTGTACCCTATGGTGTTCATATTTTCTGGAATATCTGTATATTTTACGGAACGAATATCCAATTCAAATGCATCCGAAAGCACTCGTCGTAGTTGAAATTTCGATGGAGCAACTGGCTTGTGTCCTTTTTTAAGCCGAATTGTTCGTTCCAGATGTCCCATTGGATTTGCCACTTTGCATTTATATTCTCCGAATTGATTTTCATTTCTAACGTTTATTTCCAACACAGAACTGTGCAATTCATAAAAAATTCTATAATCCGATTTGATGTTGCTACTGATTGCCTTGCTGTCAAAAATCCAAGTGAAAGATGCAGGAGGCTCTGCGATTGCTTCGCATGATAAATTAACGAAGCCACCCAAATAGGCATAGTAATTATTTATTGTATCGTTGCTGGACCAATATGGTTTTTCTAGAAAATTAATTTTGAAGAAACAACATGAAAGATTGCGTGTGTTAATATAATTTCAATCAAATACAATAATTAAGCTTAGGAAAATAAAGTGCCCAGTTAGATTGCACGTACTTGGTCTTGTGATTCAAAGCTATTAGAAGTTTAACATAAAAGTATTGGTAGTTCAAGAGAAAATTCTTCAAACAACAAAAATTGATAAAGTAAATAAAACAAAAGATTTTGGAAAATTTTGCCATCCCATAATACCTCGCATACTTCCAAAGGAACGAAATTGGCCCAGCCAATAACCATAAATATGGACAAATTTTGGCTACACAATATGTCTTTTGTTTTAATTTTGAAAAAAGTATAATCAAAATCACTAGAGGAGTTTTCCAAAATGCTGCGATTTAAGATCTCTGTACAATGGCAATAGGTAGGTACTTTACTTTTTTTGTTCTAAGAAAAAAATAAAAAACTCGTCTCAATAGTGTGTAAGAAAAGCAAGGGATCAAGTTTAAAGCTGAAGTTAAATAGAAGAACTGTTCCTTGCGTATTAGATATATCGAGTGTTTTTGACAGTTTTCATTTCTTCACAAATAAAAAAGGCAAAAAAAGAGAGTGTCGGTACCGATATGCTGGTGAAGCACTGGGATAGTACTAAAAATTGATTTTGAAACGATTTGACTTTATAAGATTAACAAGAAATCTATAACTCTCTGGTTTAAAAAAAAACAGTCTTGTGAATTATGAAGAAGCTCGTAGTTCCTTTGGAATAATTCCAGCATATTGAATGCGTATTTGTGAATCATTTGATTTCAATTCGTTAACCAATTGAATTTAAAAAAAGGTTTTTCTATCGTACAATTCTTTGCAAGAAGAAACTTGACACCACCAACAGCTGAGAACGCTGGCTAGTGGAAGTTTAGGGGTTTTATACAATGCATATCACTTAAAGAAATGTTGATTGCAGTCTTTTTCTATTTTGTTTTTAAAGATGGATTATAGGAACCACTTCACTATACTCATGATGTAACTTTACTGCCGGGGTGTTATGGAGAAATAAATTACATTGGACATCTATAACGATACTGGTTTTAAATTTTAAAAGCGAATAATTGTTTTTTTTTTTTATTTTTAAAATGATTATGATTCCTCTAAAATGTTTGAGCACAGTGTGAGCGTAAGGAAGTTTCGAGAGGATATTTAAGTCTATACCGGAATTGGTTTTGAATTTTTCGGAATATAGTAATGGGAGAGAAATATTGGGAGTAAAGCATTGCACATTCGTGTAGCTCCGGTAAAGAAAGAATCTTTGAATTTGACAGTACGACCAATGTAATATAATTCTACGAGAATTATGGTAGAATTAATAAAGGGGGAAATGCAACTGGGTATTTAACTAAAATATGGTAAAATAATAAAAGACATTGCAGCGGTGCTTGAAAGATGCAAATATCTTCTTTATAGATTTTATTAATTAATTTTTAAACCTCTTTTTTGGATATTATCCAAGAAAATCAAGTGGATTATTAGAGGACAAGCCCAAATATGGGAATAGTACTGAAGGTTTAAACAGCCAAATAGGTAAAGGTGGACACATTTCTTGCATCGTCGAAGAAGATCTAAGTACTTAGCAGTGTTTTTGGTGACGTCGAATATGGTAATTCCCTTGTAAGGAAGTCTGTGATGCACTTACCGAGAACTGAAAGCTTTTCGGTTACCTCAATGAAAGTGCTAATCATTGAATAGATTATTGGAGGTGGGTTCCGCTTTGAAGACAGAAGACGAGTTTAAGTTTCCCCGTTTGACAATGCCATAGAGATCTTAATTTAATGAGCTGATCATACGCTTCCGTTCTAGATCCACATTCAAAGAACAAGGAAAAGCTGAGGGTACTGTGGTCAGCAAATCAATTCAATGGATTTGAAGTTTTAGATAAGAGATCATTGATGAATATGAGAAAGAGAGTCGGCGACAAAACGGAGCGCTAAGGCACACCGTCATTTGTATCAGTAGGTATCTTGTCACTTTGGTATGGGAATTCGGTGCGAGAAAGAAATATGTTGTTTGTGTCGTACAGTTTTGAGTGATAAAAGTTGGTTTGCGGTTAGAAGCACGCGCAGAAGACATCGGCTAACTTAATGTTGGGTGTTTGGGAGGCCGTTATTGTTAGGCTTTTCAGTGTTTTATATTAGTGGCAAGTTGAGTGCTTGAATAGTAAAATATAGAAATGATTCATGGTTTATCACATGGTATAGTTAAAGTGTTTTTAAATTTTTGTGATTCATTGTAATTTGTAGATTTATTTAATCTGAATGCTCGTATGTAAAAACAAAGACACCAAATTCAATCCATATTCTAGCAATCATTGTATGGTCTTGCGGTAATCATTGCAAAGAGAATGTTTTGTTACAACAATCAAATATTCGTTTGAAAAAAAAAAAAGAAAAACCCGCTATGTTACTATTTTTATTTTAATTGAGTGTAGATTGATAGATAATTAACCATACTCTCCGATGCATACGATCACGAAAAGATGCGGATCAGCACTGCCATGCTCTACAAATGTACATTCATTAAGTTATCATGCCTCTCATTATTTTATCGCTATTTTTATAAAAAAAAAATATTTCACTGAAATAGCCAGCTGCATTTCTGCAATTAAGCAATTCCACCAAATACTCGTACTTCAGGGAATGCACATTAGTATTCCCTTGAACCCAGTTTCGGACGTCGCATCGTGTCAAGTATAAAGATTCTTTCCTTAACCGTACTACTTGGATGTGGAATGCTTTGGATGGCTCTAATTTTTCTTCTCATTTTGATATTCAGAGCTTCAAAACTCCTCTTCAAATCCGTTTCAGTGCAGGATTATTTAGAAAAAAAGATTGCAAGATTATTCGTAAGATAATGTCGGAAGAGTCATGACAAGAGATACTTTTGGAGGATTTTTCACTTCTTCGTAAGATGCAGTGAAAAACATTTTTGCAGGGGCTGGTAATCGATTCCAGAACTTTTGCATGAAAGTTGAATACGCTTATTATTATGTTAAGGAGTACTATACAAGGTGTCCTTTAATTCGTGCATAATATTTTAGGGCGTGATTCTTGGGTATATTTTAAGAAAAAAAATTGTTCTACAGTAAGGGCCTATCTCCAATTTTAACATCATATATCGGGGATTTAAGAAAAGGCCTATTTTGGTGTACCCTGACCAATGTTAACGGTAATTTCACTGTTAATACTAACGATAGAAACTTTATTTAGGCCTTTATTTTTAGAAAAAATAACAGCCTTCGTAATTGCGTTTTAATAAATATGAAATCTTATCTCGATCTTGAGATATCCAGTTTCTAGCATGTTCCGTTTTTCCTGCCTATGCTAATGTTTTGACTTTGGGATCAATTTTCTCCAGAAAATGCCTAATAAACATACAGCCGTATTAATAAAAACACACAATTTGCTCGTTAACACACGTTTTTTCCAACACACGGATAATGAAATCACTATCTTTTTTTCATTTTATCTATTCACTGAATAACAAAGAAAAATTGGCAGCACTTCCTTAAATTCTACTAAATATTCTAGTACCTACTTTTAGAAAGCTGATTATGTCATCTCAGTCATACAAAATAATTTTTGATGTCAAACGAATTCGAAACGGTTATTTAATTCTTGTATCGTAAAAAAATGGATATACCAGAAAAGGAAAAAGAAAGACTGAAAATTAGAGTTCTGGCGACAAGCTTAGTTAACACAATAGCGTATGGCAACCATTACTTGGACACTTGGTGGAATGTGTATTATTAAATAAAATGTTTCTTCAAATTTGACGAGCAAGTTAAAGATATCCGCTCGTTAATCACCAAAATCGGTGAGATAAGTTATCCTCTCATTGTCAAACCTCATTTAAGACTAAACCACATTTATTAGTAAGAATTATAAGTTAAAATACGTGTTAAAGTTGTTTCGCCTTTATTGTGTGCTTATTAATAGGGCTGATACAGTTTCATTTCACTATTTTTTTGAATGAAAGTAACAATAATAAAAATAAAACTCAATAACAAGTTTGCGGAAAAACCGTTAGATCTTATGATACTTGGGAAAACCTGAAACATTTAAAATTAAGAAAAAAAGTGTTTTTTGCTTTTTTAGTTTTTTGTTTGGGTAAAAAAAATGGGTTTTATGATTTTGGACACGTTTATATAAATAGTTGACAATATGAATGGTTTTCCAATAATTTTGCAATGTTTTTTTAAAATACCATAGCCGTTTTAAAACGTGCTCGTTTATTTGAGTAAATGTCAAGACCCTCAATTCCTTTCCCGTTTCCTAAAAAGTTCTCAAAAAGTTTTAGCTTTGGGGTATAAAGGCCTATTTGAAAAATTTACTTAACAAAAATGGAATACAATATTAGAAAAGAGAATTAAAAACGCCAAGCTAAAGTTGATTAGAAACGCTGTTTGATACCACGAACTTTATCCAAATCGACGACTTCCAGGTTTACAAGTATTTGGATAAAACATGTTGAAGGCTTCAAGAAACGGAAGCAGTTTCAAATACACGACCTAACGCGTAATTGGAAACAAATTATCTGAAGTTTTTGCGCAATTATTTACCAGAACTATTGGAGGACATTCCATTTATGCAAATAGTTTCATCATATTTCCAACATGATGGCGATCCAGCCCTTTGTGTTCGATATGTTAAGAATTGGTTAGATGAAGAGTGCGGTAATCGTTGAATAGGAAGAAATAGACTTTCACTGACCTGCAAAATTTCCTGACTTACATTATTGGATTTCTTTGTAATGGGGAAGAATAATAGAACTTCTTTATTCAAGCGAAATAGCAAATTTAGGTGAATTAGAAGACCGCATTCTAGAAGCGTGATCAAAAGTGATGCAGCAGCTATTATCAATTAACCAAGGAGAACAAATAATATCTAAGACCACATAAAATCATTTCTTATTCATAGATCCTTTCGAGCTTAAAGGAAAAAAAAAACACTTTTCTTTTATTTTATGTGTACATGTCTCAGGTTTTCCCAAGTATCATACAATCTATGGGTTTTTCCGCAAACTTGTCATTGAGTTTTATTTTTATTATTGTTACAATCATTCAAAAAAAATTAGTAAAAACAGAACATGCTAGAAACTGGATATCTCAAGACCAAGATAAGATATCAAATTTCATTAAACGCAATTACAAAGTGTTGGCTCGACCAACCTTTGGCTAAACCAAATAATTTTGGAGAATTCTTTTCCGAAATTTAAGCTTTATTGTCTTTTGACATAATGTACATACTTATGTATATAATATTAAGAAGCTAAATTTTCCTAAAATAAACTTCATGTTAATATACATAGGATTATAATTTTATAAAATAAGCTTACGTTTAGTTTGAATTCACACTATAATTAACTTTATTTTTCTTTATTAAGATAAATACTTATTTATTGCTTGCTTGGTGTACGTTCGTGTGAGAAGTGAGACCGGAAAATCCACCATCTTGCGCTAATCATGAGGTCACGGGGTTATGATGCTTAAAAGGTGCTGCCAAGTTTCGCAACACTCCCCCCTGGTAAGCTGGTCCCTAGGTCCTGGTTACCATTTTCTGGAAACTTTTGCACTTCAAGAACGGCTAGTTTGACTACGGGTCTTGTGTAAACTCCGGTTGCCGTTTTCACGACTGCACTTCGAACCTCACCATCAGCACCTGGTAGCACCTTGATTATTATTCCTTTAGGCCACTCACACCTTGGATTATTTGTGTCGCATAATACAACAACATCTCCTTCTTTTATTGATTCGGAATACCGAAACCATTTTGTTCTTCTAGTAAGGTCAGGCAAATATTCGCGAACCCATCGCCTCCAGAAAAGATCCGCATATCTCTCACTTATAAGCCAATTCCTCCTTAGAACGTGAGCAGAGTCGTCAAAATGTCCACTTAACTTTCGCCCACTAGACGAACCCATTAAAAAACTATTTGGAGTAAGTGCCTCATCATTTTCGCTATTTATTGGGACATAAGTAAGTGGTCTAGAATTAACTACAAACTCTACCTCTGCCATCATACTCAAAAGAAGCTCATCATTTGGGTTTCGAGTTGGGTTCATTGCAATAAGTGTTTGTTTAACGGTACGAACTAATCTCTCCCAGCTCCCACCCATATGAGGTGATAGTGGTGGAATAAAGATCCACTTTAGCTTCATGTCAAAAGCTTTTGCCAGATCTTTCTCGTTTAAATGACTCATTGCTTCCTTTAATTCTGAGCTTGCACCTCGAAAATTTGTTCCGTTGTCAGAGTATATTTCCAAAGGCATCCCCCTCCTAGCAATAAATCGCTTTAGCCCCAAGATACACGAATCGCTCGAAAGACTATGAGCAATCTCAATGTGGATAGCTCGAACAGTAAGGCAAGTAATGAGCATACCCCACCTCTTCTCCGCATGCCGACCAACTTTCACGTAGAGCGGACCAAAGTAGTCTACGCCTATGTAGGAAAAAGGTCTGGTAAAGGGCTGTAGACGAGCTGGCGGTAGTTCTGACATAATAGGTGGTTTAGGACTTGCCCGTTGGTTTTTACATTTTTGGCAAGCACCTCTTCGCATGTTCTTTAAGGCTGCTCTTAGGCATTCTATATAAAAAAATTGCCTTATTTCGTTTACCACACTTTCATTGTAAATATGATGGAAATTTTTATGGAATTCTAACAAGATCAAAGTGGTAATATAGTGATCTTTTGGTAAAATGATTGGTCTTTTCGCATGATGAGGAATGTAAGGAGTTGCATCGATGCGTCCTTTGATTCGCATTACTCCATGCTCATCGACGTAAGGCGATAGCTTATATAAGGAACTTGACCTGTTCAGTTGCCTACCTCCTTGTTTAAGAGTGTCGTACTCTTTTTTAAAACTTTCTATCTGGCATTGTCTATATAAATAGTTTTCAGCTCTACGCCTTTCATTAACTGTAAATGCATGATCCTCGTTCTTTTTCCTCAGCTTTGTAACTATGTCTAGGAAACGTAGAGCAAACATTGTGGCCCTTAAGAGCCGATTCCAGTTCGAGAAACGTCGATATTGTATCACACACGTTGATTCTACTGCAGTATGCATATAACACTCTTTTACCTCGTGATCTTCTTCTGGCTCATTACAAGACTCAGGACTTTCTTTAGGCCAATCATCTTCTGAGCTCTTAAGGAAACTGGGTCCTTGGTACCATCTGCTCTGCGAGTGGAATTTGTAGCTACTTTTATATTTCGTGGCATCATCGGCTACATTCTCCTTACTAGGCACCCACTTCCAGTCTTTTTCTTCGGAATTTTCTAAAATCTCACCGATTCTGTATGCTACAAAGCTCTTATATTTTCGATGTTCTGATTTAATCCAACATAGCACTATCTTAGAATCGGTCCAATAAAATATATCCTTTATGTCGACGCTGTGATCTTCAACGATCGATTTTGCGAGCCTGGTCCCTAGTACCGCTGCTTCTAACTCCATGCGAGGTATGGACATTGGTTTGATTGGACCTACTCTCGTTCTCGCACTTATTAAGGCACAGTTTGCTGATAAGGCAGATGAAATTCTAAAATAAGCGACTGCCGCATACGCTGTTTCGCTTGCGTCTACGAACACGTGCAATTGGACTCTACTCTTCTTAAAATCGGTAAGATAATATCTTGGAACGGTTATATGTTTAATATCCGGTATAATACTTAACCATGTTTTCCATCTTTCGCAGTGAGCTTCTTTTATGTTGTCATCCCATCCAATTCCTGATCTCCAAACGTCTTGTAACAAGATTTTCAAGATAATTACAAAATTAGCAATTAAACCTAATGGGTCGAAAACGCACATAAGAGCAGTTAGCACCTGTCTTTTAGTTGGAATAACCTTCCCCAACATGACTTCTTGGTTCATCTTTTTTGCTTTAAAGGTAAATAAAAAATTGTCCTCTACTGGTGACCACCACATACCGAGAAGTTTTTCTGCACTGTCTGCAAAATTAAGATCTTGACCGGACTTATTTATAGTTGTTGCTTTGCCATCTAACGCTTTGAGCACCTTTTCAGAATTAGACATAAAGTTGCGAATTTCGAATCCGCCTTGCTGATGTACAAATATAACTTCTTTGGCCAACACTATCGCCTCGTCCTCGTCGTCCACGCTATCGAGGAAATCATCCACGAAATGATTTTCTGTTATAGCCTTGTATGCTCTTGGAAATCTATCTGCGAACCTATGAGCATTTTTATTTTTAATAAACTGCGCACAGAAAGGTGAGGATGTAGAACCAAATATCAAAACCAGCATTGTAAAAACTTCTATTTCATTTGTGACTGTGTTCCGCCAGAGAAACCGTAAAAAATTCTGATCCTCTTTTAACACCTTGATCTGATGAAACATTTCACGTATATCTCCAAAGATAGCATATTTTCCCTCCCTAAAACGGTAGAGTACACCTGTTAGCGAAGGAACTTCATCTGGCCCCGTTAAGAGAAATGAATTTAGCGACACGCCATTTACTTTTGCCGCAGCATCCCACACTATTCGAACCTTGTTCGGCTTATTCGGGTTGACAACCGGAAAAATCGGCAAGTACCAGGCCGGAGTCTTTTCAGTTTCCGTTCGACTAAGCTTCCTTGCGTAACCTTTCTCGATATACTCCTTGATCTGATTATCCATTTTAGAGAACAGCTCTGATTCTCTTGAGATCTTCTTTTCAAGGCAATTCAATCGCCTTTCCGCCATTTTCCAGCTACTAGGTAACATTGATGTGTCGTGTTTCCATAAAAGTGGGACTGTGTACCTCGTACCATCGAATATTGTTTTTTGTTCCAATAGCTGAACGGCCTTCGCATCGTCGTTAGACAGTAGCTTTATTCCTTTTTTTGAAACGAATCTTTCAATTGCGAAATACTCCTTCATCATCCTGTGCATATCGTCATCAATTATTTTTTGGCACTCGCATATATGAAAGTTGAAACTATTTTCATTTGGAGTCATTGATATTCTACTCGAATCAGTACCAAAGACGGTCCAGCCAAGCCTAGTTTTCATTGCCACTGGTTCATTAACATTCCCTTCGATAGTTTTCATTGGTACTCCCAAATTACAATGTTGTAAACCGATAAGTAAGCGAGGTTTCACATTTTCATATGATTTCAAAGGCACAACTCGCAAATGTCGGTACTCAGTAAGAAGTCTCCTTGCGTTTACTGATTGCTTTGGTAATTCCAGCGATTTTACGGTATGCACATCTGGAAGTGAGAATCGCTGTTGAGCTCCTAGTGCTGAAACTTCAAAATCAATTTTCTTCGAAGTTTCTTCCATTCGACGCGTATTTGCTGTCCATTTAAGACACAAAGGTTCGTTTTTGCCATCTGCTTCTAAAGCTTGGGCAAGCTCCTCTTCAATTAAGGTCACCGATGATCCGTCATCGAGGAACGCGTATGTATCGATTTGGCTGCTATCATAATATAAAGTAACTGGTATGATTTTGAACAAAGTTGAACTTTGTCCTTTGCTATGCGTAGTCCCGCTAAACTGTACTGCCTCTTCATTTGATTTCTTTTCGTAATCATTCGGCTGTTTACGAGAATCGCTGTCAGTCTGCTCTCTTCTTATCTGTTTGTTTACGTCGTGGAGGAGACGATGGTGTCGGAATGTACACCCATTGACACCACAGACGTCTGATGATGCACATGTACGTCTTCCATGTTGCTTTAAGCAAGTACGGCATAGAAAATTACGCTTCAGTGTTGACTATTTATCTGCCAAACTCATATTAATGAAGCGCTGACACAAATTCACTGTTTTGCATTTTTCGTCACAGACGCAGCATTTTCGAAATTTATTAGGATCATTCAATTGTTCCTCTCGGCTCTGATGAACGTTGATAAATGCTTTTGACTTTCTGATATTTTTATGTTCCTTGGCAACGAATGTAGTTGTAGTGACTTCAGCTGCAGCCTGAGCTACTTGCGCAAGCCAGTTGCTAAAGGCTTGTAAATCTATAATACTTAAAGTTTGTTTATGAACTCCCCAACTAAGTTTTATTTGAGTGGGCAATCTGTCAATAAGTTCTTTCAGTAGATAAGAATTATTTAAATGGGAGTGTAAACCACTGGCAAGCATTGTTATACAAATATTTTCCACCGATAATGAAAAGTCGATAAGTGTTTCCAGCTTATCTGGCTTAGGAGGAGGTTCGCTTCTTATTTGCTCCAAAAGAGTATCAATAATAATTTCAGGGCGTCCATAGAGCATGCGAAGAGTTTCTATAGCACGCTCAACTTGATCTGGCATAACCAATTTGTATTTAAGTTTTTTCATTGCATCACCTTTGATGCATCGTTGCAAGCGAAGTAGATTCTCTTGGCTTGTATACCCACAAGATCGCGTAGAATTCTCCCACCAGCTGATAAACAACGGCCACTCTTCTGGATTTCCATAGAAGTTGACCTGCTCTTTCGACATAATTTGGCGCGCGGCTATTTGATGTTTGTTAAGTATTGTTCCTTCACCTTGTTGTTGTTGTCCTCTTGTGTTCACCTGTGGTTGTTGCTGTGGATGCGAAATCTTCTGCATTGCGGATGGTATTCCACCTACCCATGTGCTGTTGAGTTTATCATCTCTCTTCACGCTGTTATGGACCCAATTTTTAACTCGTTCTTGCCCGACTCGTTGTTGCTCGTTTAGTTCCTGATCTACTAGCTCACCATCCGATTCTAACTCGCTTTCTGAATTGTGTTTATCATACAACTCGTACTTCTTCTGGATATAGTCCTTCTCCCGCAGTTCTCGAAGCTGTCTTTCTTCCTCTAATCTTTGTAGCTGCAACTGTAGTTTTCCATTTTTAGTTGAAGCTTGTGACTTACTCACATAGGACATGGAATCTGAAGATGCCGACTTGGACTTTAAAGACTTAGAAGGATCCCTGTTTCTTTCCGAAATAGGAAGTTCTGGTACACACAGTTGAGAAGACGCACTAGCTTGACCGCGAATCTTTCGAACGTTCGACTTAACCGGCGAGACATGAGCCACAGAAAGTTGATCTTGTGCTTGTTGAAGTTGGACATGCATGGAGGTGATTGCTGTTGACTGCTGGGGGGTACCTACCTCTAATACAACGCGCGGTGGGGATGTTAATTGCATAACGGAACCTATCTGGTGTTCATGGGCTGTTGGCTTAGCTGGCTTGTTTGCCACAGTAATTACATTTTTACATTGCTCGCAGTACCAGGCATTATCCTTTTGTTCATTTGTAAAACCTACGCAGCTAAAATGAAACCATTTTTCACAATCTTCTGCTTCACATTGTACCATGTTATCGTAGTCGTCGTTTCGTTTGCATTTTTTACAATTTTGTTGAGCGTTTGGCAGAGGCATTGTTTTGTATGTTTTAGATCTACTAGACATTATCACTTACCTTATGTCCACGGCTATAGTAAAGTTGGATACGTAGGAGTACTTTATGTGATGGATGAAACTTTCTCCTGTTGAGTACTGAAGAGTAATGACGGATGACGGCTGTCCGAGTTAATTGCTTGACGTGATGTTGTGGCGATGCGGTGCGAGACAATGTGGTGCTATGATGGATGACACACGTGGTGAAGTTAAAGATGATGTGTTTGAGCAAAAGTTTAAAATCCTGTTTTTCTTTTTGTAGCTTTTTTCGTGTTAAACGAAAATTTAGTATGTTGGCTCGACCAACCTTTGGCTAAACCAAATAATTTTGGAGAATTCTTTTCCGAAATTTAAGCTTTATTGTCTTTTGACATAATGTACATACTTATGTATATAATATTAAGAAGCTAAATTTTCCTAAAATAAACTTCATGTTAATATACATAGGATTATAATTTTATAAAATAAGCTTACGTTTAGTTTGAATTCACACTATAATTAACTTTATTTTTCTTTATTAAGATAAATACTTATTTATTGCTTGCTTGGTGTACGTTCGTGTGAGAAGTGAGACCGGAAAATCCACCATCTTGCGCTTATCATGAGGTCACGGGGTTATGACGCTTAAAAGGTGCTGCCAAGTTTCGCAACACAAAGGCTAGTATTTCTTCTAAAAATAAAGGCTTAGATAAAGTTTCTTTCATTATTATTAACAGCGAAATTACCGTTAACATGGGTCAGGGTACACTAAAATAGACCTTTTCTTAAATCCCTGATATATGATATAAAAATTTGAGATAGTAAGGGCCTGTGGAACGATTTTCTTCTTAGAATATACCCAAAAACCACGCCCTATGCACGAATTAAGGGACACCATGTATATGTATAGAATATTCTTCGCAACAACTGAATTTAACGTCCCGTTTTAAATCTTTGAATCATTACACAAAGATTATAGATTGTACGATAGACAATCATACACAATTTAAATTGGAATCATAAACAATAAATCTCAAAACTTTGTGCCAACAGGTTACGCATAACTGAACCATAACCAAACTCTAGTGTTTACAAAACTTACAAATTGCATGTATATTTCAATATTAAAGTCATTAATCAATTGGATTTTGTTATCACACTCCTTGTTAAATTTTGTTTGACACTCCCTAATAATAATAATTAATGTAGCCTAGCATTTAACCTCAATGTTAAGATTTTAGACATAACTTAAGTTATCGGCTTCGTAAGGAAACCACATCGATTGTTTTTGGAAGTCTTGCATAAATAACGGGTTCTCTCCACTGAAGTTCCTCTTGTAAAACAATTAAGCATGCATCCCTTTTCAATTATAATTGACTTTGTTAAACTCCTGCCATGCTCTATTGTTTAACTGGGCTACACTCATGGTACTTCCGTCTCGTTCGGTTTTTCTGTCTTTACTATAACCATCCCAGAGCTTCAGTCAAAAACTGATTACACAAAGGAAATAGTTTATGACTCGAATTGCTTGATCTCAAATAAAATAGAAGTTCCTTTGTCTTAACTTTGCAGACAAATTTAATAAAACCTCAAAAGAACAACAAGGACCATACCTGCCAGCATTATTTTTCACTCAAACACTCAAACCCTTTGATTATTTTAAATTAAATACTTACTTTGAATTCGAAGTAAAATAGTTTTATCCTGAACATCTGTCACAGTTGCTGATATTTGAAAAGCCCGGCAGGTATATTCACCATCGTCTGACTGAGAAACTGATTTAATGAAAAGTCCATCCGACAATTGCTTGAATTTCGTACTTGGAACTGAAAGAATATTTATTGAAATTCCTTTTTTCCATCATTTATGCCACAAAAGATAAGCTCATATGTACATTCTTTAACTCAAAAACTAAAAACAAAAGCATACAAATATAAAATAACGCAAGAAACAAAACGGAAATACCTAAATAACTTCAGTCAGCTTTAACACAGCTTTTCATGTTAATATTAAATAACTGAAAAACATGCAACACACAAAACGTATCTATGTAACTCACATTTTATCGGATCACCATTTCTGTACCAAGATATTGTGGGTTTTGGGTCGCCCCTTACCTTGCAAGAAACTGTGGCATCTCTGTTTTCCATCACAGACTGCATTGGTTCTGTTTCCTCAAAGGATATTTTCTCTGATGGGAAAATAAAATCCGGAGGATAGGTTAGGTTTATGGGAGAATTGTATGTAAATATGTGCATGATGGGATTTAAAAAAAAAAATAGAACTTTATATTTTCATTTGAAACAAGGTATACTTTCTAGAAAATAACGTACCGTTTACAAGGAGCTGGAAGGACTTTTGATAATAATCATTGTCATTTTCAGTGCTACGACATGCCCAAGTACCTCTGTCGATGACATCGATATGTTCAAAAACTAGTGCCAACTGGCCTGTAAATAAGGAAAAAAAAAGTTGAAATATTTTGCCATTGTACCTACAAACATTTACAGGATGACCAATTTGTAAGGAAGGTTTTGCTATGGAGTTTCAAAGTCGTGAGAGGAGAGTTTTTTACTTTAAAATAAACTGTGGTGTAATTTCGTTGCTCTTTGAGCTTTCAATTTAATAAATTTTACGTTCAAAAATAAAGTAGGTAACTTTTTTCTAATCTTTTAAAAAACAGAAGCTAATGCTGATGCACTTACATACGTTGGAGCTGCAATAAACTATGCGAACAGCTATGCAATTTGTGATTGGTTGGGTTCGAAATTCCAAAATTCATAATCCCGAATATCGAAAACATCCAGAATGCCAAAATATTTACTGGAAAAAATCCTAAATGGCTAAGATCCCAAATGAAAGAATGTTGAATGCCACAATTCCGAAATCCCGAATGCGATTTTTTTGTCAAAAAATCGGGATTCTAGCATGCAAATGTAGTGCTTTTTTGATTGTTTTTGTTCTATTTGGTGTAGTCGGAGTTACATGCACGCAAAACCCCATGAAAGCTTAGTGCAGGCGTCTAGAAGTCGTTGTTAAAAAGCACCACACGCCGGGCACATTCAAATTAATTCAAGACCTGTGTCAAAACAACTCTTAGTATCCCAAATGGAACTAGAAAATTTGAGGATCGGAAAATAACATACAAATTCAAAAATAATTTTAAAAAATCTCAGGATTTAAGCTATTCTTTAGAACAGACACAAACAGAAAAAGTTGATTTATTGAAAAGTATAGCGATAAACATTTCTCTTTCCTAAAAAATATTTGCTTTAAGAAGTCGAGCCATACAAATCAGTTTAATGTCTCTTGAAGTACTGAAATAGTGCTAAGAAAGTATTGAAATTTGGGATTCAACTCAAGATTTTTGGCATCCCGGATTCTGGCATTCAGGATTTTGCAATCCGAGATTTTGTCCATTTAGGATTTTGTTAATTGCGGTATTCGAGATTTGAAAATTAGGGATTTGGATTTCTCGTCTTCTCCCATTCGCGGGATTCGGGATTATGTCCATTTTCCAGTTGATTCAAGAAAGCTGTTCCCTATGCGTTTAAAAATTTTATGCTCATTATGCAGTATGTAAGATTTCTTATTTCGGTATTTGCTAGACCAGTAAGGTTTTTGCAGCAAAAATCTTCTATGTGCAGTCAACGTCTTTGGGATAGAACAGGACACGTACATATGTACATAGAAGGTGAGGAATCATTTCTTCCTCCTCTTAATCAATACAGCTTCTTCAGAAATCATTTGAGTAGATTGCAATTCGTGTGGCGTGGGTATAATAATGTGCAATCTGATTAAAGATATCAAATACAGAGTGCGCTTCAGATTACGATTTGGCCAGATCTGTTTTATGACCAAAAAAGTGGTGATGTTGTTCCACCTAAGGTTTGTAGTCTTTATAGAATCTTACCATACCAATATCTGCGCTTGCTGTTAAATTAAGTATTGTTGTTGCACTTGTAGCAAGTTAATAAGCTTAAGAGTTTCTTGGAGTGTCGCATGGCAAATGTGAATGCTAAACTGCTCAATCAGCTATGCTATTAATAAAAAGTTTGTTAACTTTTCAATTTTGTTTAAAGTACCATGAACACACACACTTACACTTTTATAAAATGTATGATTTAATTACATGCCAGAACACCTTTCTGTTAAAACCAATTTTTCCAGAGATTAATTGGTCAAATCACATTTTCCTGTATCGTGGATTTCGCCATGACATGGCACCACAAAAATATAGATTCAAGCTTATTTATTAGCACTCTATTAATTGGGGCACTTGAAATTTGTTTGTCAGATTTGTTTGTGAATTGTTCTGCAGCCTACATTAAATTATCATGAAATGTTACAGTTCCGAACAACGTGTATAACTCATCATTATTTTATTTTCCAAACCCTTTCGAAAAACGGTCCGTTAGCTAAGCCAAAAAATGTAATTTAAGGGACGATCAATTCACTAATAGGTGCGAATTTAGGTCTGTATAAATTATCTATCGGTACGTACTTGCCATAACTTTCAATGAAGAGTACTGAAGATTGGTTATAGACAACTTCTTGTGGTTCAAATAGGAGGGCGCTATGTAAGATTAATATTGTAAAGTAAAATGTAAGACTCATTGTACAGTCTGTCCTGTCATCTGGCAATGCCCCTTTTATATACTTTCGTCAAAGTCTTATGAGTATAATATTCATATTCACCACATCAAAATAAAATAGGATGAGCACAGCGATGACAAGGCAGTCTGATTAAGAACTTAAGCCCATGAATTCCTATCCTATGGAGATATATAAAAGAGAACTTAAAAACTAATAAAACACGGTACGTGTCATATAGCACAATATACGAATAACATACCCAATGAATGACTTACATGCATGGTTATTTATGACTTGGCGGGAACATGAACATGAACGATTTATAGATTTTAGACTTCTTTTTTTGGGGCTTTATTAATTTTTTCGAGCTCGCACAGTTTCAAGAGTTTTCAAAGATCTTAACATAGAAAAATCCACTGGGCGTAAAGGATCCCTTTCATTGTCCTAAAGAGGTTTTCTTCAATATTGGAAAAACCACTTCGTAAGCTCTTCCACCTGTCCTACTCAACTGTCTCTTTCCGAGTGGATGGGAAACAGCAATTGTCTAACCAAGGCGAATCTACTTCCCCCTTAAACTATCGCCAATTGCAGTTATATCCTTCTTTCTAAGGTCATGGAAACTCTGATTAATTATAAGCTGATAAAAAATCTCGAAAGCTTCTTAATGACTGGTAGTACGGCTGTCGTAACAGTAGGTCTACTGGTGATCTGATGGTATGTCTCTCCGAAAATTGGAACCAGATTTTACATCAAGATTTTTTTTATCGAAAATGCGTGCATTATGCAATGGTGAATCTCTTCTTCGATGGATGAAAAATTACCTTTCGGACCGCTCAATACAAGTAGTATTTGATGGTCCTAGTCTGAAACTCATAAAATACCTGCTAGTGCGCCACAGGGCTCTGTTTCGTCTCCGATTCTTTTCCTCATATTTATCAACGATCTCCTGTCTGAAACTTCCAATTCAGTAGCCTCAGCTTCTCATATTCGTTTCAAGATTAATTTCCTTGTTCTTCGGATATGGAACTTGAGAGGCATGATAAAGTCATTAAATTAAGCATTCTTTATTGGGGAATAAAAAACTGAGTAAAACTTTGATGCTTTTCAAACTTAAAGCTGTCTTCTGACATTAAAATGATATCGTCTCCCTTTATACTACTATTCATGATGGGGCATTTGCATTGAGGAAACCGAACATCATTCAGTTCTTGATATGTGCAGACCATCTTGTGTGGAAGGATCACATATTCGACCTCGAAAAGAACGTTGCTGAGTGTTTTGGTTTTCTCCAACCGAGGATGCAAGAAATGTTTCACCCCTTCTGATCTGTCTGAAATCAATAAGGCCTTTATTCGACCAAAGCTCGAGTACAATTCCATATTTGGGCAGGTGTTCTACTAACCCACTTGAGTATTTTTTCTAGAATTCAAAAGAGAGCTTAAAAACTGATAGGTGTCTATATATAGGAGATAATTGCATCTCTCGTACACGGCCGCCACGTTTTTAAGTCTCTCATTATTTTATCTCTATTTTTTTAAACAGTGTTCTAGTGAAATAGCAAGTTGCATTTCTCTTCCTGAACAATTCAACCACAATACTCGGTTTCATTTAATGCCCATCATTTTAACCAACTTTCGACGAACTGTTAAATTCAGAGATTCTTTCATTAGTACCACAACATGAATACGAAATGCTGTGATAATAATTTTAATATACCCCTGCGGGTATATTATAAAATAAAAAAAAATCGCAGGTTTTTGTGAATAAAAGTATACACAAAAAAAAAAAACAATAAATACCCTCAAAGTCAACAACGTCAATTTCACTCAGATGTACGCAAAAAAGTCTTCAAGCTGAACGACCGGAATCCGTACAATCAAGCAAAATTGTGGTCGACATTTCAAAGATTTTAGATGTCATTCTTAATGCCATAAAAGGTTGCTCTTTGCTGTTTAGATTTAAAAATCGAGCGTCCTTATTGAAAGACCTTTACATACAAATTAAATGCCTGCTACCTATTACAACTTTACATATATAGGTTGGTTATACAAATCATCGACTTAAAGCAATTTTATTTTTGGAAAATATTCAAAACCAGTTAACTATATATAAAAATAAATTAAATACTTACTCCATAACACCCTGTAGAAAAAATTAGTAAACATCTTACCAGGATTCTCTTCTATATGCACTCGTCCTTTGTAGTTATCTATTTCTATACCCAAGGGACCTTTCCATTGAGGTTTCAAATCTGTTTTATTAGATCTACAAAATATAATGAAGGAAGAATTTACAAAATGGCTGATTTCATCGGATGATGGGGCGAGAGTAAGTACGTTGGTTTGATCACTTCCAGATGTTGAAACTGCAAATAAAGACATAAAATTTTAGATAATTCAAAACAAAATGCAACTAAAAATTATTTATTTTAAGGGTTTCTTTTTTAGCGAGCTTCCATGATGAGGAACATTATTATTGTTGGTGAAAATTTATGTACAGTTGAAGCCCTTAGGTCATGGGTTGAGTGTTTTAATTAATTCTCTTCGTTTTTAATTTCAATATGAACATACATATTTATCAGCCGATACTCATACATATACACAAGTATGTACTTGTACAAATTTAATTACAGTTACACCTTCGCTTTAAATAAAACCATAATTTGCAGAACACACAGGTAAACATCAAACCACTTTTAAACGTGAGTTAATGTAAGTGACCGTATTGAACTTTTTGTTTTTTGCTTTTTGTTGTTTTTTTTTTTTAAACAATTAAATAGCAGGAGTTAATTTAAAGGTGCAAGATATTATGTATATATAAAACTATATTAAATAAAGCTAATTACTGCAATATAATTCAGGGAAAATCGCAAGCCGCATGTAGGTACAAGCATTTATATTTCAATTTGAATAACACAAATTGTGAGATATTACTGAAAATTATATGTATGTTTCTTAAAAGAAGTTTATGCCATTATGTACGAAATAACGGGTGATTTTTTTGAGGTTAGGATTTTCATGCATTAGTATTTGACAGATCACGCGGGATTTCAGACATGGTGTCAAAGAGAAAGATGCTCAGTATGCTTTGACATTTCATCATGAATAGACTTACTAACGAGCAACGCTTGCAAATCATTGAATTTTATTACCAAAATCAGTGTTCGGTTCGAAATGTGTTTCGCGCTTTACGTCCGATTTATGGTCTACATAATCGACCAAGTGAGCAAACAATTAATGCGATTGTGACCAAGTTTCGCACTCAGTTTACTTTATTGGACATTAAACCAACCACACGAATGCGTACAGTGCGTACAGAAGAGAATATTGCGTCTGTTTCTGAGAGTGTTGCTGAAGACCGTGAAATGTCGATTCGTCGCCGTTCGCAGCAATTGGGTTTGTGTTATTCGACCACATGGAAGATTTTACGCAAAGATCTTGGTGTAAAACCGTATAAAATACAGCTCGTGCAAGAACTGAAGCCGAACGATCTGCCACAACGTCGAATTTTCAGTGAATGGGCCCTAGAAAAGTTGGCAGAAAATCCGCTTTTTTATCGACAAATTTTGTTCAGCGATGAGGCTCATTTCTGGTTGAATGGCTACGTAAATAAGCAAAATTGCCGCATTTGGAGTGAAGAGCAACCAGAAGCCGTTCAAGAACTGCCCATGCATCCCGAAAAATGCACTGTTTGGTGTGGTTTGTACGCTGGTGGAATCATTCGACCGTATTTTTTCAAAGATGCTGTTGGACGCAACGTTACGGTGAATGGCGATCGCTATCGTTCAATGCTAACAAACTTTTTGTTGCCAAAAATGGAAGAACTGAACTTGGTTGACATGTGGTTTCAACGAGATGGCGCTACATGCCACACAGCTCGCGATTCTATGGCCATTTTGAGGGAAAACTTCGGAGAACAATTCATCTCAAGGAATGGACCGGTAAGTTGGCCACCAAGATCATGCGATTTGACGCCTTTAGACTATTTTTTGTGGGGCTACGTCAAGTCTAAAGTCTACACAAATAAGCCAGCAACTATTCCAGCTTTGGAAGACAACATTTCCGAAGAAATTCGGGCTATTCCGGCCGAAATGCTCGAAAAAGTTACCCAAAATTGGACTTTCCGAATGGACCACCTAAGACGCAGCCGCGGTCAACATTTAAATGAAATTATCTTCAAAAAGTAAATGTCATTGACCAATCTAACGTTTCAAATAAAGAATCGATGAGATTTTGCAAATTTTATGCGTTTTTTTTTTTAAAAAATTTTCAAGCTCTTAAAAAATCACCCTTTATAACACTGTTCAAATGTCCACAATGGCTTTGCCTGGGGCGCGCATCTGAAACGTCAAATTCTCTTTCACATAAATCAGACTGAAT
Source organism: Chrysotoxum bicinctum (assembly GCA_911387755.1). Classification (NCBI taxonomy): domain Eukaryota; kingdom Metazoa; phylum Arthropoda; class Insecta; order Diptera; family Syrphidae; genus Chrysotoxum; species Chrysotoxum bicinctum. The sequence goes on along the minus strand of OU426987.1, from coordinate 61,089,544 downwards.
TGCACCCGGATTAAATTAATGTCAGCCAGTTTGACAGATGTAGCTCCAACAATGTCACCGCAATCACTCTTGTCAAAGTTCAAAAAATCCTATGTAGGAAGCCTTTATATATACATAAGTAAAAAGTACATACATTATACGTACAAACATACATACATATGTAGGTACATATATGCTTAAAATTTGTTCGCCGAATTTCGCTGCTCTGCTGTATGAGCAAGATACTTGAGGCCTTCAGATTGACAAGAACTCAACAATTTCTGCAAAAACAGAGATATCTTACCATACATCCAGTGATAAAATTGATTTTTTTTTTTCAAAAACTTTTTAGAAGCTTCTCTATACAAAATGCCGATACATAATGAGAAATTAAAAATTCGAAAAAATGTAATGAGTAATATCTTGATTTCAAATTTTTTTTATTAAATTATAGATTGTAAAAATGAATCCAAAGAAACATCAAATGCACGACTAGATCGCACGAACTTATTTTTATGTAAAAGTACTTTGGAATTTAAAATACATTTTTTAAATATAAAACATGGATTTAATGAGATAAAAATGTTCAAATGCATGAAATTGCCGTCTGATTTCCAGGAAAGTATGAACTTATGCCAGCAAAGCTCAAAAATCGTTTTATAATTAAAGTAGTTTTTGATATAAGAAATTTCCTTAAAATTTTTCAAAACAAAATTTGGAACGCCAATTTTAAGTATTCAGTAGTATCTTAGAGTACTCTCATGAAGACGAACGATTGGGGCTGCATCTTAAGCACAACGATAATACTTGTTAGATTGGTCTCTGCTAAATTTAATAATAAAATATTCCCTTTTTTACTACTTGTTTTGTATCTTATCCTACTCATCACTGTAAAATCGTGCGCTAATTTCAGCGCCACCACCAGGATAGCTTTGGTAACAAAAAATCACACTCCATGATAATACTATCAGATCAAAAACATAAATGTTAAAAAAGAGCCAAGTTCTTCTATACAAAAACCTTTGTCTAACAAGTCAGCCGTGAAAAGTACTGACTAAAATTTGATGGGCTCACTTGGCAAGTTTTTTTTATGCCCAATTCGAAAGGTTTTAAAAACTTGATCAGTGAACCCATCAAATTTTATTCAGTTATCATTAAATAATAAAATTTCTCTATTATATTGTAGCTGTTTCAATATTATTCTACTTTAAATATTCGATATTAAACATTCATGAAGTAAGAACTTGGCGCACTTTTAAATCTCAGTACTTTTCACGGCTGACTTATTACACAAAGGTTTTTGTATAGAAGAACTTGGCTTTTTTCTAACATTTATGTTTTTGGTCTGATCTCACTCCTTTTTGCAAAGATTTTAATGTTTTGCCATGTAAAAATCTCGAAAGATACGGAAACATAGAAGGGTGGACTCTACCTACTAAAACCAACTTAGTTTATAGCTTCCTATTTCTCTTGGTATATTTTCTTTTTGTATTGGTTGTTTTGATTTGCGCTTCAATTATTTTTTCTTGTCCTGGCAAGATACCTAACACTAACATACCTACCTTTATTACAGCAATCAGAAGTGCTCCATATAAATTAAACATTTTCTCAGAAAGTGGGCGGATACCACGCCCCTGAATGGGAAACCACAATTTTTATTTTTGGTTTTTTATATGCAATTTAAGCCCTACCATTTTACCAAATTTCATCGTTTTACAGCAGTCGGAAGTGCTCCATTCAACCAACACCAATTCGGAGAAAGTGGGCGGATACCACGCCCTCTGAATGGAAAAACTCAAATTTTTTCTTCTATTTGCATGAGAAAACCTACCGTTGTGCAAAATTACAAGATTACGATGTCGGGAAGTGCTCCATAATTTTGATGATCTGTCAGTCAGTCAGTCAGTTACGGTATTTGTGATTTTTGAGGCCTTATATTTCAGGAACCGCGTTTGTGAGAAAATTGAAATTTGGTGAGACGCCTGTGCCTGACTAGCTTAGCAAATATTTGGAATCTTAAGTTTCTGACTTCATTGGTACTGAAGATAGGGAGGGGTCAAAAATCGCTTGAGTTTGTTCCTGTAAAAAGGGTGTAGTGCCAGAACTTGGCTGGGCACTACCGTGCCCTTTGATAGGTTATAATACAAAGCTAATATAGATTTTAGGAAATAATTAAAAAAAAATAATCGTTCACACGTTTTTACGTTTTTAAGATATTGATCTTTCAAAAAAGAAATTCGGATTTTTTTTTTTCAAAAAAAAACGACAAAATATTTTTTTTCGAATATTTTTATATATGTACTATATTATTTTAAACTTAAGGGGTCTCCTGCTAAAAAGTTTTGGTTAAATACGTTAGAGCCGTTAATGAGATAGTTGAAAATCAAAAAAACGGTTCTATGAAAGGCACCATTAGTAACATTTTTCAAAAAAAAATTTTTTTTATCGAAATGTTGTCCATAATAGCCTATAATAGCCCACTTAATTTTTACTTGCGATATATGTAGGTACTATAGGGCAAGTTCTGCATTTGAAAAAAATCGAACTCGAGATTTTGATCAAAGTTGACATTACGATGATAGCGAAATCGAAAAAAGTGGGTCCGCCAATTCCGTCTGTCTGTCTGTATGTCCTTACCTCAATCTACATCCTAAGCCACTGGAGCTATTTTCCTTAAACTCGGTACTTTAGGGTCTTCGTAATTCCCTAGAGGAGAAATTGAAATATTTTTTTTAGCTCCAAAACTAAGGGTACCCCCCATACACCCGTAATGCAAAATCTTATTTATCTCGAAAACGGCTCTAACGATTTTGATAAAAAAAAATTAAGTGTGATATTATGGACATGGACTATATTTTGGTGAAAAAAAAATTTGTGGGGAAATGTTATTATGGGTACCTGTCATAGAACGGTTTTTTTGATTTTCGAATTTCTCACCAACGGATCTAACGATTTTAACCAAAATTTTTATGCAGGAGCTGTTTTGCATTTGAAAAAATATAAACTAAAATTTTTTTCGAAAAAATAGTTTTTGGATTTTTAAAAAAATAATACAATTTTTTTTGAAAATTCAATATCTTGAAAACCAATACACGATTAAATTTTTAAATTACGTTTTAAAATGTATTTTATTAAATACTAACAATTTGCATATCAATTTTTTTTATAAAAATTTTAAGGAAAATATAGTACACAAAAAACATGTTTCAGTGTGTCTGTATGTCTGTACCTCTCACTACAGCCTAAACCACTGGACCTATTTCTTTCAATTTCGGTGGTTAAGGGTCTTCGGTGATTCCCCAGAGGAGAAATTGAAATTTATTTTTAGCTCCAAAACTAACGGTACCCCCCATACACCCGTAATGCAAAATCTTATTTATCTCGAAAACGGCTCTAACGATTTTGATAAAAAAAAATTAGGTCTGATATAATGAACATAAGCTACATTTTGGTCAAACAAAATTTTGTGGCAAAATGTTATTGGGGGTACCTGCCATAGACCCGTTTTTTTTTTATTTTCGACTTTCTCATTAACGGCTCTAAGGATTTTAACCCAAAATTTTCAGCAGGAGTCCCCTTAAGTTTAAAATAATATTGTATACAAAAATATTCGAAAAAATATTTGGTGGTTTTTTTTTTGAAAAACATCTTTTTTTGTAAATCAATATCTTCAAAACCTATGAACGATAATTTTTTGAAATTATTTCCTAAAATCAATATTATTTAATACTTAAAATTCGCATCCCACATTTTTTTCTTGAAAAATTTTAGAGAAATTTCTTATATAAAAAAATTATTTAATAATAAAACGATTTTTAAAGCTTATTTGCATAAATTCATACTTTTCCGGAAACCAGATGGCAATTTTATGCAATTGAACATTATTATCTCATTAAATCCATGTTTTATATTTATAAAATGTATCTTAAATTCCAAAGTACTTTTACATAAGAGCAAGTTCGTGCGATCCAGTCGCGCATTTTATTTTTTATCAAAATCGTTAGAGCCGTTTTCGAGATAAATCATATTTTGCATTACAGGATGGGTTGTACCGTTAGTTTCTGTACTAAAAACAAAAATCAATTTACCCTCTAGGGAATCACCGAAGACCCTAAGTACCGAGTTTAAGGAAAATAGCTCCAGTGGCTTAGGATGTAGATTGAGGTAAGGACATACAGACAGACAGGCGGAATTGCCGGACCCACTTTTTTCGTCTTCGCTATCATTGTAATGTCAACTTTGATCAAAATCTCCAGTTCGTTTTTTTTTTTTCAAAATGTAGAACTTGCCCTATAGATTAATCAAAATTGGGTCAAAGGTGGGTACCGTTGTTTTTAAACAAATCAAAATTTTTATTCTTACATCTTGTAGATTGTATCCAAAAATTTTTAACTATCAAATTTTGAGATAATCGAGCATGGGGTCTTCAAAATATTTAGTTTATTTTGTTTTGAAAAAAAAAAAACAAATTATTTTTTTTATTAAATTTCAAAAAAAAAACTTATGGCAGATAATATTATTTTAAGTCTTAAAAAAAAACTTGTGGGGAAAATTAAAAAAATTAAAAATCTACTAAGTATAAAGAAAACTGCCCTAGCCGTTTAGGCTGTAGTAGAACAGACAGACAGAATTCCTAGACCTACTTTTTAGTTGCGATATGCATACGTATTATAGGACAAGTTTTGCATTTGAAAAACAAAAGATATACACATGTTCCCGTACAGAGTGCAAACAGTGCATAGCTGATTTCTCCTGTCCGCCCGTCAGCGTCGCCATCGGCAATACGTCCACTCTATATAGGCTACAGGGCCATGATAAACGAATTCTTACTGCCAGAATTGGATGAGCGGGGCTTGGTGAACATGTAGTTTCAAAAAGACAGTGCATTTTGCACGAGTGATTTCCGAACATGATTATCCCATCGGCGAATCGGTCACCGAGATCCTACGATTCGACTCCGTCAGACTTCTTCTTATCGGGTTTTCTTAAGTCACAGGGTTATAACAATAAAACACAAATCACCACTGCTCTGAAAGCTAACATAATTTATTCCATTGGTCAAATTCAGCCATATTTATAAACAATATTTATAGAAGATTGACGTTTCGGATGAGCGCCCCAAGCAAAGCCGGGGCGGAATATTTAAATTATGTTATATTCCATACATAATGGCATAAATGCCCTTTTAAATAAATAAAATGTTAACGATATCTCACTCAGTTTATTCTATTCAAATTTAAAGATAAGAAACGCTTAATGGAAAAACCTTTTGGAGTATACATTATATCACAAGTAAAAAGTGTTAAAGTACGAGCCAACAAAGAAGTTGAAAAGAAAAGCCATTAGAATGGACAATCAAAAGAGTGAATAAGAATAGCTAGGTGGAAGGGTGTTTTTATTTTTTGGGTAAGGACAGTACTGGGGTTTCTAAATTGAAAAATTAGTTTTGGCTGTCGCAAATAATTTCATAGCTTTTTTCCTGACAAAAAAACAATCCTTTGTTTAAAACCTAGCTAATGAAGAAAATATCCGAAAAATTATTATTTTTAAAAAAACATTTCAAATTTTATTTTTGAGAACACTCTATGTATATTTTGATAACCCACCTGATTTTTTTTTTAGTTTTGACAATTAATAGTTCTTCAATACTATCTACATGATGTATAAAAAAAATGTATTTTAACTGAAAATAAAGGTACTCACCATAAATTTCGACTTTCTCATTATTGACATAACGAATTTTAATGAAATTTACTATTGAGAAGCTTCTAAAAAGTTTGAAAATCATTGCATATGAAAACCTAAAATACTATTTTTTTGTGCCTTCTTATTAATCTTATTTATCTCGAAATCGGCTTCAACGATTTTGACAAAAAAAAAGTATGTTATTATAAGCATGCACTTCATTTTGGTCAAATAAAATTTAAGAAAATTGATATTTCCGGTACCTATCATGGAACCAGTTTTTTGATTTTCGAACTTTCTCATTAACAATTAACGCACTAACAGTTTTTTTTATACATTAATATCTTGAGAACGAGGACTGATTAGTATTTAAAATTATTGCCTAAAATCTAAATTTAATTGCTTAAAATTTACATCCCAATTTTTTAGTTTTATTTATTTAAAGAAATTACTTATATGAAAAAGTTACTTGATAACAAATCAATTTTTTAAGGTTTGTCAGCATAAATTCATACTTTTGAAGAAATTAGACGGTAATTAAATGCATTTAAATATTTTTCCCTAATTGAACTCATGTTTTCTAATTATTTATAAGCAATTTTTAAATTTAAAATTTTTAATTCTCAAAAACTGTTCGACAGATTTAAAAAAAAGATACAAAAAATTTTTATTTAGTTAAAGCTAGATAATGTTTAAGAAAATCCGAAAAGTGGTTATTATGGGGCCACCCCCTTGAACCATTTTTTTTAATTTTCGCAAGAACGGTACAACTGATTTTGATCATATTTTTATGCTAAGGCTCCCCAAAAATTTGAATAGAATTTTGTATTCAAATTTTCAAATGTTTTTTTTTTTGATTTTTAAGACAATTTTTTTAAATTTTTGAAAAAAAAAACAATAATAAAAACTTCAAGTTTTTTTTTCTTAAAAAATGTTTTAAAAAATTTGTATATAAAAGCTTATTTCTTAAAGAAACCACTAGAAAGACTTATAATTTTTGTTCTTGCATAAATTCATATTTGCATAGCATTCTGTTTTTATCTCTTACTACTTTAGGAGTTTAAAAAATATTATTTATCCTTATGAACATTTTTCTCTAATAAGATTCATTTTTAAAAGTCTATTAGATAAAAACAGGGTTGCAAGAGCTAATTTTTAGCTTAAACTTGGCTTTAATTCACAAGCTAGTGGGTGGCTTATGATTAAAAAAATTAAATCATTAACCAAAGTAGTTTTCAAGCTTTTGGAGAATTTTGTGTGAGTTGCCTTTTATGCAGTCCCTATAACCCAATTTCAAAATTCCCAACCCTGGATAAGAGTCAGTTCGTTTGAACTAGTCGCGAATTATATTTTAAAATCGGAATCATTTCAAAAATTAAAATTACTTGCTATGGAAACAAAACTATAAAATAAAATTATACATAATACAGAAACCAAACAAATTAAACTTAAATCAAGCAGAACAACTGATTTCATGCCTAATAAAATGCACAACTGGCTCGCACGAACTTGGACTTATGTAAAAGACTGAGCATTTCAAAAATGAATGTTATTAGAGAAAAACTGTTCATAAGCATAAAATTCATTTTTTAAATGACTAAAACAACTCCGTTCGTAGTTGGTGCTAAAAACAGGATGCAATGTGATTCAAGCAACCATTATTTTATGCAAGTTTATGTTAGTTTATAAGCTTTTATATACACAATTTTTAAAACATTTTCATTAAATTAAAGATCGTAAAAATTAATCAAAAGAAAAAAAAATTAGCAAAATTCTCGGAACCGTTTTTTTAACCTTTGTATGGAAGGTACCGTTAGTTTTAGGTAAAAACAAATTTTTTTTCTCAAATCTTGTAGATTATGTTAAGAAATTTTTATTTGTCAAGTTTGAAAAAAATCGAGCAAAAAAAAATTGAAACTTTGAATATGTAATAATAATCAAACTTTGAAAGAGCTTTAGCATAAAAAAAAACCATTTAAATTGGTTGTACCTACCGTTTTCGAGAAAATCAAAAACAAAAAAATGGTTCCAGGGGGGGGCTTCCAAAAATAACCATTTCTTGAAAATTTTTTGTCCACCAATACCTAGCTTTAACTAAATGAAATTTTTTAAATTTTTTTAAGAAATTCTGTGGGACAGTTTTTGAGAAAAAAAAAATATTTATAAAATTTCGAAAAAAAAAATCGTATGACAGGTATGTATACCGATATTTTTGGTGTAGTCGAAAAAACAGACAGACAGAATTGTGAGACCTACTTTTTGGTCTTCGCTATCATCGTAATGTGAACTTTTTCGTTTTTTTACGAATGCATAACTTGCCTTATAGTACCTATAAGTCGCAAGTAAAAAACTGGGAAAATTTTTGGTTATATAACCGACCTCATTCTCATTACTTCAGAATATACTTTTTCAAACAATGGTTTCAATGTGCAGGTATCCCGCAATGTCATATATTTTATACATTTCTTTAGAAATGTATTCAAACTTTTTAGTTGAACTAATTATTCAATTTAAACCAAGTATAAAAAGCGAATGACTTTAACCTTATCTTTTATATTCTACATGTTAATTTTAAGGAGCCAAATTCACGAATGACAACTTTTGCAAATTACAACAATTTCTGGGTGTTACTCGTACGTTACCGTTTCTATTTTTGTCTCTTATCTTAAAAGTGCCTTTATTTCTGAGATAAAATGTTGTGATTTCACGCACAGACACTTAAAGTAATTATTTTTGGTGAATCATTCATCAAATTTAATAATACTTTTTTTAATTTTATATTTTTGCGGAGAAAAAATTGATAATAGATTCACTGGTGCGAGAAATTCAGGTTGCTAAGCATTCTATCCATAAATTTAGATTGAGATCTCAAATGGAACTCCATCCAGCCTGTAAGTTGATGCTATCACACTAAATTTTGTCTGTCCCATTCAATGTTTAATTTTAAAATATTTAAAATTAAAATTACTTTATCATCAAATCTCCACCATAATTTAAATTCCTTACCAATGATTATAAGAAAGACAAGGACTATAAGCTTAAGCAGGTTATCCATTTTTGTATGACAATATTCCATTGAACGTAATCCTTTTATTTCGTCAGAGCGTGAAAACTTGATTTTGAAGTTTAAACTTTTTTGTAAAAATCAGTCCAATATTTTATTTTATTCACATTTTTTTTATTAATCAAACATAATTTTTCGTAACTTGGCACCCAGTATAATTTGTAAGCTAAGAAATTTCAATACCACAAGCCGGTTTTTATTTAGGACTTTGTTTCAATAGAAATTTTTTATTCATCGTCAAACAGTAAGATTTTTTTTCCTTCAAATATATGCAAAGCACATCTCATGAAAAATGACATCATACCGCACAAATTAGAACTAAAGGATGAATAAGGCTATGCTATAATAACTAAGCTTGCCAAAAACAAAAATTCAAGAAAAAAAAAGCTTCAGAGCTGAAGGACAAAAGAATGCGAAAACTCTTCTTGGAACTCCTCGCACACGATAATAGAAACTTAATTTATTATCACGTGAACTAGTTTACATTGCTCATAGATGCGGAAATTTCGTGGGAAGTATTTAACCGGGACGTTTAAAGTATCTCGAATCTGAATCACACTGAAGACTGAAAGGACATCGTAATGAAGTATTCTTAGCATCCGGTAGATTCATGTATTTTAGAATTCAACAAACCTCGATGTTTCGAGAATCGAAGAGAGCCAAGGGATAATGTTGATCAAACATACATGTTTAATAAATTAATTGTTGAGTCATCAAAGGATGTTTGAAGAAATTTCGAAATTATGAGGATTTCAACTTTTGAGGTGAAAGCATTGTGTGCAAGCTTACCCAGTAAATATTCGCACATAACTGTTATAACATACCATTTCCGGTAATTTTCGATTTCACTCTATAAAAGTTTTGTTTTTGAGTGGTTTCTAAATTAAAGCTTGAGATTTTTTTTCAGCTTTAGGTTGAGCTTTAGGTAAGAGCTAAAATGTTTTCGAACTTTTAAATGCTTGCAGATTTTGGATTCCATTTTTTAACATTACATATTAACGCTTTTATAAGTTTGAAACATTTTCCGATATAACATACACCAGTCGTGTTGAATACAGATTAAAATCGTGTACAACTCAAATAACTGACCTCAATCGCTTTTTCGCAAAACTTGTTCAAAGATTTTTCCAAGGAAAATTCTGTACATAAAACCTTCCTTAAGCAAAAAAAAAAAAAACTCCAAAATATGGTAATTAGTTGTACGTCCCTTAAAAAGGGTGTTTTATTTTCAATTTTATAAAAAACACAGTGTGAGATTTTAGGAAATAGAGAAGGATTTAATAAAAACATTGGAAGTGGAGGAATAAACAGAGTCTGGCAAGGCATTCTAGTGGTACGACCAAAGAATGAATCTCTGTACTTGACAGTACCTTCGAAGTTGGGCTCAAGGATAAACAAATAGACATTCCCTGGGTAGGAATGACACTGGCTATTTCAGTGGATCACTGTTTGTAAAAATAACGATTGAATAATGATGGAAATGAAACGTTACGTTGGTGCCCAAGAAATGTAAAGGTTTCCGATATACATAGTTTTACCAAGCATCATTTTTAAAGCTCTATTTTTAATTAAAATTATAATTATATATATATAGGAGCGCCTGTCCATCTATTAGAGTTGTATTCAAGATTTGGAATAATGAAGGCTTCATAGATTACTGCCAGATAAGAGGGGGTGAAAAATTACTTCGGGAAAAAGCATTAAGCAGTGTTTTTGGCAACATCGAATATGTGGGCATTCCGTAAATAGTAGTCTGAGGAACACATACCGATAACTGAAAGCTGTTTTGTTTCATCAATGCAAATTTCACTTTAATGACAGGATACAGCATTGAGTTTTTAAAGCATTAAATTTTAAGCGGTTTATGGTTTCCCATTGCCCAACGCTATCGATATCAGACTTTAATGAGCTTATCATACGCTCCCGTCTAAATCGACATCCGAAGAACAAGGACATGCAACTGGAAACGAATGAATATGAGAAGCTGAGAGTACTGTCATCAACAAAAAAATTTAACAGATTAGAAGTTTCAGATAAAATACCTATCATTGATAAATATCATAGAGTCGAAGACAAAACGGAACCCTGAGGTACACGAGCGTTTATTTTATGATTATCAGACTTAAAAACATCCAATATGACTTGTATTGAGTTCTTTCTATCCACTTACAAAGAGATAAGTAGAATGCGACAAATGGAAAAACTTACGCAATGGCTTTTCCTAGCTTTCAAGAACACCTCTTCAGATTGATTTGTGTATATTGAGATCCGTCAGTACTTTAAGTGTAACTGTACAAGTACGAAAGAAGATTCCTCCCATAAAATCGTGCAAAAATTTGGTTTACACTTTCATGTTTTAACAGGTGTTTCTAGCTTGTTTAAAATAACCTCTTTAGACCTCGAATCAAACCAAGAATTTTTTGATAAATTTTTCCCTATTCGGGACAAACTTTCCCATTCCGAAAAGAATTCAATGTGTAATAATACCTGTACTGTAGTGCACGTCACTCTCGAGGGAACATAGTGACCAGTTAAGAACGTCCTAGTTGGTTTTCTCGTTTCTTTAACTGAAGTTTTTTTGCATGAAAAAGTAGCAGATATGACACAAATGGTATGTTGTGCCTAGTCCAGTCTGCTTTAACTCAGTACTCAGCGGAGATCTCAACATACCTCCATGGGGTATTGCCTGATTAGAAAAGCAGATTCAACAAGAATTGTGCACATTGAAATCTTCTGACGACTTCAGTGCGAAGATATCGAAAAATAATTCTTTGGATGAACTCGGGCAGAGCACCAAATTCGTTAAATGTTAAATTTCTTTCCAAATTTAGGCTCCGATAAATGAAATAAGTATAAATAATGCGTGAATTCAAACCACATTAGATTGAACTTTCTATTTGAATATAAACCATATTGCGGTAGAATTTGGTATGCAACTTCATTCCTTATACATATAAATGGTGAGAATATGATGGGGAAAAAATAAAGGCATTAAGTTATACCCATTCAGGATAAATTCAGAGTGATCCGTAATCCATTTGTTCATCTACTAAGATTTCACTAAGTGCCAAAACAGCTGACTGTCTGTTAATCGCAGTTTAGACATACGCAGCACAGACATATTCTTAGACAACGAAGGTTCTTGGTGTTTCGAAATCATTTGTTGCATTAAAAAGAATATATAATTTTTTTGATAACTCTATGTTTAAAAGATAAGATTTCTTGAAATTTGGTACCTATATTGGTTTAAGAAAATGTTCCTCGTACCCACTATGAAACTGTTAAAAACCCATTAAAGAATGTCATACTTTTATCAAAAGCATCTCAAAGAATTTTGGTTACATTTTTATTCGTATAGTTAAATTTACATGGTTTATCATTCAGTCTCAAAAAGTTTGATTTTAAACTGTTATTAACATAACCTTTTCTTAAGAAATAATGTTTTCATGTTTTAACTTATCCATTTAACTTGACTTAACCGATTTAATAATTCTTACACAAAAAATAAAACAAGATCCCTTTAAAGAACCTAAACCTATCACCTTTCACTTCTGAAACATTCCAGTTTGTGTATTGTTGGCAGGATTGAAGGGGTTTTAGAATTTTTTTCCGCATTAGCGCAGGCTAATATGAGGAACATTTTGCACATTTTTTATTTCTTTTTGGGGGTATCAGCTGAGGAGCAAACCCATACAGTATAATACAGTTCTTTAATAACTTTGAGTGAACACCTACGAGTAACGCTTAATTTCACTTTTTGGCCATACCAAAAGTGTCAAGTCAGAATACAAACTGTTCCAATTGTGTTTATATAGGAAGCACCACTTGGTGTGCGTGTTTTCTATCTATCTACTGGTGAAGCAGTAGCTACCCCTACCACGAATCGGTAGACAACCAACAACCACCTCGAGCTCTCTTTACAGAGGGCCTGCCCAATGATAATGAATCCAAATTTTTTACACTTTGGGGGCTCTAATTAGCGGGGGTAACCTCGGCCATTTCATTATCCCCGAGGTTCCCAATTAGGGTATTGCCGTTTCAAAGTAATTTGTTCTGCCGTCATTTCCTTAAATTTCAGATTTCTTGTGAATGCAGCCGACCCAAAAGTGAGCCGACCACATCCACAATTTGTTCTACCGTCATTTCCTTTAATTTCAGTTTTCTACCGTCATTTCCTTTAATTTCAGTTTGTGTATGGAATGCAGCTGACCCACAGGTAGGCCAACTACATCCACCCCCAAATCAACTTTGATTTGGTCTTGTTTGTCCTATAACAAATTGGGAGAGATACTCCCAAGCAAACCTTCTTATTCTTATAGTATTGGACAGGACTATAAGTAATCCAGTCTGCCATTACCAAAACATTCAGTAAAAGCGTTAAACCCAATTACCTTATGAATGTTTTGGCCGTAACCGCCCCAGATTACATTGCTCAATATTTATATATTAGAGCTAGAGACCGTTGCTCAATTTAATATGATTTGAGATAAGTATAGATCTAATATTTTTTCGGGACCAAGCCTGAGCTAGTTCTTGACCCCTTCGTTTTGTCTAGTTGGTTAGGCAGCGATGTATGGGTATCACTGCCGTATCCACTGGCACCACGAGGAGGTCAACAAAACTAAACTGCAAATAGTCCTTGTACTTCCAATAGTCAATTCCGTGCCACCAATAACAAGTTATTGGTGGACAGGCTCGAGAGTCCTGGTCAAGCGTTCAAAATACTGCCGTCCGAATCATGTAGCCTTAGAATAGTCGTCTACAAGACCCTGACTGCAGTTTCCGTGCCACCGAAGTGGACAGACTCGAGAGCCCTGGGCTTGCCTTCAACACTATCTTCTGCACAAACTACTACAGTTTCGCCAGCACAGTATAATACAGTAACTATTATGACAAGATACATAAAAAACTAAAATACATTTTGGGCAATAATCGAAAAAACACTCTGTAAAGAAAATCAATCCAGCCGCTAAAGATGGAGCCGAAAATTTGAGAAATAGAAATCAGATCTTAATTATTTTACTGGCCGTTTAGATAGTGGGAATCTATCGTTTGAAGAATCAACCAAATATTTTTTTTAGAAATTCATATTTGTTTTGTATTTACAAGTACAACACGAAATCTGAAGACTTAATGATTGTGGTCACTGCGGCGTATACGTATTATATTTTCTAATTTCAGTTTTGACAATTTTTTTATTTAATGAGAGATTATCTGAATGCAAAAAATTATTTCTCCATCACTGTTTCTAAGTTCATTAGCAGTTTTTTTTTAAATGAAAGCTGCGGTTTTTCTTTGCGTTGTGTAGGTTTTAAGTTTGATTGTAACGAATTTTTTTCAACGAAACTATACTATTTACTTTATAGAACAAGTAAATATAAATTTATTTTTACTGAAGAAATAACGCATTGATAAATACGATAATGATAGCAATTTGGTAAATACATTCCATTTCGTGTAATTGTATCTTAAAAAAATATTTAAAAAAGTTGAGCTTGAGGGATATTTCTAGCTGATGATAACATTATTTATGTAATTTTTTCTAAAATTGAAGATGTTCAACAGATAATTGGCAATATTCGGTACCAAGTAGTGTGGGACTCCTACCCCACGAAAACTACCGGGTCTATTTAAAAAAAAAAAACAAATTTGGTGGCGCAACAGCTCGAATTGAACTAGTGACTTACAACTCTCAACCATTCCTGTGTACGATTTACCAGGAACAGAGGGACCTAAAATTTTCTACCGATTCCGAACGGCTAATGAGCAGCACTTACCATGATATACTCTTAGAGGATTTGTCAATTCCTCGCAAGAGGCAGTACACCCCTGAAAAACTTTTTTGCAGCGGCTGAAAATCGAACTCGAGACCTTCCGCATGAAAATCCAACGCACTAACCATTATACCAAGGGGAACCGGGTTCATTACCAATCTATAAAAGATCGACAAATGACTTTTCTTTCATTATTTAAAATCACATTGAGGGAAGTTTAAATTTTGAATATAATTTCTCATAGCTTTTAAACTATTATTACGTATACATGAGGCTAAGTCTCCATACTTTCTCTTGTACATTTAAAGCGGCTTCCATGTTGGAGTTAATATGTCTTTGCAGACGCTGATTGTATGTTAGAGCCTTTATATTTAAATCACTTATAGAGTAGTAATATTCTTTGAACGACTTTATTTTGGAATTTTTGGATGGGGTCGGAATTAGTATTTTTTGTACAGCCCCTTAGCTTGATAACATTCGTCCAATCTGGTTTCGGGACTTGTCTGTATTGTATAACGTCAGTACATTTTTCTGTACTTCATGTTTTGCACTTCTCTTTTCTTTTTAGTGTGCTCTTTCTTTTTCAGACTTGCAATCGAAGGCATTCCAAGGTATTTGGCAGTATTGACGTAGGGCACAGCTTTATCGTTGATAAAAATTAAAACATAATTTAGCTTTTTGTTTAAAATGTTTATATGCGTCGGTTTTGTTTCATTTAATTTGAAAAGCCAATAATGCGTCAATCTGTAACTTTATTTTTTGTTCTGTTACTAAACAGATTTATCAGGCATCAATATTGCAGTATCATTTAACAAAGATGTCCGTAACGAGGGATTTTAGTATTTCGTAGTAGTGTCTGGGAAAGTCCATATGCATTTTGTACTCACGTTCCAAGTACCAAACCTTGTTAAAGGCTATTTTTCTTCGAGTAGCTTTTCAACAACATCCGTAAGATGATGTTTATTTTTTAATCTTAACTGATTCTTTGGAATAAGTCTTCTTTCTTCTATTATTTTGCTAACTTTTTTAAGGAGCAATTTTTCGAAAACTTTTTTCATGATTAACATAAGTGATATTGATCTTTAAGATGTTACTTCTGTTGGTGACTTACTTTGCTTAGGTAAAACAATAACTTCTGTAATTTTCCAATCATGTGGAACATATCAAAGAGCACCGTAGTGCCCAGCCAAGCTGACACTTCAGCCTGTTAATAGGACAAACTGAGATGATTTTCGACCCCCTTCTAATTTCAGTACCAACTACCAATAAAGTTA
Source organism: Chrysotoxum bicinctum (assembly GCA_911387755.1). Classification (NCBI taxonomy): domain Eukaryota; kingdom Metazoa; phylum Arthropoda; class Insecta; order Diptera; family Syrphidae; genus Chrysotoxum; species Chrysotoxum bicinctum. The sequence continues at coordinate 61,073,768 of OU426987.1, read as the reverse complement.
GAAACTTCAAATTCACAGTATTTACTGAGATGATTTAACACAGTCGCCTCACTAACTTTAAACTCTTGAGAATTAGTGGTTTCTGAGATATAGGACTTCAAAAATCGCTAAAGCCTGCCTCTTCTGTGACTAAAATGTTTAGGGCTTACTTGGCAAGTTTTCTTTTTATACTCAAAATTTCAAAAGTTATAAGAACTTGACCAGTGAACCCTCTAAATCTTGGTCAGAAATAATAATAACAAAATGTTCCTTTATATTTTGAACATTTTGCTTAAAGACATTCGCAAAGATATTCAGCGAAGTTGTCAGCTATCTGTTTCGGGCATCTGATCCAATTTCAATATTGGCATTTTATTGACCGGTTTTGTGTCTGTTGTCTTCTTATAAGCTTGTCAGATTTCCATAAGGAGAATTCGGTGGAAGCATCCATGGACAAACATTTCAGGTAAATAAATCATCTTTTCATGAGTAAATTTTGAAGCCTGTTAAGCACAATCTTATCGCCTGCGAATTAGTAGTTTTCCATTTTCTTCAAGCTCTTCTTTTTTCAATGTTAGCTGGTTCCTTTATTTAGATATTTTTATTTTATTTTGGTTTCATTGCAGATTGAAATAGTTGAAGTACTTTCTTTTGCAGGCACATAAGCAATAAATTGTTTTTCTTCATGTTCAAGTTGTTCAATTGTTTCCTTCCATAAGGGATAAGACTTTTAAAACTTTTTTCTGAATTCTTTGCAGTTTGTTCTCTTATCTCTTATCTTGATCTTAGGATAACTTTTTTCTATTTTTTCTACCTCACGTAGTGTCAAAATTATTGCATGGAGAATGATCTGATGATAAATTGAAACTACCTACGACACTTATATGATTTTCTTCAATAGCATTAGGTACGAAAAATTCAAGAAAGTCTGATATTTTGTTAGTATCAAATGCTCAGTATGTTGGTGAACTAGAAAAATAGAATACGCAATATTCTTGGCGGCCTTCTGGTGAAGAACATCTGCTTAGCATTGAAACCGTCACCAATAAGAAAGTTATGTCCTAGCAAATTTAAGAACTCTGCAAGGCCTTTCGGTGGAGAGTAGCTGCTATCTTAAACTATTTCTTTTTTATACCAACACTTATTGTTGTTAGTTGTATGTTTTCATTAGTGAACTTTGGTTCAACGGGAGCGTATCGGAATCCCGCTTTTCAAAAATCCCGAAAAAAAAGTTTTAAAGTCCCGTCTGCTAAAATACTGCTTTTTTAAAATCCCGTCTTCTAAAATCCCGCTTGTTCAAAATCCCGATCTATTATAATCCCGCTTTATTAAATCCCGCCAAATCCCGCTAATCCCGTTTTTTAGAATACGTAACTAAAACTTATTGGCCCAAAATTTTAATTGAATTATTACGACGCTAAAGCTGTTTTAGTATGATACTAGGTTAAAACAACGAATTTGCAAATTTTAATCGAAAAATTTGATTGGCTCACTGGTCAAGTTTGAATTGGGCATAAAAAAAAACTTGCCAAGTAAGCCAATCAAATTTTACTCAGTAATCATTAAATAATAAAATTTCTCTATTACATTGTAGCTGTTTCAATATTATTCTACTTTAAATATTCGGTATTAAATCTTCATAAAGTAAGAACTTGGCGCACTTTTAGATCTCATTACTTTTCACGGCTGACTTGTTACACAAAGGTTTTTGTATATAAGAACTTGGCTCTTTTTTAACATTTATGTTTTTGGTCTGATCTCACTCCTTTTTGCAAAGATTTAAATATTTTTCCATGTCAAAATCTCGAAAGATACGGAAAGATAGAAGGGTGGAATCTTCCTACTAAAATCAACTTAGTTTATAGCTTCCTATTTCTTTTGGTATATTTTCTTTTTGTTATTGGTTGTTTTGATTTGCGCTTCAATTATTTCTTCTTATCCTGGCAAGATACATAACACTGACATACCTACCTTAATTACAGTAATCGGAAGTGCTCCATATAAATTAAACATACCACGCCCCCTGAATGGAAAACCTCAATTTTTTTTGTTGGTCCTTTATATGCGACTTGAGCACTACCGTTCTACCAAATTTCATTGTTCTACTGCAATTGGAAATACGCCATATATAATTTACATCAGTTCTGAGGAAGTGGGCGGATACCACGCCCCTGAATTGAAAACCTCGATTTTTATTTTCGGTCCCTTATATGCGATTTGAGCCCTACCGTTCTACCAAATTTTATTGTTCTACTGCAATTGGAAGTGCGCCATATATAATTTACATCAGTTCTGAGGAAGTGGGCGGATAGCACGCCCCTGAATGGAAAACCTCGATTTTTATTTTCGGTCCTTTATATGCGATTTGAGCCCTACCGTTCTACCAAATTTCATTCTTCTACTGCAATTGGAAGTGCGCCATATATAATTTACATCAGTTCTGAGGAAGTGAGCGGATACCACGCCCTTGAATGGAAAACATCAATTTTTATTTTTGGTCCTTTATATGCCACTTGAGCCCTACCGTTCTACCAAATTTCATTGTTCTACTGCAATTAGAAGTGCGCCATATATAATTTACATCAGTTCTGAGGAAGTGGGCGGATACCACGCCCCTGAATAAAAAACCGCTAATTTTATACTTTTTTCTTCGAATGCAATTTGAGTCTAATCACTTTACCAAATTTCATCGTTTTACAGTAGTTGGAAGTGCTCCATTCAACCAACACCAATTCGGAGACAATTCGGTGAAAGTTGGCGGATACCACGCCCCCTGAATGGAAAATTTCAAATTTTCGATTTTTTCCTCTGCTTGCATGACAAGACCTACCGTTGTGCAAAATTACAAGATTCTACGATGTCGGGAAGTGCTCCATAATTTTGATGATCTGTCAGTCAGTCAGTCAGTCCGTCAGTTACGGTTTTTGTGATTTTTGAGGCCTTTATCTCAGGAACCGATTATGCTAGAAAATTGATATTTGTTGAGGCGCCTGTGCCTGACTAGCTTAGTATATATTCGGAGTTTTAAGTTTCTGACTTCATTGGTACTGAAGATAAGAAGGGGTCAAAAATCGCCTGAGTTTGTTCCTGTAAAAAAGGGTGTAGTGCCAGAACTTGGCTGGGCACTACCGTGCCCTTTGATAAAGTTAGCAAATTGTTAAGTAGTATCATACTAATATAGGGTTGCCATTCATCCCGACACGTCGCACAGTGTGTAATTTTCGCAATCCAGCGGAACTTAAGTCTAAATTTTAACGATAACTTATTTTTTCACTTGTTTTTTGTAAAAAATGATTTATTTGTATAAGAATAATTTAATTTTAAACCAAAGTTGAATTTATGACAAAAAAAGTAGAAAAAAAAAACAGTTACAGAGCTATTTAAAACCAAAAAAAATGAAAAATCCCTCCCGGAGTTCAGAGTATGTTTTTCGTATGGTTTTGGGGTCGTTGAATCTGAATCCGAAGTCAGTTATGATCTAGAACGTCAAGTTTACGACATAACCTAAAAAAAAAAACGAAAAAAGGAGGAAATCCAAACACAAAATTTGGGTGCCATAAGGCACCGCATATTAAATTAATAATTTTATTTCAATTCAAATACTTTAACTTAAGCAGATATAGTTTTTTATATTAATAAATAAACAAATTAATTCAATATTAATATTAATTAAAACAAAAAAAAAACTTCATATTCAGATAATGTTGAAGCAATAATTATAGGTTTTAGCAAAGAAATGGTTTCTTTTGGAAGTGCATGGCTTTTACTTTTTGAAAACCTTGATCTTAAAGAGAGCAATGGGTCTGATGACAAGAGAAATCTATTCATTATGTCTCTATTTGTTTCTTTTCTGCTAGTTTTTCGGCTGAAGTTTTCCCGATTTCGTTTGTATTCCTTGTTATTTGCCTCTTGGGCTTCTTCAGCAAGCTGACCTAATGGCAAAATGCAAGTTTTTATGATTTTTTCCCCATGTACAAGAATTTTGTGTATACTTGCTCTTGCAGGCAAAAAATACCAAGGATATAGAGACACATAAATATTTTCGGTTTCTTGGGCAAAAACTCCAAACTTTTCTTCATCAATGTCGAAATCGCAAGATAATGCTTCTAGTATGACGAGAAGGCGTTTTATTATCATTATATCAATACCAGTTATTTCAGAAGTTAGCTCTGTGTTTCTAAAAACCTTGTGGCAGAATTTCCGTCATTAGTATTCCCCGCTGTTTGTTTTGGCATATCAACAAGAAGACCCATTTCCTTTCGAAAACGTTCTTGTATGTATCAATTCCTCTCTGCCTCTGAGGTTTTTTCTTCTGGTGACTTGGCTTGCCATTTTTGTATGTCCAATTTGTAAGAGATATGTAATATGAATTCATATGCTCTTATCCATGAATGTAAAGGTGATATTCCGAAATTATACATTTCTTCATCGATGTTGGGTGGAATATAAGGGTCATGGTCATTATTCATTTGTTTAGGGCTGCACCCACATGTGGCATCTCTGTGATGAGTTGTATTGTGAGAGAGCACTACAGACTTTGCCCTGCACCATAGTCATAATAAAAACGTGCATAATTTTGACATTTAAGTTGTTGATAGAAATGAGACTTAAAGTGATGTCCTTAATACTTTTTTCCATTTTCATTGTTTCTAATTTTATGACATCTCTTGTTTCTTTTGTCATCGAAAAACAAACGGGTCTACAAAATCTAGTAGAATTTGGCCTAGGATTTTGCCAAATAACTTTGTTTGTGGTGTTACAAATCAACCTAATAGCCACCAAATTTACGGAGAAGATATGCTCATCGCTAAATCATTCTGGTAAAATTTGCTTATACCGGCTTCGTGCAGAGCTTCCATCACATCCCCATTTGTAGATCAACCATAAATGCTCAAACTTACTACATTCCAAAATTTCCGATTGAGCCTCACAAATTCTCTTTGCTGTTAGCTCGATTAAAGCTTGCAAATTACATAACTTCTGCAGATGTTTCTGTGACTAAAATACTGTCTTCTGGTGGATAGCACTGTTCCTTAGCTTTCTTTACCATGCAGTAGGGAGGGTAGAAGTTTGCTCCAGCATCATTAGCATTTTGCCGTATGATTTGATATTGTTGAACGCTTAACTTGGAGTCTGTTATTAGTCCTAAAGCTTTTTCAGGAGACATTTTTGAGGCAAGTTTTTGAGCTCTTATTTGCTTCAATTTTGTTGCACGGGCTGGTGATGAAATGAAAAGCTCTTGGACTAGGTTAGCTGTATCCTTTTTTCCAGAAGATCTTAAACTCATTTCAAGAGCAAGTGCTATTTCTTCTTGAGATTTAGTGGTGATGATATCTCTAACTTTCCGTTTTTTAACTTTTATGGTGCATTCCCTGAACAGCTTAGGTGGTCTTCCAAATGCTGTACTCATTGATCCAGAGCTTGTACTAGGTTTTTCTTGGTACAAGCAAGTAAACGGTAAAGTTTTAGGCTGTTCTAACCACACTCGATTTTTTTTAACAAATTTTGAGTAAGTTCTGTAACTGACCTCCCACTTTTGTTTTATCTTGCTGGTTAACTTACCCACAAACATCTTTAAATCTCGGCTAGAACTTTCAATACCAAATTCTGAAGCAATTGTATCCAAAACTTTTTTAAATTTTTCGTTTCTTGAAGTTTGGTGCCAAAGTTCAAAAATACTCAACCTGTTCATTTTTCTAAAAAACAAAAATATTTGTATGGGGACTGCAAAAGGTTGCAAAAACTTACTTCTGATTCTAAATGTATATTGTTCACGGAGCGCAGGTATGTACAAATTTGGAAGTCTACACGTAGGTTAACCAAAAAAAAATTGCTCTAAAGTTAAAAAAACAAATATTTTAGTACCCCAGCGAAAATATATTAAAAATATATAAATAACTAAAAAACACTTACAAATCTTAGTTTAACGTATAGAATACACTTCAAAATTATTAAATATTAAAAAAACTTTTAAATTAGCAGAAGCTTATAACACGACAGACCGCAGTTCTCCGATTGCAAAATGCATTCAATTTTTTTCTCTCACATATTGCTTTTTGACTTGACTTTGACAGCTAACTGTACTAAATGAGATGGAAATATCAAGCTTTTTCTACCTGTAATAAATGCTTCCCTATGTTGAGAACTGATAACAACCGGTTTTGTACACAGAAGCTCAACTTTATTTGTTGACTTAAGTTCCGCTGGATAGTGAAAATTACACACTGTGCGTCGGGACATGTCACCGTTATCAACAACGGTGTCCCGACGTCCCGACGATCTATTTAATGTCCCGACACATTCCAATAGCTTCGAAATTATTTATGTAGCATATCTGAGAAGTGTAGTTTCAAACAAACATGCTATAACCGTTACACCCAGAGAAAAAAGCACGTAAAATCAAAAAAAAACAACTTTGAATCAAAGTAAAACCAATATGATTTGGCTCTAATGCCGAAAATATTTAAATCAAAGTTGTTAATCAATGAAAAGTGATTCCCTACTTCATTTCAAATCAAATTTGAAACCAATATGATTTAAAGTTGTAGCATTATAGTTTTAAATACGATCCGCATTTGATTCAAAAAAATATCAATTAATTTTAAACACGCTTTGCGTTTAAAGTAAATAGAAATCGGAATCAAATCAATTAGAAACATATTTACATTAATTACTACGTAACATTAAATTGAAAAGCGCCATTATAGTTTTAAATACGATTCGCATTTGATTCAAAAAAATATCAATTGATTTTAAACACGCTTTGCGTTTAAAGTAAATAGATATCGGGAATAAATCAATTACAAACAATTTAATAATATTTACTAGCATTCATTGATTTAAAGTCATTCTCACTATATTCAAATCGATTAAAAACAATTATTTTTGCAAAAGTATTTTCTTTTTATTGTAAATAAAATAATAAAAAAATTCTTATAAACTAACTTAATAACAAAACAACAAACAAAATTTACAAATATTTGTGTCTTACATAATGTATGTAAGTCTTGCCATTATTAATTTGATACAAGTGTAGTGGAGGGATTGTAAAGACTGATCAATGATTTCCCTTTCGATGATGAGTTAAAAAGTTTTAAAATATCCTATAAAATATATATTACATTATAATTTTTATATTGAGAAAAATGTATGTATGTATACTTACAATTTTAAGAAATGATTTTAAACTTGAGGTTGGTGTTGACGGGAATCAGAATTGTTGCAATTTTGACACTGCCAATTTGCCACTTTGGAGATCTCTGAGCGGGTTTCGTCATCAATTCGAAACTTGAATAAAATTTATATAATAAGAAAAAAAAAGAGATAGTTTAATGTTACCTTCAAATTTCTGAATAAGTATAGTTCCAGATCTTCATGCAGCTTTGCGGAATCGTCGCGGTTGTTCTCGTTAGCAGGATTAGAATAAATTAAAATTCAAAGCTGTCCGCTTTCGTCCACTACTTGAATTATTTTAATTTATTTTATTACTTTTAGGTTATAACGTTCGGTAACACTTCACAATAAGTACAGCTCACAAGCTCTAAAGAGAATGGCAGATACATTTTCCTCGACCCGCAACAACGACAGCCGCGAACACACATACATATGATTTCTTTCTTATACAAAATGTTTACTGTTATCGTTCACAAGTCAAAAGGATTACAACTTTGATTTGTTGTACTTTAACTTTGGTTCAAAGTGAATTATGTATACGATTCAAAAAGGAAAGAAAATCAAATAAGTTACCACTTTGATGTATTAAGTTTCCAGTTTGATTCAAATAAATTAAATATCAAACGTCTTTAAATGAACAACGAAAATGCCTCGATTACATTTCAAAATAGAAAAACATTAATTCAATGGTGTTTAACTATACTGTGATTAATTAAACATTTTTCTTATTTGAAACAAAGTTGATCGTATTTAAATTAAAGCGTATAAATCAAAAGTTATAGCAACGTAATTTTAAATACTTTCCTACTTAATTTTATGATGTTGTTTTTCTCTGGGTGTATGCATACACTTTCCAAATGTCATTCCAGTAACATTGCGTGAATATTCCCAGTTATCTCATTGCTCGCTTTAATTTTGCGCGTGTTTGAGTTTCGTTCGGTCGGTATTTTATAACTGTTTCACTCTTATTCATAGTTGTTTAAAATTAATATTAAGTGTTTATAATTATAATGGCTCCGCCGAAAAGAAAATGTCATTTCAGTGATGAATACACTAAAGAATGGTCTTTTATTAAGAAAGGAAGGTCAAACGAAGAAGCATTTTGTACAGTTTGCAAGATATACATTTCTGTGAGTCACGGAGGTAAAGGCGATATAAAGCATCATAATGAGACAACTGGACACAAAACCAAAATGTCGTCTGCATCCACATCACGTAAAATGGACAGCTTCTGTGTAAAAATTGATTCAAGTGAACATTTGTTAGTATGTGCAGCTGAACTTACAACAGCATACAAAGTAATCAACCATCATCAAACGTTTAAATCACTGGACTGCTTGAGTAAACTTGATTCTTTAATGTATCCAGATTCAAAAATAGCAGCAAAGCAATCTACGGCCCGAACAAAAGCAACTGCTATCATTAAGCACATTCTGGCACCTTATTCTTTATCACAGTGTGTTTCGAATTTGGAAAATGTCTCATTTTATGGAATCGGCACCGACGCAAGTAACCACAAAGCAGAAAAACTATTCCCGATAGTGATTCAATTTTTTGACGTGAAAAAAGGTATAAAAACAAAATTAATTAGATTTCAAGCTCTACCGGATGAAACTTCAGAAACTATTACTAAATATTGTCTCAAATCGCTTAAGGACCTGAATATTTCCTCTGAAAAGTTAGTGGCTTTCTGTGGCGATAACACAAATACAAATTTTGGTGGAGCTCAAAGAAGTGGGCTCCGCAATGTGTTTTATAAACTAAAAACAGAACTTAAAAGAGAAATAGAAGGCGTGGGCTGTCCTGTCCACATATTGCATAATTCAATATCATTAGCTGCAGATACACTTTCCATTGATTGTGAAATAATTGTCATCAAAATTTTTAAATATTTCTCAATTTATACAGTCAGAACAGAGAGGCTTAAAACTTTTTGCGAATTTGTAGAAGTCTCATTTCAAACAGTATTATCTCATTCGCGTACCAGGTGGCTCTCCCTGATGCCAGCTATCGATAGGATTTTAAAGATGTGGGAACCGCTAAAAGAATTCTTTGAAAATGAAACAAACGCACCGAATCTATTACTTGAATTTTTTAGAAACCCCTTGGCGAAGGTCTATTTTTCATTTATACATTCCCAGTCTTTTCTCTTTCATAAGCATACATTAAAAATGGAAAAATCAGACATTACTATCATTGAGGTCAAGGAGCTCATTGAAAATATCAAGAAAATACTCCAAGAGAGTAAAGTCTCAAATTTCATTGGTATGATGGCTAAGCAATTAGTAAATGGGTTCAAAACAAAAAACCCCGAACTAGAAACTGAAATAAAAAAATTTAAAGAGGAGGTGACAAAATTTTACAATATTGCCATCGATTATATTGAGAAATGGGCGTCACAATTGGATCATTTCAAATCATTCGACTGGATGAATTTAACAAAACTTCCGGAGTGGATTCAAATAGAGGAGAGCATTTTACATTTGAACTAGAAGGGGATATCTATTGACGGCGATCAGTGTTTTCCTGAATTTATTCACTTAAAGGACATTATTGCAGAAAATATAGAAAGCGAAGAATGGAAAGCACAAAATATCAGTGAAAGATGGGTGCAGGTTTTTTCAACTGAAAAGTCACACGAGCTTAATCAATTCAAGAAAATTTGCCAATACATTTTCAGTATTCCTGGCCATAACGCAACTGTAGAGCGCGTATTTTCCTTAATGTCCTCTCAGTGGACCGACGAACGGAACCGATTGGCAGTTGATACGGTGGAAGCTATTCTTCAATGTAAATTTAATTTCGACATGACCTGTGAAGAATTTTATAAATTCGTAAAAGGAAATCAACAGCTATTATCTCAGGTGAAGTCATCTGATAAATATAAAAATGAATAATAATTATACTGGGTTCCTACATATATGTACATTGCAATTATTAAATAAATAATTAATAATTTAAATAATTTTGAATTTGTTATCATTTAGTGCTTAATTAACCATAAAAATTATATGTCACCAAAATGTCCCGACGAGGTCTCGAGAAAAAATGGCAACCCTATACTAATACATACCTTAATAATAGGCTGTTTAAAATTTTGCGCCATTGATTTTATATTGGTTATTTTCCATATTCTTTAAATGCTAAACAAACTTTACATACACCCAACCTCGCACCTACCCCAAATCCTATAGTGTGCCCAAACAGGGGGATTGCAGGGGGGAAGCATGCCCCTCTTACATGCCTCACTGACACTTCGTAATAAGAAAGGGGATTATAAGAGACGGGATTTTAAAAAGCGGGATTTTAAAAAAGCGGAATTATAAGAAACAGGGTTATAAAAAACGGGATTATAAAAACGGGATTTAAGAAAACGGGATTATAAAAAGCAGGATATCGTACCCAACCCAACCAAATACACATAGTGGAATTATGATTTTTTTTTTGAGAAAATTTTTTTTTCTTAATATCGCGGTATATTTCCTTCCAGACTTGATCAATTTTATCATACGAGTAATTTTGCACAAAGCTATGCAAATAATTTTCCATACAACAATTTTACTAAATAATGTTTTATAAAGAAAAAATGAAAAAAGTAATTTATTTTGTATATTACATTTGAATATTTATAAGCCATCACGTAACAATGCAATAGTATCAGAAACCTTAAATTATATGTATTTAAAGCTTGGCTACATGACAGAAAGTTCATTCGATTCATTTGTCCATGTTTGGACTTTAAGAAATAATTTAAAAAAAATTTCATTTAAGAAAATTAATGAAAATTATTCCAAAAAAATCAAGATAATTACGTTTAAATTATTTGCATCATTAAAAAAGTGACTAATACATGACAATAAGAAGCTCTAAATTTTGCATAACAAGTTAAACATAAGCTTTAAATGTTTGAAAAATTTTAAATAGTAGTTTCATCAATTTAATAAGATAACTTAAAATTCTTGAAACAAAGAACATAGTTTCGTCACCGAAACTTTGGAAAAGATGTGGTATCCTAAATAAGTTGTCGAAAAACCCCTTGTAACTTCATTTAAAAATATTAAGAATTCGCCACATACAATATTTATAAAAAAAAAACAGTACAATTGTAGGTAACATTGTCAAAACCATAACAACTGCACTGTCTTTCCAGTCAAACGCTCTCAGATCAAGTTCTCGCACACGAAATGGCAAATGCGCAAATCAGTCCGTGCTTTCTGCTTTCAGCGAGTCGTCACCAACCTCTCCCACAATTGTGTCAAACTAGAATGTTATGTGTATAAACAAAAATAATTAAATAAGCAATTCACTTTGTTTTTCGAATAACTTTATAAGCAAAAACATTAATATAAGTTAATTTTATTATGTGAGAAAATGTTTTGAAACCCAATGAACCGCCCTAACAGCCTTTTCGCGCCGAAAAGGAAAACCGTAAATCGTGTTGGAATTTGTGTATTATGCTCTTGCGGTTAATGAAAGTCATCGTCGCTATTGTTTTAAGTTTAATGTTTACAGTTTCTTTAGTTAAGATAGTTTTATTAATATGGAATGATTATCATGTGTCATTCGATGACGGAAATGTGGACTTGTGGCTGGAGGAAAATAATTTAACAATTTACCAGAGTTTATTTCGCGAAAAAGGTGAGTTTGTTTATTGTTAATCAGCTGCAATCTGCTATAAAATTTTCCGCACTCAGCTGAAGTTCTTAAGTGGGTGCTTCTGATAACAGGGATGTTACTTTTTTATGAGTTCATGGACGTGGAGTACCGCATGTTATTATTATGACAGAATCATTGACTTTAGATGGATTTTCTTGTAAATGGGATAAGTCGTAAACGGACATTGGGTTCTGATAATTTCATAGGAAAAAACAATAACATTTCAACTGTACAAATATTAACAAATAAATAATATAACATAAGTAGCGGAAAAATTACAGCCTAAGGTAGTAAAATTTGCCCACTTTATAAAGAAGGTATTGGTTTCGTGAAAACAAAAAAAGTCGATTATAATGATGGAAAATTTGAAAAAGGTGTAAGTGGAGATAGAGCCTAAAAAGATGGATGAGTTGACTTGAAATTTGATATGAAATCATTGTGATACGATTCCATAGAGGGAAATTCAATTTTTCTTTAGGTCACCTAGAATGGGGAGTTGTCATGCAACGATTTTGGTTTATTTTTTTTAAATTATTACAGGAAGAACGATTCTGATCAAAGTTCATACATACAGTATTTACAGCAATTGAAGTTGTTCTGCGTTTTAGATGCGGAGTGTGAAGTGCGTGAGTGTGAAGTGCGTGTTTGAAGTTTTTTAAGGAAATTGCCTTATATTTGGCTAATTCTCGTAAGCCCATGTGGTTAATACTTTCCTTACCAATCATTCTAAGAAGTTCAAACATTATTTAAATTTTGGTTTGCAACAGCTTGAAGAGAACCGGGATCTAGTGACTTAGAACTCTAAGCCCGTTCTGTGTGCGTATAACCAGGAATGGAGGGGACATACAATTATTGTCTTCCGAGAACGAAGGCCTACAATGAGCACCAATTTTCATGACAAGAAATACTCTTGGAGCATTTGTCATTCCGTCGTATGAGGCAGAACCCATGACCCTCTGCATGACAGCCAATGCACCTACCATTATACCAAGGTTTACTTCAAACGATATTGCATTTAAGAAAAAATTTTAAATTTATCTTCTTTAAAAAAATATGTGATGAAATCCATTTTTTTTTTTTCGTTAAAGATGTTATTATAATTTTTAAATCTTAATATACATATATACATACATATGTACGTACATCTCTTAAGTCGAGCTATGTTATTATATTTAACTATAAGTTCGTAAGATACAAATGCTCATTTTGTTTTATAAATGATCTTCCAACAAGACGTTACATTTAAAATTTCGCGCTATTTTGTATGTATCAAAATTTAACTGATTGCGCTAACTTTCGTTAATTTTACTACAAAAATCTTGAAAATATCGCGGAAACGTTTTATGAATTTTAAACACAAAATTATTCTGATTAATTTCTATTTGCCTGGGTTGGAAAATCTAAGAGTAAAAGTGTAACAATCTATTCATTCACAATTTTTGACAGTTGGGTTCGGTTGTGTCGGTAGAAGTTACTTGAGTGCTCCCTAAACAATTTATGCACTTATGGAAAACATCGGATATATTATTCGCCTTAAAAGACTGACACCATGATAAGAAAACGTGAATACATATTTCAATAAAATAATCATCTATTGTAGGGAGAGCAGAGGGGCGTACGAACATAACCCCAAATTTTCAGTCAGTCCAACGGACTGACTATTATGCCAAGGCGTACTACCATTTTTTTTTAAACATAACATGTCTATGTTTCCGAAAACCAGGTTTTCAGCAAAATTTTCTTACGAGGGATATCGACGAGTCGCTTTAAACAAAGAAGCATCCACTCCACTTCTTGTATCTGATTTTACATTCAGGTGGAATTTTGAGTTATTATCGAACCATGATATATCCCGGACTTTTCATCTTTTATCAAATAAATAACACATTCCTTATGGATATTATACAGATATTCATAGGCGAACACGTCTTTTAAGATTTTCAATTGACAAAAGTAGTATGCTGTTTTAAGGTTCCAGAACCGCCTAAGATCCAAGGTCGATTTGTTTCGAGGCTGTTTATAAACATCGTCTCTATACGAAGACGAAAACTAAGTGAACAAGATGCGGAAGGGTAGTTCTGAAACTGTCAAAATATGTTATTTTGATACATAAATATCGATTTTTCTAGAACAAAGTTTGAGCGTATGTTAAGTGTTAAGTTCTTATGAAGAATCTTAAGCGTTCAACGAGGATATTTTTATTTGCCACTTAAAGGTACTATAAGGCAAGTTATGCATTCGTAAAAATTGACATTACGATGATAGCGAACACGAAAAATTGGGTTTCACAATTGTGTCTGTATGTCCGTTTGACTACAGTCCCAACGGTCGATTTTCGTTAGGCTTGGTAGATATCTTTTTATAAATTTTGTTTTTAAACCAAAAATAACGGTACCTGCCATACGAATAGTTTTCAAAGTTTTATAAATATTTTTTTTTTCAAAAACTGTTCCCCTGACTTAAAAAAGAAAAATCGCAAAATATTATTTTATTTAAGCTATGTTATTGTTGAAAAAAAAATCCGAAAAATGGTTATTAATGGTACCCTCTTTGGAATCATTTTTATTTGTTTTTGATTTTTTCAAAAATAGTTCAACCGATTTTGATCATTTTTTTATGCTAAGGCCCCCCAAAAGTTTGAATAGCAGATAATGTGTATTCAAATTTTTGGAAAAAAAAGTTTTTGTTGGATTTTTACAAAAACTTTTAGTTTTTTTCCAAACTCAATATTTTAAAAACCCCATGCTCGATTTTTTTAAACGAGACAATCAAAAGTTTTTTTAATACCATCTACAAGATATGAGAAAAAAATTTATTTAACCTAAAAATAGCGGTAAAATTGATAAAAAATGGTTTTCACGAATTCTATTTTTCTCGAAAACGGCAACTTGAATTTTGATAAAAGTTTTTTTCATTCGATTAATTTTTACGATCTATAATTCAATGAAACAAATTAATTAAGATATGACTGTTCCTACCACAAAACCATTTTTTAGATATGAATTTGTCATTATCGACATAAGGGATTTTAATGGAATTTTTTATATAGAGAAGCTTATAAACTTAAAAAAAATATTTTTTGAATTTTTGAAAAAAGTCAATTTTGTTCTTGGAAATTGGATAGCTATCTCAAAAACGAGTCAATATTTTTTTTTGCAATTTAATCTTTATTCCTGCAATAATAAAACTGACATACCGAAATATATAAATATAAATATAAAACCTCTTTTTTTTTTTAAACCGCTACAACGACTTAAATTTTTGCATAACATTTGGTTAAAAAACCACATGACATTCTGCTTCTATATCTCACTACTAAGAGGGTTTAAAAAAATTAATCTTATACTTATAAACAGTTTTCTCTAATAACATTCATTTTGAAAATTCTTTGTCTTTTACATAACAGTAAGTTCGTGCGACCCAGTCGTGAAATTTATTTAAATTGCTTAAGACACGTTTAAGGTTATCAATTTTTTATTTTTTCAAACTTAAACAGCGTTTTAAGCATTTTTGGATTTTATTGACGGGGTGGATTGAATGAGGGTTTGAGCGTTTTTTGGTCATAATTGCATTCCGTAGCAAAAAAATTTTCACTTAAGAACTAAAATAAAATGTGAACAATTATGATTTAACACACAGAGCTTTGACTTAAGACTTAGTCAAAAAACCAACAAAATAAAATGAGATGTTGCATCACAATACGATGATTCCATGTATCAATTAAGGTTCTATGTATGTACATATACATATAGTGCAAACAAAAAGTTTGTTTCGGAAAAGAATTTAAAGTGTAAAATTCAATTAATTTTTTGGAAGCACTTGCTATAAAGTTTTGAATCAATGTACATCAATGTTAATGTGTTTATCCATGTGATGGATAAAACTTTGTTTGGCATGCACTAAACCAAAAACACAAATAACAATACAATTAAACATAGGGAGGGTGAAATGTAATGGAGCTTCCTTTTTGGCACAGTACGAGTCCAGTTGTAAAAATTAACACTAAAATGCATCAACATGTGCTTATGAAGACAATTCGCCATCAACATTATGGCATTATTTTATCTCATTTGGTGAAATTTTTTTTTTAAGTTAGTTTTGTTATTGTTTTGTATTGACAAGTTCAGCTTCTCACTCTAAACCTTATTGTGAAGCTGTGGAATAAAATTGAATGCCAAACGGGTGGTAAAAATTTTAAGAACTTAGACGACTTATGGGAAAACATCAAAAGTGCATGATATGCCACGCCAATTGAAAAAAAGAGATTGTCAAGATTGTAATTATTACAAACAAGAGATTTCCAACTTAATAATGGGTGATTTTTTTGCTATTTTCTTTTTGGTAACACTGAAACTGCTCACGCATGTGTTTTGTATCACTGTCAAACATCTTCAGTTTGGTCTAATTTAACCTTGAATCGTCTTGCAAACGAACTGCAAATTATTGAATTTTATTATCAAAATGCATGGTCTGTTAAGAAAGTTCATCGCGCGCTTCTTCCATTTTATGGGGCGGCTATTCGGGCTATTGTGACTACATTTCGCACCAAATTTACATTGTTGGACATTAAACCACCAACACGCTTACGTAGAGCGCGAACTGAGGAAAATATCGCAGCTGTACCGGCCAGTGTTAGTGATGACCGTGAATTATCGATTCGGCGCCGTTCGCAGCAATTGGGCCTCTGTTACTCCACTACGTGGAAAATTTTGCGGAAGGATTTATTTGTGAACCTTTTCAAAATACAGCTAAGTAAGAACAGTAAGAATTGAAGACGAACGACCTTCCACAACGTGAATGGGCTCTTGAAAAGTTGGCCAGAGATACACTTTTTACTTGCGACTTATAGGTACTAAAAGGCAAGTTATGCATTCGTAAAAAAAAATCGAACTCGAGATTTTGATCAAAGTTACGATAATAGCGAAGACTAAAAAAGTGGGTCTCGCAATTCTGTCTGTTCGACTACAGCCTAAACGGCTCATCCGATTTTCTTTAAACTTGGTAGATATCATTTTTAATTACCCCCCCCACACATTTTTTTTCTTTTTTTTTTTAGGACCAAAAATAACGGTACCTGTCACAGGATTTTTTTTCGAAATTTTATAAATGATTTGTTTTTTTCTGAAAAGGTGTTCGACAGACTCAAAGAATAAATATATAAAAAAATCATTTAGTTAAAGCTAGGTAATGGTTGAAAATTTTTTTTCGAAAAATAGTTATTGAGGCCACCCCGCATGGAACCATGTTTTTGATTTTCTCGAAAACGGTATCACCGATTTTGATAATTTTTTTCTGCTAGAGCTCCCCAAAAACTTGAATAGAATTGTGTATTCAAATTTTACAAAAATTTTTTTTCGATTTTTAAGAAAAAAATCATTTTTTTTTTTTTCAAAACTCAATATTTCGGAAACCACATGCTAGATTTTTTTTAAACTTGAAAAATAACAGTTTCTCAATATAATCTACAAACTGTGAGAAAAAAATAATTATTTTACCTAAAATAAAGGTACGCACCATACAAATGTCAAAAAATGTTAAAAAATGGTTTTCAAAAATCGTATTTTTCTCGAAAACGGCGCTTAGAATTTAGATAACAAATTTTTTCTTTCAATTAATTTTTACGATCTTTAATTTAATAAACAAAATTTTGAAATTTAGATATTACAGCTTGTACCTACCATAGAACCATTTTTTTTTTTTTCAAATTTTGAATTACTCATCGACATTACGGATTTTAATGACATTTTTTGTAGAGATACTTCTAAAAAGTTTAAAAAACATTGCATTTCAAACCTTAAAAAAAATATTTTTTGAATTTTTGAACCGATTTTGATCAGTTTTTTTTTTTGCTAAAGCTCCCCAAAAACATAAATAGAATTGTGTACTCAAATTTTTCAAAAAAATTTTGTTTGGATTTTTAAAAAAAACTTCAAATTTTTTTTTTTCAAAACACAATATTTCGAAAACCCCATGCTAGATATTTTTTAAACTTGATAAATAAAAGTTTCTCAATATAATCTACAAAATGTGAAAAAAAATTTTTTATTTTACCTAAAAATAAAGGTACCTACCATACAAATGCTAAAAAAATTTAAAAAAATGGTTTTCAAAAATCGTATTTTTCTCGAAAACGGCACCTAGAATTTTGATAAAATTTTTTTTCTTTCAATTAATTTTTACGATCTTTAATTTAATAAAAAAAAATTGAAATTAAGATATTACAGCTTGTACCTACCATAGAACCATTTTTTCGAATTTTGAATTTCTCATTATCCATATAACGGATCTTAATGAAAATTTTTATAGAGAAGCTTCTAAAAAGTCTAAAACACATTGCATTTCAAAACTTTAAAATAAATATTTTTTGATTTTTGAAAAAAAAAATCTATTTTTTTCTTTTTTTTTTAAATTCGATATCTCCGAAACGGGTCAATATTTCTTTTCGTAAATTTAATTTTTATTCGAACAATAATAAAAAATTTAAATTAGCGTACCAAAATTTTTTCTTAAAAGCTTATAAAAAGTTTGTATATAAAAGCTTCTTTTAAAGAAACCACTACAAGGTCTTATAATTTTTGTTCTTGCATAAATTCATATTTGCATAGCATTCTGTTACTACTAAAAGAATTTAAAAATTAATTTTATCCTTATGAACAGTTTTCTCTAATAACATTCGTTTTTAAAATTCCCAGTCGATTACATAGGAGCAAGTTCGTGCGACCCAGTCGTGCATTTTATTTTTTTTTTAATTTCCGATAGCTCTTAAAAAATCACTCGTTATTAACTTTATTGTTGACACTTAAACATAGTTATTTGATTTTGCAGATTATAGTTTTATTACATGTCCGAACTAAAATATATGATTTTCCAATTTGGACTTGATTTTCACTGTGAACACATCCTTAAGCCAATGACCAAACTAAGAATGTCAAAACATTGCTAATCTTCTAGCGAAGCAGTTCGTTACAAATCCTACGTTCAAAGAAAGTGTCATGACTCCTCCGGTACTCGAGCGCGTTAAAGATTTTATGCAATCAATCTTCTTTCGCACTTGTGCTGTTGCAAGTGTTCTAAAAGATCTCGACATACACGTGTGGGAGGAGTGCGCCGACAAAAGATTATTAGAAGGGTCGATGCGTCGCGATATCGTAGCCGTTGCGTGGTCGTGATCGTTCTATCGTCTCTCTGCCGATAAGTTTTTCCTTGCTGTTGGATATTTGGTTATCGAATGTTTTAACAGTATCAAGCATTAACAGAAGATGATTGGATAATTTGTTAGATAAGTGGATTAGGGTTAATGAGTGGCCCATCTTACGTACATAAATCTGCTGGTTTAGATAGTATTACCGCCATTGTTCTAAAGAGGAGTTCTTCCACTGCATAAGCTTTTCTACGAGTATCTTTCCTAATCTACAGATCTATTTCCGAGTGAATGAAAAGCTGTATTTATCAAGCCATCAGTCCCTAAAACCTGATAGCCACAAAATAAATGCTGGTGTACCCGAAGTCTCCGTCTTCTGTCTGAAACTTCAAACCCATTTTGTTTTTCTGACGATAGTACTCTTGGCTTTTCATATTCGTTTGAAGATTCACATCCTTGTCCTTCGAATGTGGATCTTGAACGGCAGCGTGTGAGAAACTATTTAAATTCTGATCTGGAATAATAATAATAAGAAACCGTTAAAGCGACAACCCTGCTACAATCCATGAATGGTATTAGCAAGATTGCACGGTGTTTTCAAAAATTCGTCATTGCTAAAAACACACTATGACCCTGGCCTGCACTCTTATAAGATGAAGAAAATACAAGAACTAAAGCGTTTTTGGCTTAACGACTTCGTCAACAAAAAATATTCTTTATTTATCAGATGGAACCCCTTATGTGCTTCAAGAAACACCACTTCATCCACACAAAAAAACTGTATGGTGTGGATATGGTGTCATTGACGCCTTATTTTTCGTCGATGAAAATGACGTGTCAGCTACAGCCAATAGCTAATAGAAACCGGTACAGACCAATGTTGCAAAGTTCTTTCTATAATGAATTACATGACATATGGTTTCAACAAGACGGTGCCACAAGCTACCGAGCGGTTGTAACAGTCAACTCAATTCGATGAACGTTTTATACCGAGAAATCTTCTGTCGATTTGCCGCCTAGATCGTGTGACTTTACACCTCTAGCAACGGCTTAGTTTATTCATTGGTCCGTACGAACAATCAAGCGTGCATCGTAAGAGGAACTCAGAACCAATACTGAACGAGAGATAGCGGCAATTTGTGGCTGAGTGGTCATCGTAAATTGCGTTTATAAATGTTTTAATTGTATTTCAAACCACAAAAAATGTTGCGAGATATCTCAAATGGTTTGTTATTTATTTGAAAAATAAAAAGTTCTCAAGTTCTTATTGATACTAACCCCTAATTGTCATCCGCAAAATAACAAAAAATACCTATAAAAATGTATAGGAAATAACATAATTAAATACCCATCCAAAGGTCTGCTTAGTATTTAATTAAAATAATGAACTGATTTCTGTAAGTCATTTTCTGGCAAGTAGATGGTAACTGAGTTCTGAATTAATTTGGTATACGAGCAAACATAAAGCCAAATTGCAAATATAATACGTCCTAATTAATCCTTTCGTCAAAATATGAGTGTACATCAGTGTTTTGTCCCATTTAAAAAAAAAAACAACTTCATACAAAAAAGCCCAACGAAACGACCTGTTCGAAATGTTTTTGTTTATAATTTCCATTTCTCTCAAAAGCTTTTTAAAAAATCCTTTAAATCTCTCTCGTCTTCTCTTTTTTCTCCGATGTTAGCTTTTACTCCTTGAAAAGTTTTCAAAAACAAACTTCTCCATAACATTTTCTATTGGAAGAAACCAATGAGCTCAGTTGCTTAGTATCCTTTGTCCTGTAAAATATAAAACGGTATTCCATCCTTGAATTTCGACTGAGAATAGCTATATTTCTATTCCAGATACACAATATTATATTTGTATAACCCCATTTTCACCTTTAGTGTTTTTAATTTAAAGAAAAGTTAAATAGAAACTATAGTGAAAGGTCGTTTTCGAAAATCGCGATTTGCATAATTTAACCTGTGACATATGAATCATTTTTCGTGTTTGATACCCTAATAAGATAGTGTTGAGTTAGTAGTAATTAAAACACTCATAAGAGAACGAAAAAATTCCAACAATTAAATATGGATTTTCAAAATACAAATGTGTACCCAACGTTACCTACACATTTGCTTTATCACGAATTAATCGCGGGTCACGCTATATACGAGCATTGTGCGTTTTTTTAACCTTTTAATTGTTTTTTTTTTTATTTCAAACGGAAAAAAAAAATACAATTGAAAACTAACCAGTGCTTGAGAAACAAGGCTAAACGGAAATTATCCTTTTCGTACTTCCTTTTTACTTTCCATTTTATTTGTTATTTTTTCATTCTGCAGTACCTCAATTGCTGAGCGCGTGAATTTTTTTTTTTTTTTTTTTTAATTTGGTTGTATGTATGGTGTTTACTGGCCTTTGTGCTTTTTGCCTTAGCCTTATACCCTGTTACCAAATACGTGTACAAAAAATGATTTTATGACTTTGGCAATAAAAGCAAATTATATAATAAATTTAAAAAGTAAAAAAAAGCTCTCAGAACAAGGTGGCAGGATATACTTTACATACCTTGCAACAACAACGTTACTGGATGTACGCTGAATGTGCATCATGTGTTTGAATTATACGAGTAGCTAGACAAACTTGTAGCCCCATCAGCCTTCCTACTGGACATTTTCTCAATCGCGCTAAAACTTACATACCTACCTGTTTTCGTTTTATAGGCCAAAATATATAACAATACATTGTACTCGTATATCCTTTATCCTTCTTAAAGCCCCAAGAGTGACTCTTTTTCATTTCTACATTTAGAGCTGAGGTAATGATTTCATTGTAGACACCTGGTTTATTTGGGGGGAGAGTTTGAAAAGGTGGCTTCCCTTATAGCAAAACTTGTATTCAGGGACGAACTTGTGATGTTGCAAAACAAGGCCGGATTTATTCGACTTTTTAGTACGCATAATAAAAGAATTATTATTCCACAGTTGTATGTAGATACTTATAACAAAATAGAATTTTAGTCTTTGTCGAAGATTGGATTTATCTTTTATAATTTCGACAGTGATATAAGTCTGAAAATGAAGTTCCTCTTGTAGTCTGCAGTAAGTTGGTCCTAAATAATTTTAAAACAGTCCCATTTAATGGGTTTAAAAACTCATCTTTGTCCTTGGCTTAAATTTTCGACCTTAGTTTGCGATACCAAGTTGCCAAATATCTCACTTAACTGAGACTTTCTTGTTTGGCCTTCTTCGGTTGCATGTCCTTTTGGGGCATGTTTGTCACATACAAAGTTGGCTATAAATCGTTTAGACATTTGGTTATCGTATTACACTTTTTTTTTAAACTACTTTATTCAGACTTGAGTAAAATTTTATCCTTGAGAATTTTCTTTTTAAAAATCTATGATAAGGTTTTCATTGGTTTTTGAAGAAATCCTTATGTTTTTTGTCTTGAAAAAGAACTAATATGATCATTTCTACTTTCTATCATTCTTAAATCTGGAGTAATATAGCGGAGTAATGGAGTACACTTGGGGTACAATTTTGGTGGATGTAAGACAGCATTTGTAGTTCCTAATTGTTATACTTTTTACTGACCCAAGGCCCATGTCATTTTAGTTATGCTCTCGGGTTTTTTTATAGCTTCAGTTCAGTTCTCTTTTGTTGCTCGTTTTTGTAACTAAATGCAATTTGCACTTTGGTTTTTCGTAAGTCTGTGTGTATCTATATATGTATGTACGAATTTGAGGAACTTTTCGTTAACATCTACAGGCAATCTGACGTTTAAAAGTTGGTCCTTCTTACGTGAACAAAAATGTCGTAAAGGTTATAGAAAGACGGTTGAAACTATAAACCTTCGTGTAACCAATGAGTGTAATGGGCATCATGGTGAGGTTCCTTATTCTTCAATATGAAGGTATCCTATATATAAATATGTACAGTACATGCATATTGATATTGATACTGTTCATGTATATTTGTTTTTATGTATGTACATGTACGACAAATAATAAACGACCAGCTAGTTGAAGTATACTGACATTTATCAGATAAAACGACCATAAAAATGGCCTCTCAGAAAGTCTATTTACACAGCTCGGTACTTAATGTAGCTTGCGTTTTTTAAAGAAAAGATATTAGGTGTAAGAGCAGCATTTATTTAATTTCATTGATAAGTTGGAATACATTTTAAGAAAGAAAATAAATACAAATTAAAACACGATTTTGTGAAATGTTGATTCAGATTTTTTACTTCTTCATTTCATATTAGTTTAAAAAAGTCATTTCCATAGAGCCATATCATTTACAAGAAAATCTGTGGACAAGTGATGCCTTCGAAAAATGCATATTCACAGTAATTGCAGAGAATATCAAAAACAAATTTAAAAAATTCCAAAACAGGTGTACAAATTTGTTAAATATTGAAAACGTAATTTTACAAGAGAGAGAGAGAGAGAGAGAGAGAGCTTTTAACATTGTGGAGTTCAATGTCTTAGAAATAAATATTCAATTGGAAGTTCACTGTTTTTTAACATAAGCTTATTCTATTCAAACTTTCCACCTTTGGGCTTCAACCTACTCGTATCTTCTTAAGATGGATGTCTTTTTACCTGAAAAACTGTAAGATTCAAGTCTACCTCCTTTGATGATTTCCTGGCTACCTCCAGGGTTCCACAAGGTAGCCGTTTAGGACCTCTCCTTTTCATTAATATGTACTATTAACGATATTGAAATGGTCATCAAATTTATTCCCATATTTCACTTTACGCCGACGATACCAAGTTTTTCGAGAACATTTCTTCTACACATGATTCTACTCTTGTTCACCTTGATCTTGACAGTTTCTCTGTCTGGTGTCTGAGAAATTTCGAAGAGTTAAATATTTCCAAATGTCATTCAATCACTTTTTCACAAAAACGCATCCAATCTCCTCCACGTCTCTACCTTCTCCATTATCAATCAACCCATATCCAACACTGATTTAATTCGCGACCTTCGTGTTTTATGTGCTAGATAGCTTAAATTTCTCACAAATACTGACAAATTATTCTTAAAGCAAACTTAGCACTAGGATTTGTTCAAAGAGTTCGTTGACCCCTAAGTGATCCGATCTTTATACATAAGGGTGCAACCCTTCTTGAATATGCCTCTCAAATATCCACAAATTTAAATATACAGAATTGAGAGTATTCAGCGTTGTTTTCTATGCTTCTTCCTTTGGGTCTATCTTGAAATAACCCTTCGATTCTACCTCCGTAGCGAGACCGTCTTCTATAAATTAACTTGGAAATGCTAGAAGAACGAAGATCAATAAGCGACATTCTCTTCATTCATCAACTACTTTCAGGATGTTTTGACTGCACAACTTTCTAGGATTACATCTCTTTCAACACTAATTCCCGTAATCTAATAAATCCTGGTCTTTTCTAACTGCTCGCTTACCATACCTGTTAAAGCTCCAACGAACCTTTGATTGATTGTTTTGTAACATTAACTGTTTTGACTTTAACCTCAGTTCACCCTGCCTAAAACTCCGTCTTAAACATCCTTCAAATTCTCTCTAATCCTGGATTTATATAATAAGAGCTATATTTAAGTTAGATTAAGATTTAGCTTGTATTAAGCCTAATATATGGGGGTATTGCCACCACTTAATCACTTAAAACATTATTTTATTTGGTTAGGTTTGAAGTATAGATTGTAGTTAAGCATTGAATATTTTAAGATGATATTTCAGGTATAAGCCTTAGAATGAACAAAATTCAGTCCTTATGACTTTGCCATAAGACCAGGGTTGTATAAAATGCAATTTTTCCTGCTTGTAATCTCTAATTACTTCAATTAAACGATTGCATTCATTAAATTCGCTTTTTGGAACACTGACCTCAAGTTTTCAATCAGCATTCATCTGACATTCAAAATATTGCAATCACTTTTTTCCTTTTTTATTATCTTCTGAGATTTCATGCATTTTAAAATACTTAAACATTTTTTGTATACTTTTGCAATCCTTGCATTCATTTAAATTCTCTGCATTCTTCTTTGTTCTTCAGCATTCTTTGAATTCATTTGCAGTATTTGCATTCAAATGAAAGTATTCAAATGAATCCAAAGACAGAAAAAGAATGCAAAGATGGCAAATCAATGCAAAAAATTCAAAGAATCCAAAGAATGCAATAAAATTCAAAGAATGCGCGAATTTTCAAGATGTAGTAATCAATTGGTTGCTTGGTAATAAATGAGGAAGAAGTGATTGCAATCCAGTCATCAAATGAATCAATGCGATCTTTTGATTGAATTCAATGAATGTTTTTTAAATATTGTCTTTACAACTACCCCTTGGCATAATAGTTAGTGCATTGGACTGCCCTGCAGAAGGTCTTGGGTTCGATTCTCAGTCGCTGCAAAAAAGTTTTTCACAGGGGTACTCTAAGAGTATCTCTTGTCATGAAAAGTGCCTTTCGGAATCGGCAGAAAATTCATAGCAACAGGAACACAGGTAGTTGAGAGTTGTAAGACACTAGGTCCTGGTTCTCTTAAGGACTATTCACATAAGAGCAACCAACGACCAACGAATAAAAAAACAAATGGGATTTAAAACATATAATGTACAAGCCTAAATTCTTCACCAAAACTTTACAAAAGGGTGACAATCTAGTTTAATTTAATGTTAATTTATTAAAATTAGCATTGTAATTGCTAAAATGGGAGAAATTTAAGAAAATAAACTGGTCGTCGCAAATTGCAATATGATTGCTACGATCAATTTATTTTCCCAAATTTCTTTCATTTTAGCAATTACAACGCAAATTTTAATAAATTAACATTAAATTAAACTATATTGCTATCCTTTTGTAAAGTTTTTGTGAAGAATTTAGGCTTATATATGCTTTAAATCCCATGCTGAATTTGAGTGAACCATCCTAAATTCTGAATGCATTCTAAGAATTCGTCGTAAATATTCTCCAACGTCATCATAAAAGAAATCAATTATAAAAGGATAACACTAAAATAAAAATAAATCTTAGTGATTGTAAAATGAATTCCATATGTCTCCAAGCTAGAACGATAATCTACAAATATAGGATTTCAAGAATTTATATCGAAATCCAACAACCATTAAAATTATTAGCTAATTACAATAAATTCGAAATTTGGTTTTATTTCGTTTTTAAAAACCAAATAATCAATTGAAAGCTTTTTGTGACCCCTAGTATCTACAAATGCGTTTCGCCCAGGCACGACAATTGGACTCATCAGTTAGATCCTATCGTACCCTTTTAAGTACCCATTTAGTCGATGGTTATCAACACAAATAAAATTTACAGCATAAACGCAATGTTAATTATATTATATTTGGTCAAAATTCAGACACCTGGAAAATAAAACCCCTGGTCTGGTTGATGAAAGAAGAAGAAGGAAAATTGTTTTATATTTTTCGTTTTTCCTTCTTCTTCTTGAAACCAAATAATGGCAAATTGGATTTATTTCATTAAAGTGTATAGTACCGAAATAGAGCCAAAAATATTAAGGAAATAAAATTGAGTTTTGTGCATCCTGGATGAATATTTGTTAAAGCATCTTTCTAATTTCATTAGACGATATGATCAGTTTTTTTCCTCTCCGTAGTCAGTCCTACTCACTACGTTGCTCCTTTTAGGTTAGGTTATCTATCATAAATGGTCAGAAATCGCCTATGTCAACAGTTTTCTTAGACAAGTGTACCACCGAAATTACCACCGGGACTGTTGTCTACGAAGACTTTTGACTAAGGCACCTGCCCTACGATTGAACATACCCTTAGCGGAGAAAAGAAGCTATATGAGCGCTAAAGAGGTACTTAAAATCTTTGGAGTTTGCGAAGCGGGAAACCTAAGGTACTGTTATAGAAAACTATTGACATAGATAGGCGTATGCCCGACGACTGAACATAACCCTCTTCTAGCTAGTTCAAATCGAAATAAAACCTAATTGGCCTTAGTTTGTTTTCTACAGCGAAATAAAACCAAATCGAAAATTTGGTGTATTTCCAGATTTAAAACAAAATAAGTTCATTTTTTTTTAGTTTTGACTTTATTTGGGTAGATGATATTGCACGTCACCTATTTAAACACCTAGCCCTTCCATCCGGTGTTTATTTATAGAACTTTAGTTTTTATTACTTAGTTTCTTATTACTTCCAGTAATATTTTAATTTTATAATTATCAATATTGTTAGTTTTTAATAAAATAAACAAAATTAGTGAAGTTGTGAATATGGTGATGTAACGATTTCGAATTTCATAGAACTACATAAAATCGAAATAATACAATTAAATTAAATAAACATGCCTTGATACGCACTGTGAAATATTTAATAATTAAAATCCGTTGAAATAAATAAAGTTTAAATCATAAACAACGAATAATGTGGTCACCGGAATCAGAAATAAATTCGATTGCAATGGCAACGATGCGCCATTCGCAATCGGCATCATCAGGTTTGTTTTATTTTTTCCTTACACAATAAATAGTATTTAAGATCTTATTACTTAAATTTCAAGGTTGAATTATCTTAATATATGCATAAGATATGGTACAATATTTATTTAAAGTTATATTAACATTTTTAAAAATTCGTGTTTGGGTGTTTGTTAGTTGGCACAGGGTTGTGTACAAAATAGCGAATACCCAAAATTCGGAATGCCAAAATCTCAAATAACCAAAACTCGATTGGCCAAAATCTTGTATGACCAAAGACCCATTCGGTAGGTGCTACGTATATGGCAAGTTATGCATTCGTACAAAAAATCTAACTCAAGACTGATTGATCAGACACTCGCAACATTACAATGATAGAGAAGACCAAAAAAGTGGGTCTCGTAATTCTGTCTGTCTGTCTGTTCGACTACAGCCTAAATGGCTCGATCGATTTTCTTTACACTTGATTTATTTTTCCCTCACGTATTTTTTTACTTTTTTTAAGACCAAAAATAACGGTACCTGCCGTACGATTTTTTCGAAATTTTATAAAATATTTTTGTTTTCAAAAACTGTTCCAGATATTAAAAAAAAATTATTTAGTTAAGGCTATATAATGTTGGAAAAAAATTCTGAAAAATGGTTATTGCTGGTACCTCCCATGAAACCATTTTTTTGCTTTTGATTTTCTTAAATTTTCAAAAATATTGTATTTCATAACCTAAAGAAGTTATTTTTATCATTATTAATTTTTTAAATTTTAGCTAGTCGTGCAACAGTCGTGCAATTTATTTGTATTGTTTTTGATTATTCTTTGTGTTGAGCAATAAAGATACTTGTTTATATGTATTTACGAAAATACTTTGCAAATGTTTTTGCTTATATACTCTAATTTCTTATAATAATATTTTTCATGTAACCGTTGTTCTAGTATTGAGTTTTAAGGTTCTTGTCTTATTTGACGAAATGATTTCTCAAATAATTTGGTTCGTTCTTGTTGATTCTCATTATTTGATACAAATTTTTCAAACAAAATCAAACAAAATCAAACAAATAGGAAAGATAGAAGAGATAGGTTTGACAATAAGAGAGAGTAGAATAAATGGATTAAAACAAGCTGTGTGTAAGTTAGTAACAAAATTCTTTTTTTATTTGAAAGGTCCATATATGTCATTATGTATAGTATATGACATCGCTTCGGACGGATACGAGTGCTCCAATTTTCAATTAATCTGCTTCATAGATCCGGCTGAATTTGAGCGATGGCCTGTGTTATGTTCACCTTAAGGTCATTGGTCGATTGTGGCTTATTCGCATAAATCTGCGACTTTAAAAAACTTCACAGAAAAAGTAAAACCCGGTCAAATCATCCATTGGTATAGTCAATTCACAACACCTCTGTTGGAGATAACATTACCCTCAAATCGTTTATGCAGAATGTCAATCGTGGCGTCCTGCTGGAACTACTTGTCGTCTAGGTTCATATGGCTCAATTCGGGCCTTAAGAAATCGGTTATCATCGTTTTGTAGTGCTTGCCATTGACAGTGGTTTCATGTTGGAGAAGAAAAGAAAAATTACTAAAAGAGTATTGAATTTCGAAAACAACTGAGATCATTTGTTTCGAGATTTTGGGCTTTTAAAATTTTAGCTATTAATGCATATTTGATATACTAATGTATAATCAAATTTCAAAAAAAGCTTAGTTTAAGTAAAATGTTGCGTTTTTTATCCTTGGCGTATGCATACACATATATGTGAGCTCATTTAATATTTCATACGAAATACAGAAACGGGAAACAAAAATACTAAGAGTAAACTATAGACAAAAATTGTGAAGTAGACTAAAAAGTTCTCAAAAATAAGATCTCAGAAATATGACCAGAATTCCTTGGCAAAATTTTTCTGTCAAATCACAAATATTAAAGAATTGAATTTTGGATTCGCTTCTTCAATTTTTGACCGCTCAAGATTTGTGCAATTTAATTTTTTCATCTCTTTGTTTTGACTTAGGGATAGTACCCCTTGACATAATGGTTAGTGCATTGGACTGTCATGCGGAAGGTCTCGACAGGGCCGGATTAACCCTCAACGGGGCCCTAGGCAACCATCAATTTGGGGGCCCTTTTTTCACGTCCGTTTCCTTCTTTTTTCGATTAAAAAATACAAACTTATATCTTTCATAAAAATTTTATTGTCACAATGTAATAATATCAATAAAATTACTATCTACATTTGAAACATGTCGTTTTCTACATCTGTTTTCGGCAAATTCATCAATTATATCATCAATATCGATTTTGTTCAATAAATCTGACTCAATGCAAAGTATACCTAACATCTCGAGTCGCTCTTGTCGCGTTGTAGCTCTTTCAGCAGCTTTGATTCTTTTTAATTGCGAGAAGGATCGTTCGGCAGAACAATTTGTGATCATTAATGTTAAAAAAAATCCGAAGAGCTATTTCTGTGTTAGGAAATACATCGGCTAATTGATCTTCCATTAGAATCTTATAGAAATGACTATGAGTTTTTTGTGCATCAGTGTATCTGGAGTTCACGTAACTTTGGAATTGTTTCATTTCAATGAAAAATTCTTCCAAATCTCTAGAATAAAAACGAACTAAGCTATTTATAGCTTCGTGGAGGTCTCCATCACTTAGAGCAAAGTTGATAAGAAATGCAAATCTCTCACTTTCGCACGTCGTTTGATTTCACTGTGAAGATTGTCGATGATTTCGAGGAAACCTTTTGTCCTAAAATCATCGCGAGGCGAAAATTCTACTTCTGGAGCATTTCCGTCATTAGTTTGTTTTTTTTCTACGACGAGTACGTTTTACGATTTCTGTATAACCTACACCAGGTAATAATTGTTTTGTTTTTTCCTCGAAATCATTGAACTTTTCACTTTAAACTCTCTTCTAACGATCCGTACAAAAAAGCACACGTTTGCAGATCTGCTTTTTCACTTTGCAATGACTTACTCACTGACCACATAGCAGTCAAAATAGAGTTCCATAAAATCAACATGAAACCAAATTCAAATTTTTGCATTTTATTCGCGATACACGTCGCCTCATAACGAGTATCAGTATTTTGTGATTCATCATCAGCAATGATTTCTAGAGCCTCTAATATGATATCAAATTAATCGTAAACTGTATTCGTCGCATTTGAATGTGCTTCCCAGCGTGTAGTTGACAATGTCTTTAAAGTTTCTCATTGTTTATTTTATTTTTTAATACGCCCCAACGATAGGTGGAAGCGGAAAAAAAATTATATAATGTCTGCATAATGGCATAATCTACTGCATAAAAACAGCACTTCACAGCATGCTCTCCAACCAAATTATGGGAATGCGCGGAACAGGGAACATAGATCGCATTCTCATTCAAACTCAATATTCTTGCTTGCAGACCTAGAAGTTTTTTTCATTTTTCGGGGGCCCCCTAAAATCAGGTAACTGCCTATTCTGCCTACTTGTTAATCCGGCCCTGGGTCTCGAGTTCGATTCTCAGCCGCTGCAAGAAAGTTTTTTTTCAGGGGTGTACTGCCTCTTGCGAGGAATTGACAAATTCTCTAAGAGTATCTCTTGTCATGGAAAGTGCTGCTCATTAGCCGTTCGGAATCGGCAGAAAATTGTAGGTCCCTTCCGTTCCTGGTAACACTTATCAGAGGAGGAAGGTGGCATGAAAACAAATGTTCAAAATTGCATAGTTGCGACCTATTTTACACGGTATCGTTCAGAAGGAATATGTTAAGAATAAAAACACAAAACTTTTGAATTCGACGCGCAATTCTTTAACATCCCCATACGTATATACCTACATGTATCCTAAGAAATAAAATACGAGTACATAATAACCATTTATAGACTATTTCAGCTAAACAAAATTTAATTTCTTACATTTTTCTTCAGGAATTTCATCTTTATCAAGTTGTGGAGATCCAGAACGTCTGCCTGAACTTCCTCCCGGAGACGAACAACGTCTACAACGGGCTGCTTTACATTTGCAACAAAAACTAATTCTACGCGAATGGTTACGCGATCATCGTTTACAACATCACTATTCGCGCTTGCTTGCTGTTGAAGTTTCCTCACTAGAGGATGTCTACTGGCTGGAAGATTCTCGAGCTAGCAAACTCTTGGGGAAAGACTGGCAAGTTTGGTCGCAGGCGAGACAAAATCTGCCCACGTCCAAGTCACAATTGGAATCATTAAAAGCCCAATTGTGGTCGACTGTGGTAAAATCAAGTCAACACCAAGACGCTTGGACATGGGGTGGAATGCTTGTTGTGTCAGTATCGGTGGCTGGCTTAGTAACCCTAGCCGCAATGACGCAACCATCTTTAGCTCCTGAAGCGCGTCATTCACTGTTGCAATACGTAACCGGTAAATATTTGTTGCCGGCCAACTGCAAGGTTCAGTGGGATTGGAAGGATCCACATATTGTTGGCGGTACCATGTGCTTTATTGTTCGGTTCTTTCAACGAAATGGACAGCCTTATCCTATCTGTGATACTGATCAGTTTTTTGTTGAAGTCACTGAAGGAACACGAAAAGTAAGCAAATTTTTATTTAATTTGATGTAATCCTTTTTTTATAACTTAATGATTATATTATCTTCAGGTTGTGACCATTAGTGAACTCGGATCACCAACAGACCCAAACAATGCTAATATAGCTAAAGTTAAATTCACGGTTCGAACTGCGGGCCAATATAAAATATCCGTTTTAATTGGATCCAGCCATATTGCTGGAAGTCCATTTGCTAAATCATTTATTCCTGGGCCAATCGATGCGAAACGGTCACGCTTCATACGACCAGCAACTACTGTTATTTGCTGTGCTGGCTCACCAACTTTATTGCACATTGAGCCAAGAGATGAGTTTGGGAATGCTTGTGTGTTTGATCATAATGAAGATCCTGTCAAAGTAAGTAAACAATAAAAGCTGAATTTTATTGTAGTTCGCGTTCAGTAATGAAATGACTTTTACCTAACTTTTCGTTTGAAGTAATTTATCGTGAACTTTATTTCCTTCATATGCTTATGGTTGATTCAATACAAAACAAACCGAACTTATCTAAAAAAAAAAGATAAGATATGACTTTAAATTAATCAGTATTGAAAAAAAAATGTCAATGTTTCATCTCCAAAGCGGAAAGAGTTTTATTAATATATTTGTCTGTTATAATGAATGCATTTTCCATTTGGAACTAAATACTTAGTAATTTTGTTCTCCTGAAGTCATTATTAGCATAATTAGAAACCCCACATTTGAAAATCTTTTTTGTTTGGATTTGAGACAGTTAACTACTTTTCATTATCTTAACTTAACTATTTGGTGGTTAGTAGTTAGTAGTTAATACAAACTAGAATTAAGTGCAAGCTATTTAACAATTTACTTGTAACCACAAAAATGTTCTGGTAAAAAATGTGTTTTGCATTTTAAGATGATAAGTTAATTGCTGTGAAAAAAGTTAAGAGACCTACAAATTAATTGTTTCTGCGATTTTTCGTCTATACACAAATTAAACTGTAAAATTTTGGAATGTCATATTACTTACATCATTTAGTGAAAAAGCCAACAAACTCCAGCTTTATTATAATCACTTAGGAATCACGTACACAATTTAATCAAAACCTTTAGAGCCGTTCCTGAGAATACGATGCTACCAGTCATCTAGACCAAGCTCTCTGGCACCCACGGTG
Organism: Chrysotoxum bicinctum; assembly: GCA_911387755.1. Taxonomy (NCBI): domain Eukaryota; kingdom Metazoa; phylum Arthropoda; class Insecta; order Diptera; family Syrphidae; genus Chrysotoxum; species Chrysotoxum bicinctum. Next base: position 61,040,664 of record OU426987.1, on the reverse strand, counting down.
GCTTGATCCCTAAGCCAGACGTTTATTCTCTTTTTGTCTTCTAGCTCTATGTGGGCGAGTAAAAGTAGTCCACATGTTTTGACATCCACATCTTGGTAGAGCTCAAAAGGTTAGTAGGGTATCTACTTCTCCATTCGCCCTCCTCGCACTCATGACTTAATATAATTCTTCTTTTTAAATAGCCTAGTATCAACTCGACCATGCTAAGAGTAGTTTGGAGGAGATATTCTTCAGCAAAACATTGCGGCGGTATGGAATTAGCTTTTTTTATAGTTTGGGCACATGAAATATGAAGCTAAAATAAGGAAAGGCAAGAAAAAATGCGACGGAGCTCGCGAAATTCAAATGTTTCTGTTATACCTACTTCTATCACCTATAATTTTTAAAGCTGTTTTTTGGATTCTGACTCGATTGTGTTATTGGACCACCTGTCCAGATATGGGAACTGTATACTTCAGTTTTGGACGAATACAACTCTTATAGATTACAATCAGATCAGAAGGGATAAAAAAAATGCTTGCAACATTGAAATACGCCAGTACAACTTGTATTGAAAGATAGTTTCTAATCCATCGAAGAAGTTATTCTTATTCATCAATACCAAATGTATGCATTTTCGACAAAAGAGCTTGATCCTCAACTCTATCAAATATTTTAGAAATATCAAATGCAGTAACTGCGGGTCATTAAAAAGCTTTCATTCTTCAAGATAATGAGCTGATAATTTATCAGCGTTTCCATGACCTTAAAAACAAGGGATGTAAGTGCAATTGGACGATAGTTAGAGGGGAGGAAGATTCGCCTTTTTTAGAGACAGGCTGGACAAATGCTATTTTCCATACACTCGGAAAGATACCAGTAGATAGAACAGATTAAAAAGCTTACGCAATGGTTTTGCCAGCGTAGAAGAACACCTCTTTAGAACAATTGGGGGGATATTATCCGGACTAGCGAATTTCTGTATATCGAGATCTTTTAGTACTCTTGCTTCTTGCAACTGTACGAGGGCGAAAGAAGATTTGTCTTATAGAATCATTAAGGCTCTCAATTACAGGAAGAATCATGACACTATCATACAGCGAACTGTGCTGCAAGTAAATTGCCTTTTTCTTGTGAATGTTATCGAAAACGAGCATAGAAACCGACGAAGAAGTAGTATTTCGTACGTTTTTACTGGTTCAAAAAACAGTTAAAACCAGTAGCAGTAGCTTGACTTTTTTGTTTTTATAAAATCTCTATTTTTCTAGCTCGTACTCAAGGGATTTTAGCTACCATTATACACATATGTAAATAAATAAAAGCTGTTTGGTGGTCTATCTGAAATTCCTGGAATTTTATTCATGGTTTAGTAAAATCGTGCAATGAAGATCGATGAAGATTTTTTTATTAGTTTGGCTGATAATGTTTAAACATATGTAGGTCTAACGATTAGGAATGTTGTTATTGAAGGATAAGTCGGTCAGTGTTCTTTGCTAAATGAGTATTCTGAAAAAAAAAAAAATGTTTCAAGGGAAGAATACAGCTGGCAATATCACTTGTGTTTATTTCATAGGAGGTAGTCTATAAAAGAGGTACAAAGAATTAAAAAAAATTCGGTTTCTTCTATAAAAGAACCACTGATTGATAAAGGTGAACGCCAAAGAGCAGCATTTTTGAGCAATTAAATTGTACGCTGTTATCAAGATCAGAATTTGATTGGAATGGAATTTAATCCGAAGAATGAGGATGTGTCTGGGAATAAAGAAACTGTGAGTGATTTCGTCAGCGAAACAACGAAGTTCATTAGAAGATTTAGTTAAAAGGTCATTGAAGAAAACGAGAAAAATGTTTGGACAAGAGTCTTATGGTAGAACAGCATTTGTTTTTAATCCGCATCGAAAAAATATTTCGCCATAACCAACGCAGCTATACATTTCATGATCTGTTGATTTATCAATGTTTCCATATGATCTTGGAAAGAATGGGAAGTTGATGCAATGGGTCGATAATTTCACGTTTTTGGGTATGGACTGGACAAATTCAGTTCTCCATCTAATCAGAAAGACCCCAGAGCAATACGATAGATAGAAAAGCTTCCGCAGTAGTTTTGCCAGTGTAAAGAAATACCACTTCAAAAGTAATGGGGAAATACAACCTGGACCAGTATATTTGATTGTATCAAAATCTATAAGTACTCTTGCAGTGTTGCTGGTGCAGAAAATTTTTTTTTTGATTTTTCAATCGATCGGGACGCTCTCAAGTGCAGGGGATGCCATAATGATCTCAGGCAGTTTGAAGTTTTCCAAAATATTGAGCTGCAAGGAAGTTTGCTTTACAATAATAGTTTCATTGTTGATGCGCTTTGGAAAGGATGATTTGGTGAAATTGTTGACCAAAGATCAATAATGTTTGCTCTCTTTGTGGCATTGAAATATATCTTTTTTTTTGTCGTAAAAAAATTAAGCTTGTGGGATCCTATGTTGCAATTGTTTCTAGCTTGTCGGTATTCAAGATGGTTTACCTCAGATACCTGACAGGTTTAAAGCGATGAAATATTATTTCTCCCACCCTGATAGACTCTCTACTGTTTGAGTTGTTATTTTTATCGCAAGACTCTTCAATCTCCATTCATCATTATACCCTTGGTTGTTGGTTTTCTTTTCGGCGAAGATTACTTACTTTCCGACTTCAGTATTGAAGTCCCAAAAAACACAACTTTGGCAATGTTCTTTGGGCAAGTTCCACAGGCCTGGAAAGCCAGGAGGTCATAATACTTCTTCTTGATAGTCTCATTGGTCGGTCACATATCGTTATCATTAAAGTCAATGGCGGAAAATTTTAAACAGTCTTGTGTTAAGGGACACAATGTTTTAAGTAATTTAAATTAAATTAATATTGTGATTATTTAAGTATATCGTCTCAAATGTTTGAAACAAATTCAAAATGTTGAAAAGAAAGTTTTCTGCGATTACTAGTTTGGCTTTAAATTTCATAGAAAATCATGAAGAACACTCATTCCGGGCTGGGGGAAGGAACACAAATATTAAAAATTATATAAGGCTTCTAACAAATACAATATCAATCATAATTCTTTATGATTCGACTAGACTTTAGAATCCTTACTTTATTTTTTTTCCGACTATTAAGATGAAGAATGACAACTACGTGTGGTGTATACAATGTTCCTTAACCAAAATATACACTTATTTCGTGTGGTGTGGAGTGGTGTGTTGTTTCATCGGCACAAGATTAGTGCGTAAGAAATACTCCTTATTGAACAAAGTTATTTGAATTTTCGAGAGCCTTATTTTTTCATTACCCAAAAAAAAACCTCAGCGGAAAAGCGTGTGATGGCGTGATAAGAACATGAAGGATTCTGAGAAAACGCCATATCCCACAAATATGCGTCCACCTCTGCAAAATGCATGAGAGGTATAGCGACACACCACATGAAATAGAAGGTTCCGGCTTTTTTAGTCGCAAGTTGTGCTTGCGACTTGTATATGCTATCATACATGTCTCCCTAAAATTAAGTTTCTAATCTCTTAAGTATTTTTGACCTTTTCTAGCTAAGTGTATAATTTAAAATCTTCTTCCAGGGATATCGAGTCGATATTTATGATTTGCATGGAAATCCAATTGAAAAATTACATCACGCCGTATCGTTCGCATACGACAGGGTAAATTCAAGAGTTTCGGTGACCGCATTGTTCCCAGAACCGATTTGCCTTCGTGCTGTTATTAGTTTTCTGGAACAAAAACTACCAAATGGTGACTTCGATATCATAGTTCTTAGTAGTAAGTTAATTTAAACTAAAAATATTCCTTAACCTTAAATATTAATTAATTTTTACAGGTAGCGATACAACTTTAGTTCATAAGAATATTGCATCACGCAAACACAATATTTGCTATGAAGCTAAATTATTGAGTATTTTTGGTCAAAATAAGTCAAAACCCCGCAAGGTCTTGTGTTATGTTGGTCCAAAACAAGTGAGTTTGTTAATAGAACAATTGTTTTTGTTATAAAGACGAAGTCACAGAGCACATGATCGCATTAATTTTAGAATTCTTTTATATTCCAGGTTACTATAAAAGAAATGATTTTAAAATTTATTCCGAAACGCATTGCAACTTTTCGCCTGTGTCCCTCCACAAAGTTTCATTTTCTACCACAATTGCTCACACAGTCACATGGTCCAGTTTTTATTATTGACGATGGTTCTCAGCCGAAAATTGAATTGGCATCTAAGGATCGCAATATAATTGCCGCAACTTTTACACATTTTTTGCTAAAAAATATTGGTGGATCGGAGACCTTTAAGGATAAACAGGATTTCTTCTATCATGAAGTTCGAAAGTTCCATTCAAACTACTATCACGAGAAACTGTCGCTTAAAGTGTCTAGAGACAAAATCCTGGAAAGTAGCATGAAAGCCACTAAGGGGTTTTCGGTTTCCGATTGGTGTGGTAACTTTGAAGTTACATATCAAGGAGAACAAGGTATTAAAATATTGGCAAATCAATAATTACGAGCATATGAATATCTATTTAACTATTTCAGGTATTGACTGGGGAGGCTTACGCAGGGAATGGTTTGAGCTTATTTGTAGCTCTCTCTTTGATCCACGAGGAGGACTTTTTTGTACATTTCATGATAAACATCAAGCTTTAGTTCATCCGAATCCACATCGACCTTCACACTTAAAACTTAAGCACTTCGAGTTTGCTGGAAAAATTGTCGGAAAGTGTCTGTACGAGAGTGCTCTTGGAGGTTCCTATCGACAATTAGTCCGCGCCAGATTCACGCGTTCCTTTTTGGCACAGCTTATCGGCTTAAGGGTTCACTATAAGGTAAAGAATGGAATTGAGTTTTTTTTAAGTATCCAACAAACTGCGTGATAATTTTTTTTCAGTATTTTGAACAAGATGATCCCGATTTATATCTATCCAAGGTTAAATATATCCTAGAAACAGATTTAGATGCTAGCGATTCATTAGAATTAAATTTTGTTGAAGAAATTTACGATATAAGCGGTCAACTATCAAAAACAGTCGAACTCATTCCCAATGGATCGAAAGTTCGGGTGACAAATGCGTCAAAAAATCAGTACTTAGATGCTTTGGCACAGCAACGTTTGTGCAATAATGTCAAAGATGAAGTAGATAGCTTCCTGAAGGGGCTAAATGGTATAATTCCTGATAATTTGCTGAGCATATTTGATGAAAACGAATTGGAGGTGAGTAAAGTAAATCTTGCAATCCCATTGAGCAATTACAAAATTTTGGTTTTGACTTTTAGCTCTTAATGTGTGGAACTGGAGAGTATTCGATTGCAGATTTTAAGGCACATCATATTGCCAATGGAAATTCAGCTGAGTTCCGGCGAGTATTGGGTTGGTTTTGGGCTGGCGTCAGTAATTTCAGTCAAACCGAAATGGCTCGACTCCTTCAATTTACCACTGGTTGTTCTCAACTACCACCAGGAGGATTTCAAGAGCTAAATCCCCAATTTCAGATTACAGCAGCTCCTACATTTGGTAATCTTCCTACCGCACATACATGGTTTGTCACTTAATAAAGAAGAACAAAACTATTGGATCGCGTTTGCTAATTCTTCCATTTTTTCTTCCAGCTTTAATCAGCTTTGCTTGCCCGATTATGAGAGCTATGAACAATTCGAAAAGGCTCTTCTTATTGCAATAAGTGAAGGCAGTGAAGGTTTTGGAATGGTTTAGTTTGTTTGGATAGAAAACATTATGTATTTGAAATTGAATAAGTTCCGCGTTGCCATGGTGCGAAAAATTGTTTACAAAACAATTATTTTTTTATATAACTTTAATTTTACTTAACAAAAAAAAAATATTATGCCAATCAAATTTAATAAGGCATTATCAATGCTTTTGTCAAAAAATGCACAGTAAAACTCAAATATTAAATCAATCCAATTTATTATAATCATGGATTAGATTCCAAACAAATTTGACAATAGATACATTTGTTTAAGTTAAAAAATTCATTTAAGATTGATTTATCCGAAAATTCTTTACGTTTTTCGTTTTTTTAAACGTCTTATAATCATTTTAACTTTGGTACAAAATTTTTTATTATTAATATTATCGCTAAACAAACTTAAAGCAAGACTTAGTTTGTATGTTATGCTCAATCTTTAAATTCACAAAGTTGAGATTGAATTTATTTTTTTAATTTTTCTACTTTGCGCTCCTTATACTAGAGCTTCCTTTTGCTGCCGTTCACGTGTGAAAAAGTTATTCGTGTTAAGGTGTATTTATATCAACACGTGTATTTTGCAAAAATTTTTGAAGCTCGTTTTGTTTAACATTATCTAATTCAATTCAACTGAATTTGTATTCACCCGTGTATTTGAATATTGCACGTGTAAATCGTTTCTCATTACATGACACGAAATAATACGCGTGAAATCGAGAGCTCTAGTTCTAACAGACTTGTCTTTAAATTCACAAAGTAATTTAAAACAATAAATCTATTGCACGAAAAGAAACTCTGAAACTAGGCATAGATTTGATAAATTTGAAAAAAATCAATGGTTGAATATAAATAAATAAATATATAAAAAAAAAACAAATTAATAAATACAGATACATATAAAGAGAAAGAATTTGAGTTGTGACAAATCTATAGATTTAAGGTATGATTTTTGTTTACTTATGAAATTTATTTAGATACAGTTTATTTTTTTGATGTCTTTACTAGAACTCCTAGAGGTCCCTGCCAGCCAGCTTTACAAATCAAAATGTTTATGTTAGTTAGCTCATACACTATGGGTTTCTTAACGAAAATATAAATATTAGGTTCATTATTGTTGACTCTTACGTTTGTGAATCTCTTGACATCCAATTGCATTCTGTTTTCTGCCCTATCCTTTGAATTGATTGAAACCTAGATTATGTATGTTTAAGTGAAAATGATCAGCAATCTTGTTTTCTTTGCAAAGTTTATGTTTCAGCACACGAACTTTTATTTTCAATAAACGGTACTGGCTCAAAATTTTAAACAGCCTAGTGTTAAGTACGATACTACTTAACAATTTTCTAACTTTAAAGTAGTATACTAACTCTTTCTCAATTTTAAACATTTTGTAATTAGTAACTAGGTGCTAATTCTATTTTTTTTTAATAAATTGAGCTTCTGAACACATCTAAAACAATGTCAGTTCGTTTAAAAAACAAAGTGAACAGACCATTTTTTGACGTTTCTAAATGTCAGAGTCACATAAAGATAGCACGATACTAAAAAAAAATAGATATTTGGTGATTTTATCTTTAATAAAGTGTTAGAGAAAGCAAAATGAAACCCAATTAAAATCCGCAAAATCGCCGTTTCAACCAAGTATCATACTAAAATAGCTTTACGAGTAACATCGTTCGTTGGTCTAACATTTTGTTCCATTGAATTTAACGATATTTTTTTTTTAATTTAACGTTTAAGAACTGCATAAATTTATATTTTATATAAAATTCTCGCTAAACGCATTTTCTGGAGTGACTATGACAAATGTTTAAAACAAAAATCACGCGAACTTAATAAATGAGAAGGTTTATATGTATGTACTTCTTTCAAAAAAAAATCCAAAAATGCTAACAAAATAAACCAAAAACTTCAGTCTTTTATTCTGATATCTAGTGGCCATTAAATTAACTAAACATACGAGTATTTAATTTATTTTTTTTTTTTTACCTCTGCACCTTTGTTATATGCATATTTATATTATTTTAAATTAAGTTTTTTTTTAAAATAACTGAATAACTTAGACAATGAAAAATTAGTTTAAGTTTTATATAGCGTGTGAAATATACTATTTATTTTAAAACATAAAAAAGCAATATTATGTTAATATATTTGGATCTCACATTAATAAATAAAATGTTATTTTATTCTGACTAAGAATTATGCTGTCCATATGTTTTTGTTTTTAATTTTTTTGCTGAAGGTCTCTCAACAGCAGCTTAATTCGGATTCAGGATACTACGAGGGCGGATCAATAAGTCCGTGACTTTTGGAATAAAACACAGATTTTTTGATAAAAAAATAATTTTATTTTTCAATCTCCCTTGAGCTCAATACACTTTGTCCAACGCTTCTCTTGCGGAAAGCTTTTTCATGCATAAGTGATCATTCAAAATTGAAACCACTGAGCCATGCGAGATCCCTACGGCTTCCACAATCTCTCGCACTTTCAATCTTCGGTCGGCCAACACCATTATCGTGAATTTTTTCGATTGTTTCGGGTGTAGAGACCTCAACTGGGCGTCCAGGATGTTCGGCATCTTCAGGAGCAGTGTTGCTGTTTCAGTAAAGAGGTCAGAAATTCAAAAAGTCACGGACTTATTGACCCGCCCTCGTTTCGCTATTTATGGTGATAATTTCTTCCTTTAGCACTGATTAAGACTGCACACGTGCAAATTAAAAAGGTTATCCAAGTGCCAAGTGTTTTTTTTTTTGTTAAAATTTGTTTTATTGTGTGTTTATCAATGTTCAATAGTTTTTTACTAAAAGTGTATTGTTTGGTACTGCTTTAGGATCATGAACACCGGTGGGTCAGGTGATGGCACCTTGATAATGCATGAATGTGTATGATGCAACATGACCCACTGGTGGTCCACATGCTTGCAGAAATGTCACAACCCGTTGTATTTTGTGCTTACTCCGTTTTTTATCCAAAGTTTATTCGAAAAACTGATATATTTTAAATAAAAAATGGATCCGAGAAGGTTTTATGGAAAGTCTTCTGAGAATGAAGCTTCTAATGCGATGGACGACGACGGCATTTAAAAGATTCAGATTCTGATGGGTATCTTCCTTCTGCTTCTGATGAACAATTCGATTCCTATTCCTGCGCGTCCAATGTAGATGAATTTTCTATTTCTGGTACTTGGACACCTGTTGATGTAAGTTCTTTAAAAAAATTGATTTTGCAGATATCTGGCGCTGGTTCCAGTTCTACAATGTATGCTTTTGATTTTTTTTCACTCATCGTGACAAAAGAATTGTATGAATTGATAGTTCTTCAGACAGTTTTCGACGCTCAAAATGTTTTGTCTAGTAAAACAATTACTTGAAATTCCCGAATACAGAGACGGGTAGATACGGATGTCCGGATGTGGGCATTGTCAAATACCCATCTATAAATGATTATTGGAGCAAAGATTCATTTTTCAAGAACGGCTTTCGTAGTAGCCAAGTGGAAAGACAAACGTGACGTTCTTATGCTGAGCATAAAACATAACCTAGAAGAACGTAAAACAGGAAAAAGAAACCGGAATGATGAAGCCACACAAAAGCTAAAAATTATTATTGATTATAACCACGCTTAACAAGGCATTTATATTTCAGATCAAATGGCATGCTATTTCAGACCATTACGAAAGACAATTAGGTGGTACCACAAATTACTTTCGAGTATTTGCTCTCGATATCTGTTGTCAATGCTTTGGTGGTTTATAAAAATAAAACTGGAAGAAACATAAGAATCGCTCAGTATCGAAAATATGCGAGGAACTATGTTACCAAACAACTGCCATCGTACGTGTAGAACTCTCGAAGAATATGAATCAAGACACCGAAACAATAGAAAAATTATAAAACGCTACTCGAACTACTATGGATAACTCTCCAAAACTGTTAGATTCGAAAAAATCGAATTTGAAATGTACTGTTCATAGAGCACTTCCGATTGTTGTAGAAAGTTGAAAATTGGTAGAGCGTTAAGCTCAAAGTACATACAAAGAATTAAAATTGAAAATTTGTGGTTTTCTATTCAGGGGGCGCGGCTTACATCCACTTCCTCAAAATTCTTAATTATATGGCGTATTTCCGATTGTTGTTGAATGATTAAATGTTGTAGCCAGTTGTAGTCCTCCCCTCAATCAGTTCACCTGTGGTCAGTGGCGTAACTATACCATCTGAGGCCCGTGGCAAATTTTTTGGATGGGGCCCTCCGTCTTCATAGTAAAAATAGTCATGTTAGAATTTTATTTTAATAAACCAATGATGTAAGTAGTTACCCAGAACTTCCATTCCTTCCTTTTCTTCGGCGCAAACTGAATGCTGGTGTTTTTGCATTTGTTTGTACCAGGAGTGTTTAGGCCTACCTTTCTTTTTATTCCGAATTGGAACGTTGTATGATATTGCCTTTTTGACGGGGTTCTCAGGATCTCTCCTTTGAACATGGCAATACCAACTGAGTCGGTCGTGTTCAATTTTTTGGGAAATGGTATTCTTAACATGAAGGCTTCCTCGGATCTTCGTACTTCTAATTCGATCAAGCTTTGTAACTCCTGCTGTCATACGAAGCATCTTCATCTCAGCTGCCGTAAGCTTACTCTCATACTTTTTGTACATTGTCCAACATTGTGAACCGTATGTGAGTGCTGGACGCACAACTGAAGTGTAGAGCTTTCCTTTCAGCTTAGGGGGCATTTTTCGGTCACAGAAGATAGCAGAATTTTCCCGCCACTTCATCCACCCTACGCTTACGCGATGATTGATATCGTCATCACAAGTAGCTTCGTTATTTATCATAGACCCCAGATATTTAAACTTTTCACACTTGGGAAGCACTACTCCATTCAAATAAATGTCTGGAGTAGGCCTGTGTGGATCAGAAAATGGGCAGCATAGGTATTCTGTCTTTTTCGCGCTTATGCGGTACCCACTTCCTTCTAGAACATCCACCCATACGTCAAGTGCTCGTTGTAGGGATATCGGGTCTTCACTTATGATGGCTCCATCGTCAGCAAAGAATGACTGATGTACTTTTGGATCCGTCACTTTGCCTTCAAGCAGGTAATCAAGAACTGTAATAAAGAGCAGGGGACTCAAGACACTTCCCTGGTGTACACCTACTGTGATTTCGAATTCTTCGGTGACTCCAGCTGCGCATCTTACTTTAGTAACTGCTCCATCATACATGTCCATAATTATCCGCACATAGGTTTCTGGAACTCCTCGTTGCCTGAGGGCCACCCATATTAGATCTCGTGGTTGCCGATCGAATGCTTTTTCAAAATCAACCAATACGACATGCAAATCCTCCAAAGAATCCCGATGTTTTTCCATAATTATTCTTATACTCTGGATTGCATCCGTGGTTGACTTACCCCCGACAAACCCGCACTGGTCATCAGATAGCCTAATTATTTTTCGCAGTCGGCTACCCAAGACTCGCTCAACGATCTTCATGGTGTGTGACATCAGCTTAATCGAACGGTAATTATCACAGCTTCGAGTATCACCCTTTCCTTTATAAATTGGAAGAAGATAACTTTCCCTCCATTGATTAGGCATGCGATCACCTCGTATAAGTTTGGAGACAAGAATCATGAGCCATCTAAACCCGATATCTCCCATCTTTTTCCAAAACTCTGAGGGTATTTCGTCTGGGCCAACAGCTTTTCCCTTTTTGGAGTATTTTACCGCCTCACTAACTTCTTCGACTGTGACGTCGGATACTTCGCTTAAGTTAGGTGAAGCTATTGGAAAGTATAGCCTTGGAAATTGTTCGTTTAGAAGTCCGTCACAATACTGTCGCCACCTGTGAAGTATTTCGTTGTCTTCCACAAGTAGTTGGCCTTGAGCATTGTTAATGAACTTTGGCGAACAAATCTCCTGGGCATTTCTTCTTCTTTGAGCGGCTATTTTAAAGATAGTTGCGCCCTTATTCGTGTTTTGCCGTAGCTCTTGAATAGCACCAGCTGTCGGGGTAGAAATTTCATCCAGCTCCCGATACAGGTTTTCTGTATTCTTTGCTTGAATTTGGGCGCACTTCTTCTTCGCTTCTTTCTTGCAGTTTCTATATTCCACTTCGAGGCGTGACTTTTGCTCTGTATCATTAGAGGGGCACTTCGACCAAGCCTTGAAAGCCATTTTCTTTTTACTTATAACTGATTTAGCTTCATCATTCCACCACCATGTTTCTTTGCCTTGTTGGTTGTGTCCTTTTGAAACCCCTAACAGTGTTTTGGCTTTTTCTTTGCAAGTTCTCTGTAGGAGATCCCACATACTTTGTGCTGTACTCTCTTCATTTCGAACTATATCGGTGTTGTTATACAGAACGTTTTGCATATTCGAAATAAAAGCTTCGCCTTTTTCCTTATCCAGATTATACCATTTGATCTTCCCAAAAGTTTTTGTATGTTTGTTGTCGTTCACTGTCTCCATAAAAATTTCTGTCAGTAGGAGACGGTGTTGGTGGGCGATCGCTTCTCCTAGTATCACTTTGCAATCTTTTACCCGGGGTTTCATGAAACTAGATACCAAATGGTAATCAATCTGGGTTTCATTTCCACCACTGCTGTAAGTGACCAGGTGTCGGCTTTGTTTGACGAACATGGTATTTAGCACGATAAGACCGTATGTTTTGCACATGCTCAGGATGTCTTCACCAGGAGGGTTCCTGGTGCCGTATCCGAGGCCTCCATGGCAATCTTCATAGTCTTCGTTTGTCTTCCCGACATGTCCGTTCAAATCTCCGCCCACGAACAAAAACTCTTCCTTTGGGATGTCCTTAAGTAGATTGTGAAAGTCTAGCCAAAATGCATCTTTTTGTACCTGCTCACATCCAATTTGGGGAGCATATGCAGTGACAATATTCCACAACTTTCCTTTAATCACCAATTTAAGGGACATCAAACGGTCGCTGGATTTCGAAATGGTCAATACGCTGCCTAATAGATGTTTTGCAAGGATGATTCCGATTCCGTTTTTACCCTTTTCCGTTCCATAGTAGAACATCTTATAGTTTTTTGTCCTCGTATCCAAGAAACGGGCCCTGTTTCCCGTGTTTCGCCATTTTGTTTCTTGAACACATAAGATGTCCACTCGCCTTCTTTTCATCATCTCTTCCAACTCGAAGCTTCGACCTGTCATACTGCCAACGTTCCAACTCGCAACTCTCAGATTTTGTATAATCTGCGGCATTACTTTGCTAGCCCCCGGAATCCATCTAGCTCTGACCCGAGCATTGCTGCTCGGTCCAGGATCAGTACCATGTGTAACAATGGTAGTGCCTGGCGGGGTAGTGTCATTTTGGACGAGTACTTCCATAATGCTTGAATTCACAAAATCCGTTGTAAGTATCGACGTGTGCATGCTCCAGTTTTGTATTTGATCTCTCTTTTACGGCACCGGTGATCTCCAGTCGTGCCAACCCAGGGACTGGCATGCACACTTTTGGGAAAGTTTATAGGTGTTACGTGTCGCTAGGTTCACCTTGCTGTTTGTGGCCTAGATGTATTTACTCCTTTAGTCGCCTTTTACGACAAGCGGGGAGGCGCTGCAGGAATATTCTAACCCGTCCCTGCACAGGGACTATTGATAATAAATACTAAGGGCATTTTAGTTAAATATCTAATAAGTTTTATTTTCAAGAGCATAGGTTTATACAAAAATTTATAATTAAATAACAATTTACTTTCAATAAGATTTTTTTATTAATAAAATTCTTTTCTCCGAGCATTTTGTTCCGCAAAAGTACGAGTATCTATAACATCATCAAAGTATAAAGATTGCTATTGCTATTATGGACATACGCTACATTTTGGGCAGAACAAATTTTTATGAAAAAATGTTAATGACGGTACCTATTATAGAACAGTTTTTTTTTACTTTCTCATTAACGGCTGTAACGATTTTGACCAAAACTTAATAATACGAGTTCCTTTAAAGTTAAAATAATATTTTATATAATTTTTTGGGTTCTTTGAAACAAAAATCCATTTTTTTTAAAGCAATATTTTCAAAACGTGTGAACGATTATTTTTTTAATTTATTACCTAAAATACTTAAAATTGGCATCTAAAATTTTTTTCTTGAACAATTTTAAAGAAATTTGTTATATTAACACTATTATTTAATAATAAAACGATTTTTAAACTTTTTTTGCATAAATTCATAATTTTCTTTAAATAAGATGGCAATCTTATGCATTTGAACATTTTTATCTCATTAAATACATGTTTTATATTTATAAGCATTTTTTAAATTCCAAAGTACTTTTACATAACAGCAAGTACGTACGATCCAGTCATGCATTTTATTTTTTTTAATTTGCTTAGATATTCATTTGAAAAACTCCAAGGTGACTCTTGGCTCAAAAGCCATATTTTTACATACAATACTTACTTACTTTATTACTTAACCTACTCCCGATCCATGAAGATTCTCTGACTGAGACGCGGTATCCTTCCATCATCGGCGATCCCGGGCACGCTGCTTCCAGCTATCTAGGCCAAGCGCTCTGACATCCATGATGGCTTAGTCTTTAAACTGGTATTCCATTGTCGCCGACAACATGGGCACTGGAATTCGAAGACTCTATATTAGCTGGATCATTGTTGTCCATTCGCCCAGTGTGGCCGAGCCAATTTAGTCGACGTGTTTTGACTTTCCACATCTTAGTACAGCTGATAGAACTCAGGGTTATATCTTCTCCTTCATTCGCCCTCCTCGCACACGGGAATTTTTCGAAGAATTTTTCTTTCGACAGAGCCAAGTATTAACTATCACTTTCTGCTTATAGCCCAACATTCGGCGCCGTAAAGCAGGACTATTAGTATAACGTTTTCATAGAACGTGCACTTCGTCTTGCGAGTGAGGAGTTATTACATAAGTCATTTGTTTTGCAACATTTGAAGTAGCAACGGTTTCCTAGAGTAATAATTCTTCATCGGATCTACACTAAGGTGTCGTTCGTTAAGTTAATAAAAATTCTGAATTAGATGAACTTCTTAATTTAATCGGTGGACAGATGTTTGTTTGTTTGTTGATAGCATATTATTGGTCTTGTCCTCATTTACTTTAAGAGCAATAAGTTTCACCTGATCTTTAACATCCGTGAAGGACTCTATTATAGGACATTGACTGATGATATCGATATCGTCCGCATATCTCAACAGTTGGACATATTTATGTTGTATATAGTGCCCTCCATGTTAAAGTCAGAAAGTCGAGATTAAAGAAATCACATGATAGCGCATCCCCTTGCCAAGACCCTGTGCATGTTTGGAATAATTAAGTTAGTTGCATATTGAACCACGTATTTTCCAATGTCACTGACATAGTTGGATCAGTTTTCCCGGATTCCCGAGCGCCATATGCGGCTATCATATGCGGCTTTGAAATCAATTAATAGATGGTAAATCTCGACTTGAAATTCGTTGGTCTTTTCCAGGATTTACCTCAATGCGAACATTTGGTCTATGGTCGTTTTGGCGGATCGGAACCCACACTATGGCACTTGCCAACTAAATTCTTACAGAACTGTTTAAGACGTTCACATATGTAGCTTGGATAGGAGAGGATCTACATTTAGACATTTAGTTCTTTCAAGACATAGGATCATCTTTTTGTAGTTGGGGCATATTCAATATTCACATTCAATACCAAACTGTTCAATTTATTTTATGTACTATAAATTCAACCTGGGCAGATCAGGCACATAAACTCTAAATTTAATTTAATTGAAAAAAAAATTACATAGAAACTGAAAAAAATATTATCCTTTTACAAATGTTTACTTTATTATAATAAATCGTTGTTGGTAAACATTTTTCTCTTTTAAACGAAAAAAAAAAACAAAATGAATAATAAAACTAATAAAATCCCTTTAGACAATGTGCAATTTTTTGCTTCAAAACATCGCTTGCCCTTGCGAAGTTTGCATTTATCAACTAAATTTTTACAAACTTACTCCAAAATACAAAATTTCCGATCGATTAAATATTTCTGTATAAAAATGGATTTTCAAAAACATAAATTTTAACATTCAAAAAACATACCGAGCTTCATAAAGGTTATAATATGTACATCTCAATATTGGCATAAAATATTAATTGGCTACAAGGCACCCACAATTTCTCAAAATCAACGTTAAAGATAGAAGTTAAACCCAACACTGCCTGATGGCATGTAATCATGTCTTGTTAACCGCACGATGATTGCACCTAACTTTGAAACTGCCGCAATCCTTCTAAAAATATAGCAATACCATGTTGGAAAAGTTATGGAATGTCAAGTAATTATCATCATTATCACCATAGTAGCCAATATGAATCCTAAACAAAAATAAAAATGTTAAGTATTTTCTAAAATCATGACAAAAAATGTTTAATTTTGTTTTAAAAAATACAAAGTGGTAAATAACTAACATACAAACGTACATAAGAAATTATATGGATGCATCCATCCGTAGATTTCTCCTTAAATTAAATCCAATATTGATCTAGTTAATGTCTCATAAATATGTCACACAGAGTAGCAGATTTGCGTGCCGTATCAATTTACCAAAGAACAAATAACGACAAATTTGTAATTTAGATGAGAAAATGTGTATGACTTATTTTTCACGTAGGCAATTAGTGTCCATCAGATAATATAAATAAATATTTATTCTCGGGGAAAACGAACTAGAAAGTGAAACACTAACCTTAATAATTTTAATTAGTATCATTCAACAGTTAAGAATTTTGTGCTTTATAATTATAACTATTATAGCAGTTGAAATACTCACAAAAAGAAGAACAATAATGCTTAAGTAGCAAGGTAAAACATGTTAAGGTTCTAAGAATTGACCTTTGTTTCTTTTATTCTGAAGCACAAAGCTCTAAAAGAAAAGTGTTAACTAAACCAAGATATCTGAAAGTGAATACACCACAAAGTTGATTTAAGCATTTTGTTTAAAATGTTCTTGTCGTACTAATTAACATTTTGGGTCACATTTTTAATGTTTTAAATAAAAGAAATTGTAATTAAAAAACATTAAATTGTATGGCATACATTTAAAGGTGATATTGCTCACTTTTTTTGTAAGAAAAAGTTGGCTTACATGTATTTTACATAGATATATTAAATTTTTGTATATGAACGAAACAAATGTAGGTAGATACCTACATACGTGCTTCTCTAAGAAATCTTCAAGTTGATATACATACATATATCATTACTTGTGATGTAAATTTTTAGGAAGTCCTAAAATTTGTATTGAAAAATATCCAACGTATGATTTAAAGCAAAAAACAAAATAAAACGCAAATTTCCGACACACGTTATTTACCCCTAGTTACAACTCAATTATGTACTTTTAAATTTAAGAAAAATACTTGCATCCCCATTGGATAAAATGAGAACAGTTTAAATCGAAAATATATAAAAGACATCTAATTTCTTCAATACAATTAATTTCAGGCATTCAAAACCAATGTGCGTCGGTATCTCGTCTTAAATCCTCTCCTACTTTCCAAAAACGATCAAACTGTGCTAAAGTGCTAAAACATTTTAAGGGTAGTCATATTTCATATTGCGTGAAAATTATAAAAAAATAAAATTTGTTTTGTTTAAATTATTATTTGTTTTTACAAAATTAGTACTTATAAGAGGGTTTCCAATAAGCGTGTGTAGATATAAGCTGCCTGTATCGGCCATGTTGTTTTTGTAACATCCGTCAAATCTGTTTTGTATACTAAGGCTGGTATTCACCGAGCGCTCATAACTTAAGAAGCTCATAAACCTATTCACCAAGCAATATTAGTGAAGATCTAAGATCTAAAACCAAAAGACAGCTTTTAAACGAAGCAATATTACCTTGCGATTTTTAAGCCCGTAGGAGAGAGACGTGTGTGGTGGCGGGGTTACATAAGGCGGAAGATGACTCCAAAAGAGAAACTAAGACTAAGGCCGGTATTCACCGAGCGCTCATAACTTAAGAAGCTCATAAACCTATTCACCAAGCAATATTAGTGAAGATCTACGAGCGCTCTTAAAAGTTAGGAGTGGTCCCGACCACTCCTAACTTACGAGCGCTCTCTTCGAAAGTTTGTTCACTTGTGCGTGTGACACGCACGCATTTGACTCGAATCCATGTGAGCAATGCCAAGTAGAAGAGTATCCATTTGCTGTCAAGACCAACATTCCACAACATTTCACAGTTTGGGTATGCCTGAACAAGAGAGAGTGGCTCTCATTTTCGAACTTCGAAAAACACTTGCGAGTGGTTGGTCTGCTACTCGTATTACACGATGAATCTAGATGCATGCGCCTTCTTCGAATTCTTCTTTGATATTTCGTCCATTGATTCAAGCGCTATTACACGTTAAAACCAGATTCATGAATCCAATTTGACAGTTCTCTTTATTTTTCATTTCGGTGTTGGTCAGTGTGTGCGCTTTTTACAATAAAGAAGCAAACAGAAAGAAGTATTTCTATGCATTACATTTAAGTTTACTCCTCGGACAACGAAACCATATGAAGCAGAATAGAAGAAAAACGGAGAAGAGAAAAGAAAAACGTCAAATTGTTGCACCGAAAATCTTACCCACGCGACACAGGGCAGTTTTTTTCCGTCTCATCTTTCGATTTTTTTTTTCTCTTCTGCACTTACGTTATTCGAAAAGTCGCAAGCGTCTAGATGCATCGTGTAATAGCAGACTTGGTGAATACCCCACAGAAATTTCAAGTTAAGAGCCTCGTAAAGTTAAGAGCCGTTAAGGAGCGCTCGGTGAATACGAGCCTTCGAAAATGAGAGCCACTCTCTCTTGTTCAGGCATACCCAAACTGTGAAATGTTGTGGAATGTTGGTCTTGACAGCAAATGGATACTCTTCTACTTGGCATTGCTCACATGGATTCGAGTCAAATGCGTGTGTGGCACACGCTCAAGCGAACAAACTTTCGAAAAGAGCGCTCGTAAGTTAGGAGTGGTTCTTAAGTTATGAGCGCTCGGTGAATACCGGCCTAAATGTGCGAAGTGTATCTTTCAATAAACATTATTCTTGATTTTCATTACTGCCCACATTTAATGTTTCACATAATGTACAATCACGAAAACTTCAGAATAAAAAAACAGGCTTCAGTTGAGATTCCGGATCGGAGAGAGATTGGGCGCATTCACTAACCTAGTCACTACGTAGTCAACTCGTTTTGATTGGCTAAAGACAACTAAAAATTTAATTGAAATTTCCCCTCAAACGTAGTGTAAAAATTTCTGCTTCAAAGCTAGTTGACATTTCACAATCAGCTGTTCGTTGAAAATACAAATTTAATTTTTGGTGGAAGATATTCTCGAAGGGAAATTATTGAACAAATTAATATTATATCTTATATTTGATGTTATTTGTTCCTGTGCAGGGACGGGTTAGAATATTCCTGCAGCGCCTCCCCGCTTGTCGTAAAAGGCGACTAAAGGAGTAAATACATCTAGGCCACAAACAGCAAGGTGAACCTAGCGACACGTAACACCTATAAACTTTCCCAAAAGTGTGCATGCCAGTCCCTGGATTGGCACGACTGGAGATCACCGGTGCCGTAAAAGAGAGATCAAATACAAAACTGGAGCATGCACACGTCGATACGACGATTTTGTGAATTCAAGCATTATGGAAGTACTCGTTCGAAATGACACTACCCCGCCAGGCACTACCATTGTTACACATGGTTCTGATCCTGGACCGAGCAGCAATGCTCGGGTCAGAGCTAGACGGATTCCGGGGGCTAGCAAAGTAATGCCGCAGATTATACAAAATCTGAGAGTTGCGAGTTGGAACGTTGGCAGTATGACAGGTCGAAGCTTCGAGCTGGAAGAGATGATGAAAAGAAGGCGAGTGGACATCTTATGTGTTCAAGAAACAAAATGGCGAAACACGGGAAACAGGGCCCGTTTCTTGGATACGAGGACAAAAAACTATAAGATGTTCTACTATGGAACGGAAAAGGGTAAAAACGGAATCGGAATCATCCTTGCAAAACATCTATTAGGCAGCGTATTGACCATTTCGAAATCCAGCGACCGTTTGATGACCCTTAAATTGGTGATTAAAGGAAAGTTGTGGAATATTGTCACTGCATATGCTCCCCAAATTGGATGTGAGCAGGTGCAAAAAGATGCATTTTGGCTAGACTTTCAAAATCTACTTAAGGACATCCCAAAGGAATAGTTTTTGTTCGTGGGCGGAGATTTGAACGGACATGTCGGGAAGACAAACGAAGACTATGAAGATTGCCATGGAGGCCTCAGATACGGCACCAGGAACCCTCCTGGTGAAGACATCCTGAGCATGTGCAAAACATACGGTCTTATCGTACTAAATACCATGTTTGTCAAACAAAGCCGACATCTGGTCACTTACAGCAGTGGTGGAAATGAAACCCAGATTGATTACCATTTGGTATCTAGTTTAATGAAACCCCGGGTAAAAGATTGCAAAGTGGTACTAGGAGAAGCGATCGCCCACCAACACCGTCTCCTACTGACAGAATTTTTTATGGAGACAGTGAACGACAACAAACATACAAAAACTTTTGGGAAGATCAAATGGTATAATCTGGATAAGGAAAAAGGCGAAGCTTTTATTTCGAATATGCAAAATGTTCTGTATAACAACACCGATATAGTTCGAAATGAAGAGAGTACAGCACAAAGTATGTGGGATCTCCTACAGAGAACTTGCAAAGAAAAAGCCAAAACACTGTTAGGGGTTTCAAAAGGACACAACCAACAAGGCAAAGAAACATGGTGGTGGAATGATGAAGCTAAATCAGTTATAAGTAAAAAGAAAATGGCTTTCAAGGCTTGGTCGAAGTGCCCCTCTAATGATACAGAGCAAAAGTCGAAGTGGAATATAGAAACTGCAATAAAGATGCGAAGAAGAAGTGCGCCCAAATTCAAGCAAAGAATACAGAAAACCTGTATCGGGAGCTGGATGAAATTTCTACCCCGACAGCTGGTGCTATTCAAGAGCTACGGCAAAACACGAATAAGGGCGCAACTATCTTCAAAATAGCCGCTCAAAGAAGAAGAAATGCCCAGGAGATTTGTTCGCCAAAGTTCATTAACAATGCTCAAGGCCAACTACTTGTGGAAGACAACGAAATTCTTCACAGGTGGCGACAGTATTGTGACGGACTTCTAAACGAACAATTTCCAAGGCTATACTTTCCAATAGCTTCACCTAACTTAAGCGAAGTATCCGACGTCACAGTCGAAGAAGTTAGTGAGGCGGTAAAATACTCCAAAAAGGGAAAAGCTGTTGGCCCAGACGAAATACCCTCAGAGTTTTGGAAAAAGATGGGAGACATCGGGTTTAGATGGCTCATGATTCTTGTCTCCAAACTTATACGAGGTGATCGCATGCCTAATCAATGGAGGGAAAGTTACCTTCTTCCAATTTATAAAGGAAAGGGTGATACTCGAAGCTGTGTTAATTACCGTTCGATCAAGCTGATGTCACACACCATGAAGATCGTTGAGCGAGTCTTGGGTAGCCGACTGCGAAAAATAATTAGGCTATCTGATGACCAGTGCGGGTTTGTCGGGGGTAAGTCAACCACGGATGCAATCCAGAGTATAAGAATAATTATGGAAAAACATCGGGATTCTTTGGAGGATTTGCATGTCGTATTGGTTGATTTTGAAAAAGCATTCGATCGGCAACCACGAGATCTAATATGGGTGGCCCTCAGGCAACGAAGAGTTCCAGAAACCTATGTGCGGATAATTATGGACATGTATGATGGAGCAGTTACTAAAGTAAGATGCGCAGCTGGAGTCACCGAAGAATTCGAAATCACAGTAGGTGTACACCAGGGAAGTGTCTTGAGTCCCCTGCTCTTTATTACAGTTCTTGATTACCTGCTTGAAGGCAAAGTGACGGATCCAAAAGTGCATCAGTTATTCTTTGCTGACGATGGAGCCATCATAAGTGAAGACCCGATATCCCTACAACGAGCACTTGACGTATGGGTGGATGTTCTAGAAGGAAGTGGGTACCGCATAAGCGCGAAAAAGACAGAATACCTATGCTGCCCATTTTCTTATCCACACAGGCCTATTCCAGACATTTATTTGAATGGAGTAGTGCTTCCCAAGTGTGAAAAGTTTAAATATCTGGGATCTATGATAAATAACGAAGCTACTTGTGATGACGATATCAATCATCGCGTAAGCGTAGGGTGGATGAAGTGGCGGGAAAATTCTGCTATTTTCTGTGACCGAAAAATGCCCCCTAAGCTGAAAGGAAAGCTCTACACTTCAGTTGTGCGTCCAGCACTCACATACGGTTCACAATGTTGGACAATGTACAAAAAGTATGAGAGTAAGCTAACGGCAGCTGAGATGAAGATGCTTCGTATGACAGCAGGAGTTACAAAGCTTGATCGAATTAGAAGTACGAAGATCCGAGGAAGCCTTCATGTTAAGAATACCATTTCCCAAAAAATTGAACACGACCGACTCAGTTGGTATTGCCATGTTCAAAGGAGAGATCCTGAGAACCCCGTCAAAAAGGCAATATCATACAACGTTCCAATTCGGAATAAAAAGAAAGGTAGGCCTAAACACTCCTGGTACAAACAAATGCAAAAACACCAGCATTCAGTTGGCCTCAGAAATGGAACAATACAAAACCGGGAGGCTTGCCGCCGATTTCTGAGGTCAACCCGGCGAACCCCACAGGTGGATCACTAGTGTGAAGCAGATACGTGGGAAAGTTATGATCCCCTCGACATCGAGATCATAACAGCGCCGAAGCAAAGGAAGAAGAAGATATTTGATGTTATTTAATTTAAACTGTAAAAAAAAGTTTATTTAAAGTTCTCAAAGCACAATTTTTCATATTTTATATGTTTATCATCATCATCATCATCGGCTCGACAACCGGGTTCCGGTCCTGGCCTCTTTCAACAAGTCTCTCCACCTATCCCGGTCTCTAGCCGACGCCATCCAGTTGCGCACCCCAAGGCTTCGGGCGTCCTGGTCTACGCCATCTCTCCAGCGCAAGCATGGTCTACCACGCTGTCGTCTACCATAGAATGTACCACAAAGAACTTTCCGAGCAGGTTCCTCTTCGCTCATGCGAGCTAGGTGCCCTGCCCACCGGAGTCTACCGAGCTTAATTTTTGTCACGATATCTGCTTCTAGGTAGATTGCGTATAATTCATGATTGTACCGTCTCCGGAATCGTCCTTCCTCACATATGGGGCCAACAATTCTCCTTAAGACTTTTCTCTCGAACGCAGCTAAGAGGTCGGAGTGCCTTTTGCTAAGCACCCAAGTCTCGGATCCATATGTGAGTACTGGCAGGACCATGGTCCTGTACAGCAGCAGTTTTGAAGTTATGGTGAGATTTCTGGATTTGAAGAGCTTTGACAGACTATAGTAGGCTCTGTTGGATTTGAGAAGCCGCCCGCGTATTTCTTCTTCTATGTTGTTATCGGCTGCTACTATTGACCCAAGGTATTTAAAGGATTGCACCACTTCAAATTCGTGCTCCGCTACCTTGATTGTTTGACCAACTGTTCCTCTCGCATTCGACGCCACCATGTACTTTGTTTTACCTTCACTAATGTGCAGCCCCAGATTTTGTGCCGCCTGCTCGATCTGGATGAAGGAATCGTGTACAGCTTGTTCGGTTCTTCCGATGATGTCAATGTCGTCTGCGTAAGCCAGTAACTGGCTGGACCTGTTGACGATGGTCCCTCTTGTTGCCGTGCCAGAGTCACGGATTGCTTTCTCCAACGCCAGGTTGAAGAGGAGGCAGGCCAAACCGTCCCCTTGTCGGAGTCCATTAAAGATGTTGATTGGTCTGGATAGCAATCCGGCTATTTTTACTTGGCTTGTTACGTTGGTCATGGTCAACCTACATAGTCGTGTCAATTTATTTGGGATGCCGAATTCTCTCATGGCTTTGTAAAGTTCTACCCTGGCTATGCTATCATAGGCGGCCTTAAAGTCTATAAACAGATGGTATGTTGGGATGTTAAATTCTAGACATTTTTCCATCGCCTGCCTAAGGGTAAAGATCTGATCAGTTGTTGATTTGCCTGGAATGAAACCACACTGATATTGCCCGATGACGGTTTTAGCGTATGGGGTTATCCGGTCTTGTAGGATAGAGGAGAGTATCTTATAGGCGGTACTCAACAACGTGATACCTCTATAATTGCTGCACGTTGTGACATCTCCCTTTTTATGTATGGGGCATATTAAACCTTTTCGCCAGTCTTCTGGCATTTCTTCCTGCTCCCATACCTGTACTATAATATCATGAATTGCTTGACGTAAGGCTGGCCCGCCGTGATGGAATAATTCGGCTGGTATGCCATCGACTCCCGGGGCTTTGTTCTGTTTAAGCCGGCCTATAGCCTTCTCAACCTCTTCTATGCTTGGTGGCGGCAACATAGGGTATTCTTCTTGAAGTAGTGGAGCCTCCACTTCTGCAGTGAGCTGACCATTTAGCAATTCATTAAAGTACGCTTCCCATCGCTCCAGTATGCTTTCAGGATCGGTGATCAGATTTCCCTCTCCGTCCTTGCAGTATGTGCAGCGTGGTGTGTACTGCGTCATGTTTCGGACGGATTGGTAGAACTTTCGCGCCTGGTGCGGACCTCGCTCTCGGCTGTTTTCTATTTCACAGATTAGGTTCTTCTCCCAGGCTGATTTCTTTTGTCTGTGAAGCCGTTTTTCTGTTCTTCTGAGCTCTTTATATTCCTCTTCGCGTGCCCGCGTTCTATGAGATTGTTGCATTGCTCGGTACGCAACATTCTTACGTTCAGTCGCTAGCTTGCATTCATCATCAAACCAGTCGTTCCGATTTTTACGACTGCTGCCTAAGATGGAGTTGGCAGTACTAATGACAGTATTTTTAAGACGTGTCCACTTCTCATTTACGCCCAGCATACTGGCTCCAGGACTTACTCTCCCTAAATTAGGTGTTTCTAGGGCGAGTCCTAACGCATTACCAAAGGTGTTACTGGTGTTTTCATTGCGCAGGGCAGCCGTGTTGATTCGAACCTGATCGGCGGATGCAATGCGTCTTCGCAAGGCAATCCGCCCTCGGAAAACCATACCAACAAGATAGTGATATATGTTTATATCTGTCATTAATATGACAGTTTGAATTGACTAGCTTTGTAGTGCAATTTTGCATTCACAAAGCTAGTTGACTTTTTGACTACGTAGTGACTAGGTTAGTGAATGCGCCCATTCCCGATTGCCAAATAAAACGACATAAGTTTCACAAGATCAGCTGTGTTAGTCGTGTTCATATGATTATAATGGTTCACATTACTCCATAATTTGTACTGTTCCAAATTTCGACAACTCATAAATTCTCTCTTACAATTTGCAGGGGTACCAGCACGTAACTTGATACAATCGAGCATTGTCGATCGTAGGTCAACTCGAAACAGATTATTTTTTGCAGCACGTAATTTGAGACGAGTTTCTTTGTGACTTCCATTTAAAAATATCATTGTGAACTATAAAGTGAAATGTCAAATTGGTATTCTTCTGATATTTTTTGATTCGAAAAGTGAAGAAGAGGAAGTACTTAATGCTAAAATCATGCATGTACATAGTACCTCGGCCCGTGCCTTTTAAGTGAAGTTTTTTACTTTTTAGTATATTTTATATTAGGTATGTAACTTGTAAGAAAATTTCTGTTTTTCCTGGATTGGGTACTTTTAAGCATTCCTATGGCTAAATCATGGTGAAAACTCATAAAAGTGTTCGAAACATCCTTCTGTTTCTTATTTATTGACATTTTTTTGTTTTTCCATGCTATTTCTTGAAAAAATCACTGCCAACGATAACTTTTTTCTGTCGAGTTAAAAATTTTGTTTCAAACCTCATTTTCAAGTTTGTGTGCTGCCAAATCTGACGATACAATCGAGGACACTCGATTGAACCAAAATAGGTGCTGCCGAGGCTCGATTGTATCGATTAAACTCGATTGTACCAAGTTACGTGCTGGCACCCCAGTCTTACAAAATGTACAGCACATAAGATCACAACAGATCTCTAATTTAATGAAACAGAAACCTCAAAAAGAACTAAAAAAGTAAACATATAAACGGTTTATTGATCAGTTCATCGTATTTTCGTATTCTAAATATATCATATTTATAGAACACATACCTACATACATTTCTAAACATTAAAATAAATAATTAACATAAATACAATAAATAAAATAGTAAAAAATAAATAAATAAATAATCACTTTAAGATTTAAATTCCATAGTGCATACTAAAAGTCTTCTACGAACACCTTCTTGGCAGTGTACACATCGATGTCATCGAACAAAATAACAAACCTTCTACACATGTCATCTTGTGACCTTTCATCACTCCCTGTGAGTTCTTATAGCAAACAAAATAGTTATAAATCGAAGTCTGATCGGCTACCTTGTCACCCTCTTTGCAATAGTATTTCCTTTTGCGATTTCCTCCGGAAGATGAGTTCATATAACTATTGGGCTGTTGTGAAACCGAGCTCGAATATGACGAATCTGGTCTTTCGGTTGTTATCAAGGAATTCGAATCGATGGCATTTTGCAAGAAGTTGGACAAAACCTCTGATGAATACTGTTGATGCTGTGGTGATGGTGTCGATAAGGGAGGGCGATGTTTGTCATTGTCACCTAAACGCAAACGCAAAGCGATATTTTGAGCGCGTATGACCTGATCACGAATGCGTTTAGCATCTTGCAGGGCCTTAATGGCCTCTAACTGAACGCGATGATTTTCGGAAATAGTGTACCGACTTATCAATGCTGTTGGATGACAAATGGCGTAGTATTGTGCGTCACAGATTCGTGTCTGCGGATTGAAAGCAGTATACGAAGGACATTCATACTGCATAACGCGCCCATCGTCCCTGCTGCAAACATAATATCGGGTACAATCGGTGTTATTGGGCTGTCGTATACCAACTGGGCACCCACTTGCATCCGGCTTATAACTGTCATAGGATATCGTGGGCGTTATCTTCCTATTGAATAAATCATACGTCAAATCATTTCCGTGGTAGCTTCCTAATTGACTTTCGTCTTCGTTCTGGTGAAACGATGTTGGGCCACTGTTGCCGTAGATTTGTGATGGTGCTTTACTTCCAGTAAGTTGGCCCACATACTGTGCTAATTGGCTGGCCGTGATATGTTTGTTAGCATTATGTCGATTGTAGGTCTCTGATTCATTATCGGTGTCACTGGAGCTTTGGGCATCCTCATCATCTTCTTCGTCGGCGTCATTGTCATCGACAGCGTATTCTTCCATACTTTCTAGTTTCTGACTGTTCGGTCGAATCTTAACCTTCGATGGATCGATGTGAGTTGGGAAAAGTTGAAGCATTGACTGCTGATTGGGATGAGTATAACTGTTGTGATAGGAATTTTGATAGGACTGTGGACGTTTGTGGCTTTTGGTTGGCGGTCGACCGGAATTGGATCCAATGTTAAGTGTTGGGTATTTTTCCATTTGAAAAACGTTATTTACATTAGATTCATCAAGATGCGGACTCGGCGTGTAATATTCGAATAGAGTGGATCCTGTATCACTGATGTAGGGCCGAGATGTTGTTGTTGGTTTATAGTGACTATAGCCATTGCTTGGTCGAATGGTAACAAGTTGATTGTTTTCGTAGCGATTTCCATACTTATGATCTTGACTTTCTGATGATCCTTCACTGGAATAATGATAGGTCGGAAGGGGTGGATATGAATTTAATTGTTGTCCATAGCTATCGACTTGGTCAATTCTATCTTCAGAAGGGGAGACATTTACGTTGTTATGAATAATGGTTGTTCCCGATTTATCTGGCTTCGGTTGTGACCCAAAGTATGTCGGTTTATCGTATTTTGAAGAATCGTACATATTATGTAGATTAAAGGCACTATTAGCAAATTGCGGAAGAGGTGGTGAGAGATAAATTGGTTGAACAACTTGAGGAAAGTAAGCTGAGCTGGGAAGAACTCTTCGCACATCCTGGTTGTCAAGCATCTGCTTAGATAGCTGAAGGACTGTCTTCAATGTGTCTTCCGAAATCTTTGGATCGTATCGATGATCGATCACAGAATCCTGTGGTTGATTTCCGAGGGTAAAAAGCACAGATCCTTCTGGCTTATTGACAACAATTTGTGAATTCGAATACCCATCTTTCGGATGAGGAATGTTATAGCCGTTAGGCGATTGATTAGTTAGGATTACTTTTGTCTCTGGATCGAGTTGAGAACTAGTTGATGTTGTAGATTCGGTAGATAGAGATTGATTTTGATCAATTTTTTGTGACGCATCTTCTTCCGAAGGATCTAATGAATTCAGCTGAGCTTTGATGTTATAATGAGCTAAAAATGCATTTAATTGATCTGGTCGTAACTCTGCAACTGCTGAGTCCTTGTTCTGGTAAGTTTGCTTAAGTCCATCGATAAGCTGAGTAAGTCGCTGTAGGTGTGCTGTTAGATTCGGATCAATTTTCGTTGGGGTTTTTTTTTCAACATGGCCAGTGCTTTCGTCGTTTGTTTTTCTCTCCGGAGTTAAAGTATCCAATAAAATGTAATCAGTTCCCGCTCCATCACCACTTGACTCAAAATCACGTTCACTCACTAGACTACTTTCACTATCATCAACAATAATATAATCTGATTCTTTGCTATCGCCGTGCACTTCATCACTTTCACTATCCTTTTCATCAATAACAGTAGAATCAAATTCTTCGGATAGATCTATTGATCTTTTTAGTACTTCGTCCCTTGCACTCCCGAAAACAATATTTTCATTATTATTTAAATCACTGTTTCTATTTATTTCTTCCAGATTGCATTCCCAGTCTTCACCAGGAAGGACACACATCTTTAAATTAGGTTCATAAATAAGACCCTCTTCGCACTTCTCAGGAATCCAAACGTAGGTCTTTGAAGGGAGAATAACACATTTAAAGTATACATCGCAGCGACTCTTGTGCGGCTGGGTGTTCTGAGGACATGGTTTACCTTAAGAAATGAGAAAATTTGTCAAGTTAAGAAAACCTTTATTGTTTTTTTTTAAATATAATTTGATTGGTTTACCCTCTGAAAAGTAAAATAATCCAGAGATCACAATCAAGGCCAACAACTGATCTGATTTCATTCTTTTTATAATATCCTTTTAATGAAAATGGTTTTGCCTCACGCCTCTTGCGAAGGCTATATTTCTCGTTCGGAAGCCAACTAATGAATAAACCTAATTGTCCAGAATGAATGATGGATATCTTATACCTATCTATGTTTCAAGTCGTGCACTTCTTCCGTTTACCAATTACCTAGTCTCTGCAGTTTTACACTATTGTTGGACAGATGTGTGTGACTGAGGTTTGGGTAAAGTGCTAAATTGTTCTTGGATTTCAAAGCACCATCATCATTCGTTGAAGTTGAAGTCGCGTTTAAATAAACTTGTTGAATATGTGTAGCATAATTTAACAATTTTTTTTTTTTTGATAAATTAACTAGGTAAACAGCACTTGTGACCAAAAGAAGAAAACAAGTCTAGCCTTAATATGTCGGCTAAGCTTTTGGCATTTAAAATGAAATACTACGTTAACTTTGAGCCATGTGAAAGAAGTGAGTAACCTTTTAAAAGTGTAGGGCGTTTCACTTTTTATAATTTTTATTGCCCAGTTTGCAGTTCAAATTACTCTTTCTTGCTTAAGTAGCTTAACAAGATGTCATCACGACGGCTCTATTTTTATGGTTATCATAAAGTAATACTCATGGATAGGATGAAGTCATTAAAAGATACAATAAATGAAAGTGGAATTGGATTTCATGCGGAATATTTGTATTTGTCTGAAGATTATAAAGATGAATGATTAATCTTTGGCACGTGTTTTGGTAGAGCTACGTTAAGATTTTCTTACGGTTTGGTCGGTTATAAAAGATAAAAACCATATGCAAATATTAAATTATGCGTCTAGCGAATAACTAAATGTTATTGTTTATACATTTTTGCATTTCCTTTTTACACAACCTTATTTAGTTTATGTTAATGCATTTACTTTTGAATAAATTATGCTTATCAGAGATATTGAACATTTTAACCAAATTTTAACTTCTTTGGAACCAAATATAAAATTTAGCTCTTATGCAGACATATTACGCCACACTTTTTTATTTGCTCGATATCAGTAATATTGACCGTGTAAATTTTGCATTGCGAAATTATGCCTTAAGCGCAAGACCGAACATTTTAATTGAAGCTGTGAATTGAGATTCGAAGCCTCTTTTGGCTGGAGTATTGATCCGCTTCATTTGCCTAAGACAATGTAGTGGAAGTGTTTCTCTGGAATTCATCCACATCTTTGAACAGCGCATAGAGCTCGTGGTTGTCTTTTTTCAAACACCCTTTTCGCATGCAGGATCAAATATGCGTCGTTTTTGTTTGGAAGATACGTGTTTTTAACTCATTTGTTTTGCTAACTTAATACTGGGTTGGGTTACTTACTTCAGTTTCAATATGGCGATTGTCCTAATAAGAACTTTAACTTTATGTTGCCACATCACGTATGCTTGTTTCAAGTTTTGACAGAAATTTGACTTTTAACAAATTTGATGCGCTATCGCGGATTCCATCATATTAAGAATTATTACCCACTTTTCATGCACTGAAATTTTTATTCACTGTTGGAAATTCTTCTTTAGCTTCGACATTCTGGCTAGGTATGTAAAGATCTTCGCTGAGTTAAACCATTTAATACCTGACACTGGGGGTCATTTCGTAAATACGCTTGATATGTTTTCCACATCTGGTCTTGATATATAAGTACCGGAAAAAGTACAGGCAAGCAAGGAATTCATGCAATGCTCGTATTCGAAGAATAAAGTTCTGACATGACCAAAGTCTATGTCAAAAAGTACTACAATGTCCCCAAAGGTAGTAAGAACTTTTGTTCTTCTTCAAAAATATTAAAAACTTGCAGTTTGCTGCAAATTTGACTTTGCCACATAGTGTTATGACTCCTCCTCTCTTCTGACATTGAGAACGCAAATGATTCTATGGGACAAATCTTCTTTTGCACTGGAAAAGTCGCAAGAGTCCTCAAAGATATTTAAATACATACATAAATCTGTTGGGTTAGATTGTATATCGCCTGTAGATAATTCTAAAGAAGTGTTCTTCTACGCTGGAAAAACCACTGCGTAAGATTTTTCATCTGTCATATTCTTTGGGTATCTTTCCGAGTATTTGGGAAAAGACATCTTTCTATCCAGACGTTCCCCAAAAAAGATGAATCTCCTTCCAGCTCCAATTACCGACGAAGTGCACTAACGTCCACGAAATATCTCGAATAACGAAAGTTCTTAAATGACCGGCAGTATGGCTTTCGTAACGAGATGTCTACTGGACGTCTGATGGCATATCTCATCGAAAAACGGAACCAATTCTTACATTATTTTAAAGAAACAAATGAAAATCGACTTGATATTTTTAACGAATTTGGTAAAGTTTGTCACGAAGCCCTTTCATCGAAATTTGGTATTGATGAGCCCCTTCTTCGTCGGATTAGAAATTAGCTTTCTGACTGTTCAATTTGAGTTGTTTTGGACAGTCTTCATTCTGAAAGGGAAAATATAAATGCTGGTGTGCCCCAAGGTTCCGGTTTGTCACCGACTCTCTTCGTTTTTTCAGCAATGATCTTTTGTCTGAAACTTCTAATCGACTTCATTATTTCGCTGATGACAATACCCTCAGCTTTTCATATTCGTTTCCAAACTCACAACACTGCTCTTCGATTGTGGAACGGAAACGGCATCGTTATCTTAGTTCAATAGATTCTGATCTCAACAGCATTAAACAATGGGGAAATAAGAACCATGTGGAATTTAAAGCTTCAAAAATATAAAGATGCCTTCTATCGGCCAAGCGAAAGATAACACCTTTGCCTGTATCCATATAAACGACACATGTTTTAAAGAAGCTATAAAAAGCTTTATACGGTCGTTATGTATATAACAGACCAAAGACGCAACGAAATACTTAAATTTTCTTAAAAGATGCCAGACATTTTGTTCCCCTCTGATCTATAGTATAAGGCATATATTGCCCTTCTCGACCTTTTCTATTTTTGTGTCAGAGCTCAGAGCTATAATGACCTTTATTAAAAACACAAAATTATGCTCTGTCATTTTCGCTAAGCCTTAACACCTTAAACTTGATGATCCAATAGAATTCAAGATATAAGCTATTTACCCGAACTTTATCGGCTTATTTTGCAGAATGCCTTATGTTTATTTTTGTTGATTTTTACTTTTTATAAAATCTCCACAAAAGCTGATAAGATTAGCAAAAATATATCATTTTCATTTTATTTTTTAAAGTCTTCTTTTTCAACAAAAATAAGCCCATTTTTATAAATTTAGTTTTAATATAAATTGCTAAGCGCCCGAGTATTTTACCACTGTATTGCTAAGTTCATCAATAAAAATATCCTCAATAGATATAAATAGAATTCACAGTTCAGCAAAAGCTTTGGGAACCATCACCATAATACCGATTCTAATCTGGTTCATACATATTCAATATCAGCTTGATATTTAATATCCATAATAGGGCTGTAAGTAAACGTCGAAGTCAGAGGAACAACAGATGAAAATCAATTTTTTACCCAGAAATTTGTTTTTATTAATAAAATTTTGCACTTAGTCCTCGGAAAAAGGACTCACCCTTCGCTATTCCACGTTTATTAATTTGGCTGTTAAGACTCTAGTTACATACTTTAAATTTTTAGATTAATAATAGTAAGATAATAAGATTAATGCTAGCAACTCTCCTGTTAAATTTATTATTTAGAGGAAAAAAAGCAATTTACTATATTTTGTTACTTATTGGCCCGTTGTCTCAAGGTAGGCTGCCACCAATAGTTTAAATTAATTCTTTATTTTGCATTTATTTACTAAAATGGCCCGCTGTCTTAAGCTAGGCTGCGACCAAGTTATACTCTTTTCAAAATATTTTCCTATTTCAACACCTACGCAAATCATCCAACTATATATCAACCAACTGATATTTCATAATCGATATTCCAATTGGTAATACTTCATATATTAGTCCAATTGGAATTACGAATAATATTTACCAACCAAATTGTAACCTAGTTAATTGTTCTTCACAAATGTGCCACCACCGCATCATATTTCACGATACACTTCGCTCATAGCGACACTCGCCCATGCTAAGATGCATTATCAGCATTGTAGTGCGCATACACTACACTATATTGCATAAGAATTTTATTGCAGGTCATTGCCATAGATCTATACTCCACGTTCCTATAGCCAACCCATTTCTCATATGTACTCGCATTTCATTCACTCCAGAAAATTATCTAATAAAATGTTCAATGCCACTTGAGTCTCAGATTACTTTTACTATGGTCAAGTGTATCTATCTATTCGTGAAGGTTCAACGAATTTGGATGCATTTGTGCATTTTGAAAGGGGCATGCATATTGGTTATGATTTTGATGACATAGCAAGTATGCTGCCTGATTCTGTCATTCGTTTCCCACCGAATTAGAATTAAATACAATGTATATGTTTTAGTAATACTATGTATAGGTTTAAGTTCTTAGTGTGTAAGAAAATTATTTTTGTATAAATAGCTTAAGTCTGATAAAATAAAATGGACTTTCGATTTGGAAGCAAAAAGCAATACATCGGCTCTTTAGCCTTCTTTTAATTTTCAGGAAATCAAAACAGATCGGCTCTTTAGCCATCATACTTTTTCGGCTTGGGGAAGCCTTTATAATATCTCCCATAGCTTTGTAGGTGAGGTAGGTTATTCCCCAAGCCGGAATCATTACATGGCGATCTTGCCAACACGAACTTTACTTTATGTTTTTATTATGTGTTATAATAAAAAGGCAATGCAAACCCAAAAACATACCTTCCTGGGCAAGTACACAAAAAATTAAAATAGTACCTTCCACAACGTCGTCTCTTGGAAGAGATTTTAACTACAGACACTTAACCGAAATGTTCCACAAACAAAAGGACTATGATTTTTACATCGCCAAGGAAAGCCGTTTATTTTTGTTATTAAAATTGTTATAAAAAAAAGGAAAATATATACGATATATATATTTTTGAGTTAAATAAGGAACTTCATAATTTTATTTAAAAAAAAAATGTAACCCAAGCAATATTAATATCATTTAAAGAGTAAACAAATTGCTAAGCTAAAACTAAATTTTTATATAGCAAAAGAAAGTAAGAAATTGTAACAAAAAATAAAATAAGAAATAAAAAAAAAAAAAAAATGAATTAATGAAAAATAGATTGACAATAAAAATATAATGTATATTTTTGCATAAAATATTTCAATTCAATTTATTTCAAAAACAAAATTTAATTTAAAAAGATGCATTAAGGTAAAATCTTTTAGAATATCAATTATTTAAGTAACGAAAAATTTCTTAATAATTCAAAATATGAAAAAATATTAATAATTCCTAAAGCGAAAGAAGATAATTAGGAAAGCTAAAAACACAAGAATGTATAAAAAAAAATATATGGAAGGCTAGACCTATAATAAACTTAAGTTTGATTTGGGAATCCCTCAATGCCAGCAACTAATGCTTTGGATTTGTTTACGTACAATTCGTTGGAAGAATCAATTGTGCTGGGACAGTGCCATCTAGTGAGATCACTACAATTTCATACGAAAATCTTAAACAATTTATGTTCAAGATTTACAGTGAATTTAATCAAATAAGATGAATTTTTTTTATATGTAATTAGCGCACACTCAAAGGTTTTTTTTTTTTGGATACCTTTAAAATGCCAGAGACACAGTATGAGCAATAGAAAAAAGGGATAAAGGTTGTTTTTCCCCAAACATTTATCGTTTTGATTGTTATTTTGACAAACCAAAGCTTACATAAAGTTAAATATAATCATAATCTTTCAAAACTTAGCTCGAGAATAATAGCCGTGTTTTTTTGGAAAAGTTATCCGTAGTACAGTAGGATTTTATATGAATAACAAATACAACATCCGCAGTAGGATCACTGCCGATAAAAGGAGAAGTGAAATCCTGCTGCGGATAGAGATTTGACGTTTATTCGAGTATCGGCAATAATGATCCTACTGCGGATGTTGTATTTGTTATTCATATAAAATCCTACTGTACTACGGATAACGTTTCCAAAAAAACACGGCTAATGTGTCCACTTAACCGAGAGTTAGTTGGATATACAAGGTGCGTTTAATTATTCACAAATCTATCTGGATCCGGATCTGGATATTCCCTTGAAAATAAAACGATACGGATCTTAGTGACAGCAGTGTTATAAGTCCGTCTCTTTTTATCCTTGAGTTTTGTAAATTTTCAATTATTTCTTATGTTTTTTCTTTACACTATAGCTTACACTACCTTACCATAAAAAGCCATCTACTCGCCAGTGTAATAACTGATTTTTGGATCTTTGAAATAGATCCCGATAGAAAACAGGATCCCAAATTTATTTTGTAATACATGTTAAAACTTAATCCAGATCCGGATCCAGATAGAATTGTGAATAATAAAACGCATCTACAATTAATCTTCTTCTATTACACGATGATCTACCACATCTATACACATTTATTTTGATAAACTTGTAAATTATGATCGTTTTTGTCCCATATGGATAATCAAATGAGAATAAAAAACATTTTTTGGAACATGAAAAGTGATCCTTATAAATAGGAAGGACTCAAGATCTTGGGTTCTTCTTGTATGGTGTTTAAATATTAAGTTTAAGTTTATTGATTTAGTTTAGTTAAACTATGTACAGTATTTTATATATATACTTATTTGCATAATTGATTTTTATATTAATACTAAGGGTATTCATGTAACGAGATAATTTTCCGCTTTGTAGAAAGGTATAACTTTCCGCAGCATGTTTTCATGAACACCCCCTAAGAAATACTTGCGTAAATGTGGGAAATATTTTATGAAAAGTCTAATTAAAATTCAGAATCCATACTTCTTTAGTTTACGAGGTTTATTTCTGCACTTTCCGCAGCAAATTTGTGAGATAATTTTATGTGATTTGCAGAAACTTTTTCCCATACAAATTTTGACAGCTCGTTTCTGCGGAGATAAAATTATCTGGTTTACGAGGGTTTTCCGCGCTTACATGAATACCCCTACTAACTAGCTCGTTTTAGCGACGGAGTAAAATTACTTCGACTTTACAACTACACTAATCCTGAAAAGTTTATTTATAATCAAAATACACGAGGAATAGAGGCGGAATAAGCTAAAACTGGTTCATAGGAGGTTTAAAGCTATTTTAGTATCTAAATGTTTTTTGACATGACATCGTGTTAAATTTACAAAAAGGTGTGTATACAATTTTTGTTCCTTTCTTACTAAAGCAAAATGGCATTTGAATTCTGACAAATACAGAATTCATATTTGTTAGATAGAGACAAAGAGCAAAATGCAGAAGGACTCCATTTCTGCTTTATAGGAAATTCGAGAAATGCAGAAGTCAAGATTATAGTAAAGACGAACATGTTCATCTTTATTATAGCATCTTCGTCTGCATTTTGTAAATTTGGGATATTTTCACATTTTTCTACAATTTTTTTGATGGACGCATGAAATGCAAAAAAAAAACATTGAATCGAAATGGAAGAAAATGGAGGTAAGTTAAATTTTCATTGCATAGTTTCGTATTAACAGGCCCACAAGTTATACCTTCTTGTAGGAAGTAAAAAAGAGTTACCACCCGTGTATTCTCTCCCACTTTCGAATTTCGACATACATCTGCCTCTCTCTACTGTTCTGCATTTTGCAGATGCCGAAACATGTAAATCCACTTTAACTCTTCTATTTCATTAAAAAAAATGAATTCCATTTGTGTTGTTAAGTACTTTACATACCCTACTTTGTTATTTACAACAAATATTTCTGCACCTTGAACGCAACCATTCAAACTTTTCTTTTTTGTGATAGCAGCGCTTCCTATGACGAACCCCGAAAATACAAACTGTCAACATTTTATTTTGACTTGGCAAAAAAATTTCTAAAAAGAAAAACAAAACTATTTCTATCGTACCATATTGTAATTTGGTTCTGGATTCGCATAAACTCTAATATTTAATGTAAAAATAAATTTAATAAATTACCAACAATGACATCTAACGAGCCCTGTATATCAGATCAATTGGACAATGATGAAGTACGTGAAATTCTTAAAACAGGCACTGACTTGCGACAGTATTCGCGACAAATCGAAAGGGATTTCAAGGAAGTCGAAAACAAATCCATCGAAGACTACATTGCCGAGAGTCAAAACATTGCTAGTCTGCACAATCAGATTGGCGAATGTGATGACATCCTCGAGCGCATGGAATCAATGCTCATGAATTTCCAAAACGTTCTCAGTAACATCAGTTCGGAGATCACAACTTTGCAAAAAAAATCAGTTTCAATGTCAGTGCAGCTAACTAACAGGCAATCGGTGAAGGCTCAACTGTCGCAATTCATCGAAGACATGGCTGTCCCGGAAGAGATGATAACTACTATCATGGAAAGTCCTGTTACAGAAAAGGAATTCATCAGCAAGTTGAATACATTGAATCACAAACTCAATCTGGTTAAGGAACTAAGTTTCAAAGAAAGCAAGTCAGCTGGTGACGTTTGCGATGTTCTTCACAAATTAAAAGTGAAAGCTATGGCCAAGATTCGCACGTATCTGCTGGAACAGATTTACAAGTTCCGCAGACCCATGACAAATTACCAAATTCCTCAAAATGCAATGCTGAAACACAAGTTTTTCTTTGAGTTTATTCTATCGAATGAGAGACAAGTGGCTCAAGAGATCTGCAATGAATATATAGACACCATGGGCAAGATCTACTACAGTTACTTTAAGGTGAGATTTGATACTAAGTCTTAAGAGCTCTTATCGTTTTCGGCTTGCCTAAAATTCCTATTGTAGCTATCACTTCCACCCCGGTGAGTTTTACCTTGTCGTGGTGGGGTGGCTTACATCTATTTCTCCGGATAATCCAACTGGAGATTTAGACAACCAAGAAAATTCTAGGAGTATCTTTCCTAGTTAGTTGCAAGACGAAACGAAGACAAATAAGGATACTAGTTTTAGACCGAATTGGTATTCAAAAAATCTAGTGCTATACCCTATCTCAGGCTCTATCTGAGTAACGGATCCCTGGTACTAGGTAAGTTAAAAGATTCTATATAAAAATCTTGGGCGAGTGATAAGGGGAAATCAAGGCCAAAACATAAATTAAAGCAATTGGGTTTTTAACTTTTTTGCTCGATGTTTTGGTTTAAGCAATCTAGATTACTGATAGTCCTACACAATGCTATATGATTATAGGAAAGATTGCTTAGGATTATCTTTCCTAGTTTGTTATAGGACGAAAAAGACTATTCGAGATATTTGGTGCGGTTTGTGGTTGACTGATCAGCTTGTGTCGCCTGTATTCCGCACCATGGAGTTTACTCCAAGGAATTGACGGTATGAAAACAAATATTTTGAACAAATAACCCGAATTGGGTGCCTCGGGGATAATGAGATGCGAAGAAATTATCCCCCGCTAATTAGAGCCCCCAAGGGACTCATTATCAATTGGGTAGGCCCTCTGTAAAGAGAGCTCGAGGTGGTTGTGGTTGACTAACTGGAGCCCTTATACGATCGAGTTAGGTCGATACAATCGAGAACAGGTAGTTCTTTCTTATGATCAGCCGATTGTTTTCGATTCGATTGAATCAAATAAGGAACTCCATATACTCGATTACATCGACTAGACTCGATTGTATCAAGTTACGTGCTGGCACCCCTGAGTTACGCGTTTAGCTATTGCTCCACCAATAGTTAGACAAAAAACACATACCAAAGTGGTACTTCCTAAAGAGTGCAATTGGAACAGTTTGGAGTTTGACTTGAATTCCGAGATATTGAAGTGGAGGCAATATCGAGTTGGTTACCTGAGAATCAAGATCAGGCCCATTCTGGAAAGGGGGTGCAACCTTTCATAAGATAAAATGCTACTGGGACTATGTCTCGGGGGCTAAGTTCAAAAGCCGTTCTTTGAACCCGACAATTCTTGGTAGGCCAAGAAGTGAAATTAAGTTTTACTAACAGGTGTTCAATCTAAACCGATCGATAATTCTGTAGCTATCACTTATTTGATAGTTTTTTCCTCACCGTCCGCAGCTTACTTCCAAGCTTAAGATTTCACATTTATTTTAAGAATTTAACCAAGGAACTACAGTGGACGCTCGTTAACTTGAACACGGACGAAACCAGGAGTGTTCAAGTTATAGGATTGTGCAAGTTACTGGATCAAGTAAAAAAATTTTTGTTTTTATTTAATAATGATTCATTTTAATGATTTTAAAACATAAATAATGATATTATCAATAAATAATTTCAATTGAAAAGTTTTTCGATTTCTTAATACGCACGTGTTCAAATGAAATTCAGAATATGAAGAATAAAACCTTATAAGGAAATACTAAAGAAATTTCCTGGGATTCCCCTTTACAAAAACCGTTTACATAAATTCAGAAATAATTCAAAAATTTAAGAAATTCAATATTAAACTTTGTTCAAGTTACAGAGTTTGCATAAATTTTATTTGTTCAACTTATAGAGTACTTAGGGGAAAAATTCAAGGTATTGAGTCTTAAAAATAGTCCGTTCAAGGTATAGAATGCGTAAAGGGAAAAAATATTTGTTCAAGTTATTGGAATGTTCAAGTTATCGTATGTTCAAGTTAACGAGAGTCTACTGTACTTGAATATTCTTTCTGCTTTTCCTCTTGTTACAAATACTTTTTTATATTAAAAACCATGTTCTCTCTCTTAGAGTTATTCATCTCGACTTCTGGCCTTGAAATTCGAAGAATCTGTAACCAAAGACGATTTGATGGGAATAGAAGACACTGCATCAAAAAGCTTATTCTCAAAAGCAACTAACCTCAAGCATAAGAGTACTATATTTACGATTGGAAAACGAGGTGATATTTTGAATCAGCAATTGGAGGCTCCAATTATAGTCCCACATGCCCAGCTTAAAAACAGGGTAACAATTTTGTGTTCAAATTCTGCCGTCAACTATTTATAATGCCTTTCTTTGTTTAGTATACCTTTGAAGCTCTCTTCCGTTCGGAGCAATATGCATTGGTGGACAATGCATGCCGTGAATATTTATTTGTTATCGAATTCTTTATGGTTCGTGGAATACAAGCTCAGGATCTCTTCAATCAGATTATGGGCAAAACACTTACTTTTATGATCGTGAGTATTATGGTTTGCATTCTATTTAAAATGTATGAGATTAATGTTTTTGTTTGTATAGAAAAACCTGGAGAACAGTATACAAGAATGCTACGATACAATAGCTATGTTTTTGTGCATTCAGTTGATTTTCCGGTATCAGCTTATGTGTCATAAGAGATGTGTGCCTGGATTGGATAAGTAAGTTGTCTCAATTGACCATTATTGTTGTAAAGTAAGAAGATTCAAATTGCTAGAAAAATGTATTCAATTAAAAAGATACGCCTAGGTGGCTACCCTTAATGAAATAATGAAAAGAAACGGACCATAAATGACTCATGAAGTGGAATCACTACCATAATCGTGTCCACTGCAAAACTTATTAAATTAATTTATTTTTGAAACAGGTATTGGGACTCAATGCAAGCTGTCATTTGGCCACGTTTCGATCATGTTTTCCGGTTGAACATTAAAAGTATTCGCGACTGTGATCCGACAAAATTCAACAAAGAAATGGGTCCTCATTACGTAAGCTCAAAAATATTCTTCGAATCTTCCGTAAACTTTAATTGACTATTCTTGCATTTAGATAACGAGACGTTATGCAGAGTTCTCAGCTGCAATTGTTGGTATTTCAGAGCATTTTCCCAATGAGGTTGTCAGTTTGCTTCTCCTTGAACTACAAAACGAAGTCGAATGTTTCATTCTTCGTATGGCAGCTATATTTACATCACGCAAAGAACAACTTATTTACCTCATTAATAACTATGATCTTGTATTGGGTGTTCTCATGGAACACACTCGAGATAATTCCAAAGAAGCTGAAGCATTCCGTGAACAACTCAACGCTCGTAGTTCAGAGTATGTTGAAGAAATTCTTGCACCACATTTCGGTGGAATTATTCAATTTGTGAAAGAATGTGAACATTTCTTTGAGAAAGAACAAATGGATGAATTGCGAAAGCAGGAACGACGAAGTCTTGCACTGGTTGCAAGTTTTTCAGCCAATTGGAAAAAATCACTCGAAGAGTTGAATCGTGAAGTTTTGCTATCCTTTCCATCTCTACTCACTGGATCTCAACTACTGCAACTTGCTTTGGCTAGTTTAGTGCAATATTATCATCGATTCCATAAGCTACTTACGCCAAATGCTAGAGCACAACTGACAAACATACATGTTGTGATGGTAGAAATTAAAAAGTATAAAAGTAACTATTAAATTATTTCAAGCCTATTGTTTGTGAAAAGAAAATCAAATTATGTATATTTATTTCATAATGTAATTTTTTTTAAGTGTATACAAAACATAAACTTTAGCTTTATCTTAACATTCCCATATACTTTTTGTTATTAGTCTTCATCAGTAAGTAACATCTCAACGAGATCACTGTTTGAGCATTTCTCACCATCCAAACGCTGAGGTGATTTCCAGCGTAGCAATGTTGGTAGGAATACCAAATGGGTACGGGGGTCCTTGCGGAAGGGGCAATTTAAATCTTTCCAGCTGAAAATAGATATGAAAAATAAAAATACAAATTAAATTTTTATTTAAGTCCGACGTAGTCAACTGACTTCATTCATGCAATCGTTCTGCAAATATGACTCTTATAAAAGAAGGACAATCGCAGCGGGAAGTTGCTTTGCAGT
Source organism: Chrysotoxum bicinctum (assembly GCA_911387755.1). Classification (NCBI taxonomy): domain Eukaryota; kingdom Metazoa; phylum Arthropoda; class Insecta; order Diptera; family Syrphidae; genus Chrysotoxum; species Chrysotoxum bicinctum. Next base: position 60,998,958 of record OU426987.1, on the reverse strand, counting down.
TGAAGATGTCGAAGGGTGGCAAGCAAAAAACCGGACTTCTTGAGGATAAACCATTATACGGACAGCCCTGATCTACAACTAAACATGACCATTTGCTAATAGTAAAATAGGCAAAAAAAACGCCACAACGGGGACCAAGCCGCTGTCTTTAACCACGGTGAAACGTAGGCTAAGAGATGCTGGATTATTTGTACGAGTTCCTTTTCGAAAACCTCTTCATCGACCAAAAACAACAAGGTGAAACGCTAAGAGTGGGCCAAAGAGATATAGAGACTGGTCGGAAGAAGATTTAAACAGAATGAGCGATGAATTCAACTTCGAGGTTTTAGCACAAAACGAAAGGTTTTCGTTCGACGCGGAGCTGAACAAAAGATGATACCCGACTGTATGGTTCCTACCGTCAAGCATGGATTTAGTGGTTGTCTGGGGATTTTCCTCTTCAGTAATTAGAGTAATTGAAAAATGAACAAGAACGCGTATAAGAAGATATTCAAAAGACAATGCTATGGAATAGGAATGATTGGCGAAGGATTCATATCTCAACAGAACAACGACCCTAATTTGCGAGGATTACCAACCAAAATATTAATCCTATAGTTATTTTTTATAAACTATATAGACCATAATCTTGCTGTTCTCCTGCTGACTCTAATCTTCAGCAACTGTCTGAACAACAGCTATTTTCCTGCAGCCTGGAAAACGACAAAACTTGTCTTCGTCCCGAAGAAGAGCAACCGGGAAATTGGTTATATCGATATGAGCAAGATACTGGAGTCGTTAATATTGAAGAAACTCAACGTTTTCCGCAGAGAAAGATTTGTCCTATCGGAGTTCCAGTACGGCTTTAGAAATAAACACTCTAACCTTCATCCATTGCTGGGACTTCTTTGTGACTTTTAGACTAAAAAAAAAAAAGCAAATGGCCATAGCGTGTTGCCTGTATATCGAAAAAACTTTTGACGGCGGGCATTTGAATGAACGGACTACCAAATTCTACGGAACCAAATTCTTACATGGCCAGAAACTAAGCAAAACATCCTGCAATGTCCCAAAGGCAGTAGAAATTTATCAAGAACGTACAAAATTCAACTTCATCTTCGGTTCCAACACTCATCTACAATGACAAACCGATAACTAGCTCTTTAGATAAGGCAAATGTAATTGCAGCTCATTTTGCTGCTAGCTCTATGTTGCCTGTTAGCAACATTGCCCCTCCTTTACTTGAGAAACGTAAATCATCCTATGGGACAAGTATATTTCCGCACTCGTACAGTTACAAGAGCCCTTCGAGATCTTGATATAAACAAATTTACTGGTCCTCATGGTATAACCCACATTGTGTAAGCTTTTCCATCGCTCATACTGAATATTCCTTAGAAGATGGAAAACAGCATTTGTCCAGCCTGTTTCTAAAAAAGGCGACCCTTTCTCCCCATCCCTCTATTGACCAATTGCACTTACGTCCCTTCTTTCCAAGTCCATGGAATCGCTGATAAATCAGCTCAAGAAATATCTCGAAGATCAAAAGCTTCTTAATTCTTCTTTCACAGCAATCGTTCCACTGGTGATCTGATGGCTATCTCACCGAAGAGTGGAACCGATCTTTGCATTGTGTTGGAGAAAGTGCGATTATTGCGCTTTATATTTCTAGGGCATTTGATGGAATTTGGCACAAGGTTCTCATATCGAAAATGCTTGCGTTTGGTATCAATGAAACCCTTTGTATTTGGATTACAAATTAACTTCTACATCGTTCAATACATGTTGTATTGGACGGTCTCAAATCAGATCCTCACAAAATACATGCTGATGTTCCCCAGGGCTCCGTTTTGTTTGATTTGATTTGATTTGATTTGATTTGAAAATTTTATTTAGCAATAATTCGCCATTGAAAACAAAAAATACAATATTTCACATTAATAATTGGTTTTTATAAAATGTACAATGGAGTTTTTGAAATTTCTTAAATTATTTTCAGTTTTTGTACTATTAGGAAGCTTATTATAGATTTGTAAGCCTTTATAAAAAAGCATATTTTGTGTTTTATTATTTCTAAACAATTGCAAATGAAATTCATTGTTATTTCTTAAATTATATCTATGTTTTTCATTTCTTGTGACAAGTCTTCTTTTTAAGTAATTTGGCAACAAATTGTTCTTAATTTTAAAAATAAATGTAAGTACATTAAAAATGATTTTTTGGTTTACTGATAGCCATTTTAAAGCATTTAACATATGTATTTTAGATGTATATCTACTGCAATATAATATTGTTCTCATTCCTTTGTTTTGTAGAGATTGTAATCTATTTATCATTATATTTGTTCCCAATAGTAATATTGTCGGGCAATATTCAAAATGGGGTTGTATAATAGAATTATATACTTTAATTGCCATATTCATACAAAGTTTTTTTCTAATTCTGCGAAAAAACCCGATTTTTTTAGCAATCTTTTTTGTAACCATTTCAAAATGTTTCTTAAAATTTAAATTGCTATCTACAATAACACCCAGATATTTGGTTTCTTGAACACATTCAAATTCATCATTGTTCTCTATATATTCTTCGAACTGAATTTGCACCCCTTTTCAAGAATTTTCTCATACAACGGGAGCATATTTACCGGTCGAAAATGTTCACATTTTATCGTGTTTTGTATTTTTTGAACTGGCGTTATAACCGAAGTTTTCCATGTAGTTGGAAATTTGCCAGTCACTAATGAAAAGTTTATGATGTTTAAGAGAGCTGGACCAATAATTGAAAAACCGTCTATTAACATCTCTTTATTCATTAAATTAAAATCGTTTTTATTTGGCATCATTTGTACCACTTTCAAAAGATGTTCAATTGATTCTATAGTTTTAAATTTAAAAACACTGTCTTTATTGGCCACCATATTTTTCCACTGGACACTGGGTATTTCAAGATTTATCTCTTTTACACTGTTTATAAAGAATTCATTAAATTTATTTGCTATCTCTTTATCATTTGTTATTTTTATACCATTAAAGTCAACACAATTCGTTTCGTTTTTTGATTCACCTAATACTAATGATTTTAGTGATTTCCACATTGCTTTTTGGTTACTTGCACACCCAAGTTTATTTTTAACATAATTAGTTTCGGCTCTCTTCCTCATTTTTATAAATGATCTCTTCTCTGAAACTTCTAATCCACTTCATTGTTTTGCCGACGACTCTACTCTCAGCTTCTCATACGAGTTCCCAAATTCATGCCCATCTCCTTCGGAAAGGGAATTGGAACGGTATCGTATGATTAGCATATTAAACTTCGATCTTCACAGCATTGTTAAATGGGGTATAAGAATTCATGTGGAGTTTAATGCTTCGAAAACCCAATGCTGTCTATTGTAGTTGAAGCAAAATGTCCCCCTTATGCCATTGTCTTTGAATGGCACTTGCAACGAAGAAACTGAAAAGCTCTCAATACTCGGTATGTGTGTCAACGACGATTTTCATTGTAATGACCACGTTCTCGAGTCCGCCAGAAATGCTGCTAATCGCTTAGGATTTTTATATCGCTGTATCGGCTTTTTTACCCTTCTGATTTGGCTACTATTAATAAGGCGTTTATACGTCCAAAACTCGAGTATAATTCACATCTTTGGGCAGGTTTCTACTTCTCTCCACTTATTAGATAGAATCCAGAACAGAGCTATCATGAATTCATTCCCATCTCAATTTTCAAACATTCAAAATCAATGTTCAACGACACCTTCTTTCTCCCTCCCCCTTATTTCACCATCGCTAACGCTGCGTTTAACATTATAAGGCTCTCTTAACATAGTCTTAGCGCGTGTGAATTATTAAAAAAAAAATTGACAATGTAGGTTAGGTTGTTATTGGGCTGACAATTGATGTCGCTATCGTCACACTTAGATCAATGTTATCCGTGAGTGTAATCACCCTTTTATGATAAGAACCTATGTATTCTATTTTGAGGCATTGACGAAGTTCAATATGTGAATTCCTGAAATATTGGAAAGATCTTCTAGATAGTGAAAGAAGTAACTACAAAGCAATTTCCTTCTCTGGTGGCATAGTGAAGGGCAATGACAGAGAAAGTGTGATGTGTCTTCATGTACCTCTTCATCACCACATCCTCTGCATAGGTCATCTGTACTTAGTTTCATTTTGAATTTATGATATTTCAGTAAATTATGTCGGGTAATTATGCTCGTAAGAGAGCGAAGGGACTTCTTACTAAGTTGCATAATTTTGTCGGTCCTCTGCTTGTTAAAGCAAGGCCATACTTTCCTAATAGTATCACAGGTTTCAAGTAGACCCCACCATTCATTGGATTTCTTTAGGATTAAATCTGAAATTTTCTGTCTAATGTTGCATCTCTGCTTAACTAGCGTCAAGCGCTGATCCCTGTCTTGCCAACTCATCGGCATTTTCATTACCTGGTATGCCGCTGTGTGAGGGACCCAGCAGAGTCTAATATTGTGCTGCGTACCAAGAACCTTAAGCTCTTCGCGGCAGCAAGAGACAAGCTTCGATTTTATCACAGTGGCAGAAATCGCTTTTATTGCCGCTTGGCTATCAATGTAAAAGGTGATATCAGCCCGTGGTATCGCCATCATTGATACCTGTCTAGCAGCTGTTGTCACTGCCAGGACCTCCGCTCGGAAGACACTACTATAATCTGGGAGCCGAAGTGAGTTGTTTAGCTCAAGAGGTTCTGAGAAAAAGCCTGCACCAACACCCGTGTCCATTTTGGAGCCATCAGGTTAGTTGTTCAGCCATTCTTCTCTGCTTGGAAAGGCAGTTTAGAATGGTTAATAAAAATTAAGTTCGGGTGTTGTATAATCTGTAATGATACTATCACTCAAATATTTCTGAAGAATTTGAGCATGTCCTATTTCGCTGTTTTTCCAGGTATTAATTTGGCTTAGCCTTAAGGCGCTTCTTGTACGAAAAGGTCTAGGAGTTTCAGGTTGAGTATCGCCTCTAAACTTGCAGTTGGTGTGGATCTCATGGCACCCGTAATTCCAATGCACACAAGTCTGTAATTTTGTCAGAGTTTTGAGGTTCGTGCTTTTTTCAGTTGCATTCCACCAGACCAAATTACCATAAGTTAGTATTGGTCTGATTATCGCCAAATACATCCACCTGATAATTTTTGGGCTAGGTCCCCAGGAGTTCCCAAAGATTCTGTTACAGGAGAAGAATGCAATCTTTCTTTTTTTCGCTCTTTCCTTAGTGTTAAGACTTTAGTTTAATTTCCTATCTAGAATCACACCAAGATACTTTGCATGATCTGAAATCTTCAGCGGGGAGCCTTCAATTGAAGGTATTCTGAAGCTTGGTATTTTCCTTTTATTTGTAAAAAGTACCAATTCTGTTTTTGACGGGTTAACCATCAGGCCGCACTTTCTAGTCCATCTACTAACCTTAGAAAGGGCGTATTCGATCTGTTCGCTGATAGTGGGTAAGAATTTACCTGTCGCTAATAACGCAAGATCGTCAGTGTATGCTACTACTCGTACCTTTACTCCACAATGTTTCAGATTAAGGGGGATTGTGTTTATAACCAGCACCCAAAGGAGTGGTGAGAGAACTCCTCTCTGTGGGGTGCCCCTGGATGTGGATACTCTCATCTGTATCCCTGCCAGTTCCGAGTTAATTTGCCTGTTCTTTAACATGCACATAACCCAATCTATTATCGAATCATCGATTTTATTGTCTACTGAAGAAGACAACAACCCCTGTCGAAACGTCGGGAAAGCAAATGTAACTTCGTTGTTTCATTGCCAAAAATACAGTGACCAAAAAAAGCCGAAGGAAAGATTTTATTAATCACTTCCACTCATCTATTATATTCTTTGTCGCTCATTGTCTTCTCAATCGTGCTAACGACGCTATAAAGTGGCGTTTCTACACTCTTCCCCTTTGTGTAGGCGTGTTGTGCTGGGAATAAATCAACCAGTTTCAGAGTGCCGCGAATATGTAGGTCTATCAGTCTTTCAAACGTTTAGCTGTAGTCGAATGCGAGTCATAAATACGAGTTTCAGAATATGGGTGATTATTTTGACCATGGCTTTACAAACTCAACATTTATATCAAATGTAAATACATTGAAATCTTAATCCTTTTTGCTACAAACAAGTCATGATTTCGTATTATTAATTTTTTTTTTAGATAGACTGTGATCAGTGCTGCCGTTTTAAAAATTTCCAGAGGAGTATTTTTTGTATTTTTTGGGGAGTATTTACGATAGTTGAGGAGTATCGCCAAAATACCAAGAAAATTATTAGTTCAACGAAAAAAACACAGAAACGTTTTCTATAAATTAAATTTTTACTTGCGACTTATAGCTACTATAAAGTGCTTTACACATGAGCTGCGAACTGCGAATGCGAATAAATCTTTTTAAGCAATTTTCACAGCTAATATCAATTTTTGTTTTGTTTTAACTTTACGAAGAAGTGAATTAATGATCGAACCACCGATTTAAAAGGAAAACACTGCATAAAATAACTATAAATTGAAATATTTTGTATTTTAATATTTTTTACGCGACCAACAACGTATCTTCTGCGAACTGTCAAATGTAAATTCGCAATCCACAACTAGTGAACGCATTCCACAAACCCGCGACTAAAAAATTCGTACGAATTCAACCTCTTTCTAGCTGAGGTATCAAAGTGAAATACTCTCCAAATTTATGCCGATTCATATTTAAAAGATTCACATGTAAGTTGTTTCTCTTTTTTAAATTCTGGTAACAAATGAAACTGCATAAAAGCCACCTTTTCTTTAAATAATTTTTCTTAGCACTCATTTTACTTTAATTTATTTACTTTTGGTTTTGTTTTGTTGACAATTCGCACTGTTCGGCGACCAAAAAAATTACTCATGTGAAAGAAATGTCAAAATTCGCGACCATTCGTAATTCGCAGTTCGCAGTTCGTGTCTCATGTGTAAAGCACTTAAGGCAAGTTATGCATTCGTAAAAAAAATCGAACTCGAGACTTTGATCAAAGTTGACATTACGATGATAGCGAAGACGAAAAAAGTGGGTCTCGCAATTCTGTCTATCAGTCTGTCTGTCGGTTCCACTACAGCCTAAACGGCTCGGCCGATTTTCTTCAAACTTGGTAGATATGGGTTTTAATTTTTTCCCCCCGGACGTACCTGACATACGATTTTTTTTTCGAAATTTTATAAATATTTTTTTCTCAAAAACTGTCCCACAGAATTTTTAAAAAAAAAATTTCAAAAATTTCATTTGGTTAAAACTTATATTTGCTAATGGTTGAAAAAAATTTTACAAAAAATTGTTATTTTTGGTAGCCCCTCTGGGTCCATTTTTTTGTTTTTGATTTTTTCGAAAGCAGTACAGCCGATTTAAATCATTTTTTTATGCCAAAGCTCCTCCAAAGTTTGAATATTATTACATTATTCAAATTTTCAATGTTTTATGTTTTGGATTTTTAAAAAAAATATCAAAATTTTTTTTTGGAAACTCAATATTTCGAAAACCCCATGCTCGATATTTTTCAAACTTGACAAATAAAAGTTTCTTAACATAATCTACAAGATTTAAGAAAAAACATTTTGTTTTATCTAAAACTAAAGGTACCTTCCATACAAATTTAAAAAAATGGTTTTTGAAAATCGTATTTTTCTCGAAAACGGTTCCGAGAATTTTGCTAAAATTTTTTCTCTTTTGATTAATTTTTACGATCTATAATTTAATAAAAAAAATTTGAAATCTAGATATTACTGACTGTACCTACCATAGAACGATTTTTTCGAATTTTGAATTTCTCATTATCGGCATAACGGATTTTAATGAAATTTTTTATAAAGAAGCTCTTAAAAAGTTTAAAAAACATTGCATTTCAAAACTTAAAAAAAAAAATATTTTTTTCAATTTTTAGAAAAAAAAAGTCATTTTTTTTGGAAAATTCGATATCTCAAGAACGGCTTAGTAATTTTTTTGAAAATTAGACCCTTATTCGTACAATAATAAAAACTTAAGATTGGCGTACCAAAATTTTTTTCTTAAAAATGTTTTACAAATTTTGTACATAAAAGCTTATTTTTTTAAGGAACCACTACAACGACTTATAATTTTTGTTCTTTCATAAATTTATATTTGCATAGCATTCCGTTTTTATCTCTTACTATTGAAAAATTCATTTTATCCTTATGAACAGTTTTCTTTAATTACATCCGTTTTTAAAATTCCTAGTCTATTACATAGGAGCAAGTTCGTGCGACCCAGTCGTGCATTTTATTTTTATTCATTTGTAAAAAAAGTAGGAACTTCAATATTTGTGTTTTTTAATAAACAGAGAGTTAATAATAAATTAACTCTAACTTAACCTATTGAGATACTTATATACTGTAATCGTACATTGATTTTCAAACAACTTATTTTGCTTATTAATATTAATATTAGTTTTTGTATTTTGTTTATTTAAACAAGAATTTGACAAAAGTAAACAAAAATTTAATATAATAAAAATATATTAGAGATACATGTAATGGTCTTGGACGTTGATGGACCTGTCTCAGTTGGAATTTTAACTGAGGTGGATGGTGCTGGTTCAGATGGTGCTGCTTCTGGTGTTGGTTTTGTTTTTTTATTAAGAACCTGTGTTGAACATAATCAGGCTTATTTATTAGAATTCTGTGAACGCGTGAATAGTTATGCACTACATGAGGACTTATTCATCCACTATGCAAATTCATATTTAGAAAACATATGCCTACCCTGCATAGCATGAGCATGAGCTTGTGTCAAATAAAGTACCAAAAAGTAAGAATCTATTACATTTAGCCTTCAAAACACTCAGCTGTTTGTCAAAAAAAAAAAAAAAAAAAAAACATCCTGTCTGTCTATCGAATTAAACAAAAATAGAACTACCAAAAGCTAATAGAATTCGAACAATTAACTTTGATTCATTAAATAAGGTATGTAATTATCTCTGGCACATACTAGAAATCAAATTATTATTCGTTTTATCCTTGCTGGAATACTCCTCACAAGTTATTGAGGATAAAATTCAATAATGCAAAATACAAAACACACACCGGATGAACAAGGATCCGTGGAGACAGATCACCAACAAGTATATTTATCTATTTAAGTCCAAACAATTTTTAATTCAATTTATTTTTAATATGTGTAAAAGTATAACATTTTAGTTTCAATAAATAAAAACAACAAAGCTTTAGTTTTAATATCAAGTAAAATTCATTTTAGTTTGTTTATAATCTTTATAATTCAATGTGATGTCAAAGTGAATGTGACAGAACAATAGTAGTAGTAGTAGTAGTTTTTATTGAGATTTTTTTTGTTTTTGTTTTTACATAGGTATCCAATTAATGTAACATTAATAGCAACTTAAGAACTAATTTGCCGACTTGGAATTGGTCAGGCTATACAAAAGGTTTTAATATTTTTCTATTTAGAAAACTATGAACGATTTTAGTTGACAAAAGTACGAAAAGAACTGCAGTAAAATAAATATGTGTCCACTCAAAAAGACCATAACTTAGAACTTAACCTAATGGATGAAAGAAAGAGATAACAAAAGAAAAAGAAATAAATAAATAAAATAAAATTCAAACATGAGATGGATACAGAAAATGTATGCATCTTAGACACTTGGTGTGTACTTATAGAGTGAAATAGATAGATTACATTAAAATCACAGTCATACATTGTTGAAATACTATCATTTGTTCACATATTAGAATCTATTTTTCTCTCTTTTTGTTTTTTACATAAAAGTATGTATGTATTCAGTGTATCGGTAATGTGTAAGTACATATATATTTGTGTTTTATATTCTTATAACTAGAATGTATACGATTATGACTAATACTAACGAAAATTAAGTAATTCACAGCTGTTTTAAGGCATTCAGATTGCACTTCGTAGAAGTTAGGAACATATTTATGATTCTTAAGATAAATGTTTGACATTAAGATTTAATTCTGTTTTTTGTTTGTTTTACTTGTTTGTCTTAAAGATAAAAGCTTAATAGTAGGTAATACATTTTTGTTTTGTTTTGTTTTTTTTTTTAATATTATATTTACATTTTAATTTACATTTTTGTTTATTATTTATTCTTTATGTAGATGAGTTTAATGAATGAGAGTTGACCATCCTAGCCTCTATAGTTTGTAGCTGACCGTTTTTTATAGAAAGCAGAAAGGAATTGGTTGTCTTCGTCTTGAATTTGGAAGAGCTGATCGGAATCCTCATTAAGAATACTTATTGGTGATAAGTAGTATCTGTCTCTGATAGAGAAACCAATGTTCTCACTAAATACGTTCTGGAGGATCGTGTTGTCATGATGTTCAAGATTTGCTATTCTTTTTTTCGCAAGAGAAGTAAGATAGAAGAGAAGTGGGATGATATCTGAGTCGTGGTATATGGACTTGTTGCTATACCATTTACCTGAAGGTTTTGACAGAACAATACTAAAATGTCCTTATGTAGGCACTATTCAACCTCCGAACGCGTTTAGCTTATAATGCCTCTATTCAACGTCACATAAGTGTTAAAAATAACGATTTTGCGTTTAGAGGCATTATAAGGGTTGCATAGCCTTATGTACTCACTATAATGAGTTTATAAATATGGCTGAATGTGTATAATGTACCTATATTATAGTTTCAAAGTATATGAAAGGATGGTCTTACTTTTCCATTCTTTTAGAGTAAGTTGATATTTCTTTTTTTAACAAAATGTTCGTCTGAAAAACAGGGGTGCCAGCACGTAACTTGGTACAATCGAGTTTAATCGATACAATCGAGCCTCGGCAGCACCTATTTTGGTTCAATCGAGTGTCCTCGATCGTATCGTCAGATTTGGCAGCACACAAACTTGAAAATGAGGTTTGAAACAAAATTTTTCACTCAACAGAAAAAAGTTATCGTTGGCAGTGATTTTTTTAAGAAATAGCATGGAGAAACAAAAAAATGTCAATAAATAAGAAACAGACGGATGTTTCGAACACTTTTATGAGTTTTCACCATGATTTAGCTATAGGAATGCTTAAAAGTACCCAAGGCAGGAAAAACAGAAATTTTCTTACAAGTTACATACCTAATATAAAATATACTAAAAAGTAAGAAACTTCACTTAAAAGGCACAGGTCGAGGTACATGCATGATTTTAGCATTAAGTATTTCCTCATCTTCACTTTCCGAATCAAAAAATATCACAAGAATACCAATTTGATATTTCACTTTATAGTTCACAATGATATTTTTAAATGGAAGTCACAAAGAAACTCGTCTCAAATTACGTGCTGCCAAAAATAATTTGCTTCGAGTTAACCTACGATCGACAATGCTCGATTGTATCAAGTTACGTGCTGGCACCCCAGCTTTGTAACGATTAATTTGTATTTTTTTAGAAACGGTAAATTGGATTGAATGAATCCGATTTAATTATCTCGCTCGCACTTGATAAATTAAAAAGAGGAAACAATATTTATTATCTCTGTCTTTTTATCTTGTTATCCAGGGATGTTTGCAAGTTCAACGATATGAGATCTTGTATGGAAAAAAGAACAGAGATATGCAATTTGTCGAAAAAACAGTATGTTTGCTTTAAGTTGGTTTGTTGCAATTTTGTTTTATTTTTCATTTTTATTTATTTTTTGGGGAGTATTTTTGTAACATGGGGAGTATAGGAGCATCGACTCCACGAAAGGAGTAAAATACTCCTATGGGAGTAAGTTCGGAAGCGCTGACTGTGATACCAACGTGATAAGCCTTTACATCAATGAAATGGAGTGTTAACGATTCATTATGATTATTTGTGTTTAAATAGATTAGCTTGTGAAGGTCATCTGACTAATTTTTTTTGTATCACATTTATCCGCAATCCGCAAACCTATTCAAAACCAAGGCTAAAACTGCTGCGTCATGTTTGCGATTAAAAGGCAAACAGACACACTTCTCGACCTAGTAAAAAAACTTGTAAAAAAAACGCATCAAAACGTTCTCTATGGCTTGATGGGGGGATTCAAAAAAAAAAATAATTTCTATCGTCCTTCATATTGCGAAATACATGCATAATGATATAAATAGTTACAAAGGATGTAAAAATAACATGACACTGATTAGGTTGCGAGTACTCACAATGGTCTATCGATTTCAACATGGACAAAGTGACTCTTCTCGGCGGATTTTTCCACCAACTCATTTATAACCGGTTCGGCTGTAATAAATGAAAATACAAAATTAATTATTCATTATTTTTCCAAGAATCTAAGTGTAATATTGAGAATTAAATTTTGTTACCTTTTACACAATAGGGGCACCAACTTTTTCCATTTTCATCCTTGTTACCACTGAACAGGACATGAATTGGTTCACCCGAAGATTCTAAACCTTCAACTAATTTTGTGAATTCTTCATAACTTTCAACGTGATGTTTGATAACCATTTTATTAATTAAATTACTTGATATCTTCCTGATATCGCAAAACAACCTAATGAACTTCGTTTTTGCAGATTAATTGAACCGGATGGTATTAGAAATTTACTTTAAATATATATCTTTTTTTGATAAGAATTTTGACATTGACATGCGAAAACGTAGAACTGCCAGAAAAAATTGTATACACCTTAAAGAAATACAGCGGCGTCTTTTTTGTATAAAGGAGAATTTCACGATTGTTATGGAATGGTGGTTATGGTTTTTTACAATATTTTAAGCTTATTATTCGGAAAAATTAATAAACGTGTTATAACGAAGGGTTAGGCATTATTCGGCTCAACTTTTCTTTAAGGTAGCACGAATTTCCATACGCGGATAGTTTTATTCTGTAGATTAGCAGTTTTAAATAACAAATATCACAATTTTAATTAATTTTTGAAGTTCCTCAATTTCCCTACAAAATGCACTTTTTTTTTGTTTATTTTGACAATTCTTTTTGTGTAACTATTACCAGAATTGTGTTATTTTTGGGATATTATTAGCAATTTTTCCTTTTTTGTTAATTTTGTAGGGGAATTATTTGTTGATTAAAAGGAAGTTTATGAACCCACAGTACTTTTAAGTTAAAACACTGTTAACATTGGCGCCTGCCTGGCGACTTTACATACCCTAAACGGAGCTACGAAGTTGCGTGAGCAGGTGTGGCCCCCGAAGAAGGAGTTAAAATTCTGAGAACCCGCGAAGCGGGCCACCCACAGTACTGTTAAGTTAAAAAACTGTTGATATAGGCGCCTGCCTGGTGACTTTACATACCCTAAGAGGTATTAAATATCGAAATTTAGCCACTTTCAGTTGGTACTCTTAGGCCGGTATTCACCGAGCGCTCATAACTTAAGAAGCTCATAAACGTATTCACCAAGCAATATTAGTGAAGATCTACGAGCGCTCTTAAAAGTTAGGAGTGGTCCCGACCACTCCTAACTTACGAGCGCTCTCTTCGAAAATTTGTTCGCTTGTGCGTGTGCCACGCACGCATTTGACTCGAATCCATGTGAGCAATGCCAAGTAGAAGAGTATCCATTTGCTGTCAAGACCAACATTACACAACATTTCACAGTTTGGGTATGTCTGAACAAGAGAGAGTGGCTCTCATTTTCGAACTTCGAAAAACACTTGCGAGTGGTTGGTGAATACCGCACAGAAATTTCAAGTTAAGAGCCTCGTAAAGTTAAGAGCCGTTTAGGAGCGCTCGGTGAATACGAACCTTAGTTAAGAAAACACTTAAAAAAATAAAGAGCAAGTGAGTTTAAAACCGAAAAATAAAACATTTTTTTTTATGATTTAACGGTGTTTCCTCACTTTAATTTTTTAAATCTGTTCTATTCCTACCACTAGCTAACTGTAAAAAAAAAATCAATACTATAACGTGTGCTACCTTAAGGCTAATCGCGCACTGGCAACTGTGATTGAAATCAAATAGGTTAATCACCAGTTGAAAGAGAACCGCGCACTGGCAACTCTTTACTCACGCTCACACTCTTTTCTCTCTTGCTCTTATAGAAAACAGCTCAATTGTTGCGAAGGCAATTGTTTAGTTTGTATCAAAACACAAACTTTTTAGTTGCTAGAATCGAGTTGCTCTAAGTACGCGGTGTCCCATATAAGCCCATATATTTTATTTTAGCAACCAAACAGTTGCGAAACTTAAAATTGAATGTGCGCGCCTGGCCTAAAGGAAAGTCGCCCTTTATCCACCGTTTAGCGAAGGAAAAAGAACCATGATTTTGTGTCAAATTTATTCAGAAATTAAAAAATGAAGACTGCAATTTTAATTTTGATTAAAAATAATAATAGCCGTGTTTTTTGGAAGAGTTATCCGTAGTACAGTAGGATTTTATATGAATAACAGATACAACATCCGCAGTAGGATCACTGCCGATACTCGAATAAACGTCAAATCTATATCCGCAGCAGGATTTCACTTCTCCTTTCATCGGCAGTGATCCTACTGCGAATGTTGTATTTGTTATTTTTTGATTGATTTTTTGAATTCTTAGGCCAGGCGAGTTATACACGAGTTAGATATCCGGTTAGCGGATACATTTAATACAATACATGGGTATAATCTTCCATAATTTTATGTTCCCACAAAACATGTAGCAATTTGCACATTCTTTCACGGAGCAGACAAAGTAACATGACTACACCTGATTGGATTGATTCAAACATTTAGATGAAAAACACGTTGATGTGGAATTATTTTGAATGTAACTTGAAAGATCTTGAGTTCGTTTTTGTATTCTGCAGAGAGCAGACGTCTAGAATAATACACGCTTTCAAGTCGTAACTTTGTTTTATATTTTTTTAAAAACTGAAATCGGATGATTTTGGTTTTTACTAGACGAATGTCAAATCAAGGAAGAAAATCAGAATTAAAACGAAGCTATGTTCGAATTCGAATTAACTACAGCAAGTAGTATTTGGAATGCTTAGATTAAGGGGTTTGACTTTCGATTTTTTCACAATTTCTTATTTTCGCTTTCTCTCCACAATCTATGTCTTTTCAATATCTTCTCCAGTAAAGAAGTGTCCGTCAAAATCTTTCGATGTCTATTCGGACCTTCTGAACTTTTAATTTCCATGCTTTCAGCCAATTGAAATCCACAGATTTCAATCACGTCATTATGAGCTACACTCAGGCAATTTGTATTTTAGTATTTATTTATTTCGTTTCATCTTTTACAATAAAGTCTTTTTTTATAGCAAAAGTTAAACTACATGATAAAATAAATTTTAATAACAAGCCAATTTAAATAATTAAGATAATTTAGTTTATATTTTACGTGTCAGCAGAAGGTTATTGTTTCATAATCTATCAAAAAAAATTAAATAAACAATTTCACGGATCTAGGAAAAAAAATAATTTTAGAAATTTTCATTAATTTTCAGCCAAATACCTAAATAGAACACTATTTAAAAGCAAAGTAGTTTTCGTGTGTCCAAAGGTAGGGAGTTCCATAACCTGACAGCGTAAACAAGGAATTGGCGCTCAGAGTAGCAGTGCAAGTAAAAAGTGGTTGAATAAATACAAAAGATCGATTCGAACAGGAGAACACGATTTTGTTGTATAGATATGATGGTTCTTTCTTTATTATGATACTGTTCAAAGTCTTGAGCGTGATAAAATTTAAGTATCCGTTTAAGGAACTTCCTAGTATTTTTTTGTTGTAATTAGATACATGATCAAAACGTTTAAGATTATATAAGTAGCGGATTATGTTGTTAAAGGCAACATTTAAGTTTCTTTTAGATTCCGAACTGTGAGTGCAAAATATCTGACAACCATAAATTGGCATTATTAAAGTTTTTGCTAAACAATAAAGCCTTATATTTAGTGTAGTGTATTGCTTTGTTAAGGAAAGACTACGGAGGCATCCATATATGCTGCTTACGATACGTTGTATATGGTATAGTCCCAACTTAGTGTGGAATCGAACCAAATTTCTAAGTTTTTTTTTCTTTTCGACATTATTCTATATCTATATATTTGTTTGTAGATAACTAAACATTTTGATTTTGCTGGATTCAATCTCATATTATTTTCTTCAGACCAGCAGCGTAAGATATTTTGAAGATCATTATTTAGCAAGTGAACTCCATTTTCGATCATACCCAATTTACATCTAAGACGAATCTGTGCATCATCTGCATACAAATTAATAGACGAATGCTGAATTTGCATAGGGAGATCTTTTATGCACATAGAAAATAGCAAAGGTCCAAGTATAATGACTGACAAATTTTTAGTTTCTCATTATCGGCATAACGGATTTTAATGAAATTTCGTATAGAGAAGCTTATAAAAAGTTTGAAAAACATTTCATTTCAAAACTTAAAAAAAAAATATTTATTGAATTTCTGAAAAAAAAACGTTTTTTTGTTGGAAAATTCGAAATTCTCAAAAACGTTTCAATATTTTTTTGGAAATCAAATTTTTATTCGTACAGTAATAAAAACTTTAAGTTTGCGTACTAAAATTTTTTCTTAAAAATGTTTTTAAAACTTTGTATATAAAAGCTTATTTTTTTTTAAGAAACAACGACTTATAATTTTTGTTCTTGCATAAGCTAATATTTGCTTGAATCACATGGCATCCTATATTCTTAACTCCACCATCTAAAGAAGTTGTTTTGGTATGCATATACAAATTAGACAAAAGAAAAGA
The DNA here is from genome assembly GCA_911387755.1 of Chrysotoxum bicinctum. Lineage (NCBI taxonomy): Eukaryota > Metazoa > Arthropoda > Insecta > Diptera > Syrphidae > Chrysotoxum > Chrysotoxum bicinctum. Next base: position 60,982,295 of record OU426987.1, on the reverse strand, counting down.
GAAACTCACGGCAGTGAAAGATATAATGATCAATAACTATACATAAATATTTCGAAAGGAAAAATTGGCAGCTACTTTCTTAGAAGCGAGTTACAAAAAAATACTTCGCCCTTCTGTGTTTTTCATGTGGATCAATTATCTACTTTATGGGTAAAATTCACAAGTTCAAATTTTCGTTTTCTCAAAATACTAAGAGAGTGAGTCGATGGCTGATGGACAAGGTTCAAGGCTGCCCTTCTTACTCTCAGTATATTGAAACAAACACCTTTATGAAAAAGGTAGGAACAAGGACTTTGGACGATTGAAAGAGCGATTTTTGTTGCGGTAAATTTTACGGTGACAATAATATTCAAGCTAATGTTCATTGGCATCTCCTTTTAAATCCTCTCCAACTTTCTTAAGCCCTCGCACTGTTCGCAAATATTTTAAGGGTAGTCATAGTCATAATCCCTTTAGTGCGCGCAAAATTATAAAAAAAAAACTGCACAATCTAGGCCAACAATCAAATTCGAAGTGATTCAAACAGACAGCTGTTTCCTGGAATATTTTTTTATTATGATATTAAAAATTCACATGTCTTTTAGCTAATGTTTAGAGAGAAAAGTGGGAGCTGAAAACTAGTACGACCTGCGTTCTAGGCTTGTGAATTTGAATTTTAAATGATAAGCATTGTTTTCCACAATCAGGCAACGTGATTATTAACCAAAATTAGCTAATGATGGCTTCTAACGAAATAAACTCAAGACTGAGAAAAAATATAAACCAATTGAAACTGTTGATATATTGCAATCAGAAATAATAATTACCTTGGTAAAAGTTGTTTGAGCAAATGAAAAAAACCAAATGACATTAATTTATTCGGCACCGGTTGGTATTCGTTATCACAGTTGTAAAAAAAACAAACACAAATTTATACAATGTTAAGATCTAATTAATAATTTGTCTCTACTGATTTATTCAATTTTTCTTTTTCTTCTTATCAACGTTAATGCCTTGTGATTCCTGATAGTTCCTTATAAGCTGTTCTTGAACATCGGGTAAGCAGGGCGAGTATCTACTGTATTCCATTGTAAATTCACCTTTGCCTTGTGTAGATGATCTGCAAGGAACAACAAATTCACTGTTATATAGTTTTTCTTAACGACAACAAACTTCTTAAACTAACCTGAGCTCGCCAGCATAGCCAAACATATCGTTCAATGGAACCTCAGCATAGACGGTAAACCATCCCTCAGCACCGTCGGTACCGGTGATTATACCATGTCTCTTGCTCAATTGCCCCATAACAGAGCCCTGGAATTCTTCTGGTGCAGCAACTTCAACTGACATAATTGGTTCAAGAATCTGCCAGGCACCAGAAGCGAATACTTCTTTAACGGCTCCATGTGCAGCCAACATGAATGCCAATTCACTTGAATCAACAATATGATGTCCACCATCCATTAGCCGGAATTTAATGCCTGCCAGCTTGTTTCCACTCAACATGCCTTTCTCGGCCATCTCCCGGAAACCCTTTTCTACGCCGGGAATGAATTGTTTAGGTACATTTGTACCAACTGTTTCGTCAGAAAATTCCAATTGGGTATTTTTTGCTGGCGGCAGTGGTTCCATGACTCCAATTACGCGAGCATATTGTCCCGATCCTCCAGATTGTTTTTTGTGAAGAAAATCAAATTCACATGGACCTACTAATGTTTCACGGAATGCTACTTTTGGTTTGCCTAGTGTTACCGGACAACCATATTCTCGTTCCATTCTTTGGGCATAAATCTCCAAGTGAAGTTCACCTAAAAAAATTGCATTATAAGTATTATGGAAGCTGAAATAGAGATGAACTCACCCATCCCAGAAACAAGAGTTTCCTTAACATCGGAGTCATAAGCAAAAGTAAAAGTAGGATCCTCCTTTGTGAACCTCGCAACGGCCTTCGCGAAGTTATCTCTGTCTTTGGGATTACTTGGTTTGATGGCCATCGACACTACAGGTTCCGGGACGAACATCGACTCCATCGATATATTTAACTTGATGTCCGTCACAAAGGTATCTCCACTGGCACAGTCAACACCAAACAATGCAAAGATGTCTCCGGCGAAGACCTCATTAACGTCTTCCATTTGATTCGAGTGCAATCGTACAAGCCGAGCGATACGGACCTTACGCTTGGTACGAGTGTTGAAGATATTGTCTCCTTTTCGGAGCACTCCTTGATAGCATCTTAAATAAGTCAATTGTCCGAAACGACCTGCTTCCAGTTTAAATGCCAATCCAACAAAAGGACTCTTTCCATCTCGAGCTGGGCTTAGTATAAACTTGTCGGGTTCTTCACCTTCCTTTTCAAACATACCAATATTCTCAACCTCACCCGGATTTGGAAGGAAGTCAATGACTGCATCTAGCAGTGGTTGGACACCTTTGTTTTTCAAAGCTGTTCCCACTAACACCGGCGTGAAGGTTCTTTTGATGCAAGAGCGACGCAGTGCTCCTTTGATGTCATCTTCAGTTAGAGTTTTCTCTTCGAGGAATAGTTCACCGAGTTTGTCATCGACGTTCGACAAATGTTCAATTAATTCTTGACGTCGTTCGTTAGCCTCGGTGGCCATATCTTTCGGAATTTCATCATAGCGCAAGTCTATGCCATTGGGGCCTTCGAAATAAATCGCCTTCTCGCCCACTAAATCAACGATTCCTTGACAATTTGATTCCAAGCCAATGGGAAGCTGAATGAATGCAGCATTGTGATTCATTTTGGAGCGCATCTGGGACAACACTCTATATGGATTTGATCCCAGTCTATCGAGTTTATTAATGAAAGCCAAACATGGAACATTGTAACGTTTCATTTGGCGATTGACGGTCAGAGTCTGACTCTGAACTCCACCGACAGCACAGAGAACAAGTACCGCTCCATCCAGGACTCGCAGAGCTCTTTCAACTTCAACTGTGAAGTCCACATGACCAGGCGTATCGATGATATTAATGTTGTTATCCTTCCACATGGTGTAAGTTGCTGCCGATTGAATTGTGATACCTCTCTGGCGTTCTAGTTCCATGGAATCCATTGTAGCTCCGACATTGTCTTTACCCCTGACTTCATGCATATGGGCTATGCGACCGGTGTAGAAGAGAATTCTTTCTGTAAGAGTGGTCTTGCCACTGTCAATGTGGGCTGAGATTCCAATGTTACGAATCTTTTCTAACGGCTTGTGTTCAGCATACTTGGCATGTGAACAGAAGGTCTAAAACGATAAAATTGCATAACATGAACAATCTCTGAGGTAAACCGATGTTTTTTCTGAATGAAATTCAACTTACTTTTTGTAGTCCACTGATGCCACTGATACGGATTGAACTGTATTTGACGAATACATTGGTATTTATCGCCCTTGTTAACATTTTAATAACATAAATTGTGAAAATAGTTATCCGCGAAATAGCTAACCACACCAGCGAGTCAAGGGTTGTTGGGAAAAAGGAACTGACGTTTTGAAACGTCAAAAGAATGTCATTTTGGGGTTGTTTTGTGGAGAGCGTTCACTAGGTCATACAAATTCTGAAATACGCATGGAAATCTGTTATGTTTGCAAATTAAATAAAAGTCCGAGTCTTTCTTAATTCAACTTTATTATATTTAACTTATTTTAATAGTAGAATAAAGAGAACTGCACTCGATGGCGTCTGGATGAGAAGTCACTTTGCAAAAAACAAAAAAAATAATATAAAAGAAAAGAGCTTCATCCAAACGTCATTTTGAACAGTGGTGGACAGTGTTGCCAAATGCATACATTACAAAATCCAAGCCACAATTCTTACATCGTTTTTTATTAGACGTTTGACACGTCTCACAGTGCGGCCGAAAGCCGCTTTTTGCGGCCAAAAGTCGAAAAACGTAGAGAATGATCTACAAATTGGTATATAGGGGTTTTTGGGGTCGCTGATTACGAATCTGTTATCAGAATCAGCAAATTCAAAATGGCCGACCTAATATGGCGTCATGTCATACGAAAAAACTTATCAAAAATTAAATAGTTAGGTAAAAAATTTTGTTTTGATATTATTAGGGCTTAAAAATTTATTAAAAATGAACAAATTCAAAATGGTGGAATGCTATATGGCAGTATTATATAACAAAAAAATGGAAAAAAATTATTTATATATTTTTATTGAAATCGAACACAGTAATTTATAAAAATGATAAATTTAGAAATACAAAATACAATATGAGCAAACAATATATAAGTTAATCCGATATATATAGAAGCGGAAGAGCTGTCAAAAGATTGTTGTTCATCTTCTGTTTGATTATTTACAGGTGCAGGCGCTAACAAATTGATACAGTCCTTAGACAAAGATTTAAGTGGTTTTAGAGGTAATTCCCGACAACTAGATATTAATGGATCGGATGCGATTAGGAATCTTTTAAAAACATCCTCCATTGTCTTTTGACGACAATGGTTTCTTGCGAAATCAGCTTGATAGATTTAAAAAAAATTATTACATGCTTCTTGTGCATCTTCCGACATTTGACAGATAGGTAACACTGAAAATTTTATTATTTCGGGGCCATGAATTAAAAGTTTGTGAACTAACGTGGGCATACAACACCAGGGATATTGTTGTAAATTAAGGTACTAGTACGGTCTAGAACGCCAAAAAACGCACGATTTTTGGGAATTTTTTTGTCGGAAACTGTACTAGATAATAACATAATTTTTTTTAAATAATGAATACATGTGTCAAGAGTACAAGAACATTTTTTTTTTCTGTTTTTATTTTCTAATTGTGGCCGAATTATAGAGGGCGCCAACGTTGACTCATCAATAAAAACATTGTCCCATTGCGTCGTTTGTTTAGTTTTCGAATTTTCGACTAAACTTTCGAAGAGAGCGCTCGTAAGTTTAGGAGTGGTCGGGACAACTCCTAACTTTTAAGAGCGCTCGTAGATCTTCACTAATATTGCTTGGTGAATAGGTTTATGAGCTTCTTAAGTTATGAGCGCTCGCTGAATGCCAGCCTTAATTCTAAATATAATTCTATTAAGGATTTGTATACGTTCAAGGTTTAGTCGAAAAACTCACTTTTAAGCGCAGGACTAACCTCAAGATTATTCTTGTCATTCGTCATTCGGAACGAATAAAAAAATTCGATATGAACGAAGAACCATTGCACTCACTCAAAGCCACTGTGGGGTGCGGCATTCACGCGAGAGGAGTGATTGGGCAGTATTTTTTTTAGGACGACATCAGCTGTTGCTGGTAAACGCTACAAGGCCATGTAAACGACGTCTTACTGCCGGAATTGTATGAGCGGGACTTGGTGAACATGTGGTTTCAACAAGACAGATGGTGCAATCGCACAAACAGCACGAGCCACAATGGATATTGTGAAGGAAGCGATTTGGCATGGCCAGCAAGATCACCCGATTTAACCATCCCAGACTTCTTTCCTTGGAGCTACTTGAAGTCGCGGGATTATGCCAACAAGCCTCAGGCAATCGCAGCCCTTAAGGAGAATATTCGACAGGAATGCAAACAGTTATCACCAGAAATCTTGCGGAAAGTCATGGAAAATGCGACAAAACGGAGACAAATGTATCATTTTTTCCACTTAACAGAAAAATTTTAAAGGTCAAAATAAAGATTTCCATCACTGAAAATCATTTTTTTATTTAGTAAAAAAGTAATTCAAAAACAAAATTATATATTAGATATTATTTAGCGCATCACCTTGTACTTACCAATGATATACACAATATTATAGTTAAAGTTTTCTGCATCTTAAATAAAAATAAAGATAATTAATTGTAAATTATATTTGCAACCATTTATTTTCATTTATTAATACATATTACGTGTTCCAGGAAAGTTTTAAATACACTTTTTGTCATCAGTTACCGTCTGTAACATACATTTATATTTATTTAAATAAAATAATTTGTAAGCTTTTGTCTGTAAAAGTTGTATATGAGGGTATTCTCCATTTAAATGTAGGAACCTGGCTCGGCAAAGCTGATGATAATTGCAAGAATTTCTAAAAACAGCTACAAGAAATAGATAAAAAAAAGAAAATATTTTCGTAACGTCCATTTATATTACCAAAAATAATACGTTGATGATTTTATTTAACTGAAACTAAAATCTTGTGCAAAGGAAACCAACACACATTATGTAACTATTTGTCTATTAAATTAATTCGAAATTTAATTCACACAATGGAATTCTGGAGAAGAACGCTTTTAGTCCTGGAGCCGATCGTAGGATTTCTTTTCTCATTACGGTTTTTGAAAAAAAAAATGAACAGCAACAACTGAAAATGGCTATTTCTGGTTCCAATCTTTTTGAGTATACCTATCCCAAGTTTTCAACGAATAAAGTATCAAATAAAAACTTTACGAAAAAAAGAGTGGTAGGACAGACTTCTGTTGATGATTCCATCTAAAAAATTCAAAACCACGAGTATTTCAAATAATTTTAAAAGTTATAATTTTGCCATTTTAATATGAGACCGATAATTGCCATTTTGAAACGTTTTTGTCTCATCAAAGCACAGTGAAAATTCTTGTCGGCCTAGTTGTGTAAATGTTTGTTTCATGTTCACTTTTACAAAATCCTCAATGAGACAGCTAGGCTCGCGTCCATTACTATATCATGGGGAAGTTATCTATAAAAAAAACTAAAAATTTTCTATAGAATAACTAGTTGATGTAGATCTAATGCACAAAATACTATTTCCAAAATATTATTATTTTTGTGTGAATACTTTAACTTTGTTTTTTCCCTGAGAGAATTGCAATTTTTTATTCATTAAAAACAACATTTATTTTTTACGTCTAACAGTTAACAGTAGTATAAATATATTTACTTACATAATATATTAAAATATTAATTATTCAATAAACAAAAATTGCTCCACGTAAAAAATTATTGCATAAAATGCTTTTAACACTTTGTTCTTATTACGTGTGGGACAATCATTTATAATTTTGTAATATGCATATATTTTTTAATTGTATTTACATAATCTGAATAAAACTTAAATTTTAAATTGTTAATTTAATTTTAATTTCTTTTATTTCAAAATATATTTTTCTTGATGGTAAATACATATATATTATACATCTTAAAATAAAAAAATACTTATAAATACATTTTTAGATTTATACTATAATATCGATATGTTTTTTGAATGAAGGTCAAATGTCTGCTTTTGTATATTTTAAATTCTTAATAGGGTAACCCTAAAATGCAATTTAGGTACTTGAGATCCTGGTGGGTTTGCTGATTAAAAAAAAACATTTATAGTAGTTTTTTTTTTAATGTCCAGACATCATTTAATACTTTTGCTTTGATTTATTTGTTCGAATCATTTTATTTGAATTGATTATAGAAGATAATACGAGTATTTACTTTAGATTTATACTTTGCAACACGAGGAATTACAATGGTTTTAAATACGAGTAGGAACACACGAAAAATATTATAAAAACCTAAGAAAACTTTTAAGAAAATTTTGAGTACGCTTCCATATATCTATGTTTATAACAAATTATCGATATTGGTTGACAAAGGTACCGTTAATACCTTTAATAAAAGAAAAAATATCAAGATATATAAAATATTTCCTTAATTGTTAAGGAAGATATTATAAAGAGATTAATATTGGCTTTCAATGTTTGTATTCTAAACTTCCTAACTAGCTAAATCTTACAGGTCCTGTATAAATTAGACATGAGTCCTATGGAAATTTAATATTTTATTGCAGAAGAACTTATTGGCATCAGTACTTTGTAGGACACTTTAATTCAAGTTTTCGACCATCAATCTCTTGCATTTCCCTTGTATTTTAACGAGCTTACGATAAATTAGAACGATGTATGATGAAAGCAAATTTAATATTGTTAAAAAGAAAATAACAAAAACGAAAAGAATCCCACATTCGAGGCTTGCGGCTGAGGAAAGAACCTCTATATTCGCCGGTACGTCGGAAGTTAGTTTGAAGTGCATAAGAAGTTTCAGACAAAAGACTATCTATGAAGTTAAGGAACAGTGTCGGAGCTAAAAAGGAGCTTTGGGCATACCAGCGTTTATTTTTTTTGAATATGAGACGTATAATCGTTAGAAGGCGAGACTAGTCGATACTAAATTCACGCATTTTTGATAAGACAGTTTCGTGCATTAGGCTTTTGAAATATCAAATTTTATGAGGTATATATCTCCAGTCATTTAATAGCTTTAATTCTTTAAGATATTTCTTTGACTGATTACAAAAGTGAACAAGGGTGAGACAGCCAGAACAGTAATCACACATTTTTACGGAAGAGATTAAAATAGCTCACTGATTCTATTTTGGATTTAGAATTGAAGATCTAGAAACGTTGCACCTAATTTGTGCTGTATTTCTTGATATTTTGGAGTTTTAAGAAAAATGAAAGGTAACAAAAAGAAAATGCCATTTGCAGTTCATATGCTGTGGAGAGAGCTTTCCAATCATAAAGATGATTACTATTTTTGCACGATATGTGTTTTCGTTTACTCGAAAGAGTATACAAATTAGATAAAATATCAAAATTTGCCATCAGGATCCCGACCTATCCCCCCAAAGAGAAAATTGCCTTGTACCAAGTGCAGATTCTGCATCATTTTCGATTCTTGACATAGATGAAACTTTTATCCTTGCTTCAGATAATCTTTCAAAATCGACGAGTGATGTAGATTCAGCATAATGAACTTTAGATCACACCTGAATTGAATGATTTGGCTTAAGACTTTAGGTTTATCAAAAAAAAAACGGCGATTTATTAAGTTATAGACTAGAGTAATGGAATCTGTTGGCTTCAAGCGTAACGAACATTTTTAAATTTTTTTTTTATAATGGAAGGATCTTTATGTATATGACAAGATCTTGAGGGTCTTATAAACGGGCTTGATATGCTCGTCTTTTTATCGATTTCTACATTACCATTTACACATTTTCCATGTAGACTAAGAGCCCACAGCAATTTTTGGGTGTAATTGATAACAAAAAATAATAAGCATAATTAGATAGGCCTTTTATAGTTATTTACAAATGTCAAAGTCTTGGATACTCTAGTGGGAGCAATAAGGAAGAATAACTGATGTACTTTTGGATCCGTCACTTTGCCTTCAAGCAGGTAATCAAGAACTGTAATAAAGAGCAGGGGACTCAAGACACTTCCCTGGTGTACACCTACTGTGATTTCGAATTCTTCGGTGACTCCAGCTGCGCATCTTACTTTAGTATCTAACTGCTCCATCATACATGTCCATAATTATCCGCACATAGGTTTCTAGAACTCCTCGTTGCCTGAGGGCCACCCATATTAGATCTCGTGGTTGCCGATCGAATGCTTTTTCAAAATCAACCAATACGACATGCAAATCGTCCAAAGAATCCCGATGTTTTTCCATAATTATTCTTATACTCTGGATTGCATCCTTGGTTGACTTACCCCCGACAAACCCGCACTGGTCATCAGATAGCCTAATTATTTTTCGCAGTCGGCTACCCAAGACTCGCTCAACGATCTTCATGGTGTGTGACATCAGCTTAATCGAACGGTAATTATCACAGCTTCGAGTATCACCCTTTCCTTTATAAATTTGAAGAAGGTAACTTTCCAAAACTAAAACTTCTACTTCGAAATAAATCTAGTTTGAATTTTTTTGCTTTGCATTTTTCTGAGCGGTAAAAATTGCTCGAAAATAGTTAAATAAAAATAACTAATATCAATAATAGAGTGTTTTATCTAAATAATTCTGTATTTACACAATTGAAAAATTGTCAAATTATTTTCCATTTTATCTACATATATGATGTAAATGTTCTAAAATCACCAGTATTTTCTACATATAAGGAAAAACTGACAAGTGTACGTGACGTTTAATATTGCAATTTTGATGGCATCGTGTAAATATTGTGCTTACATTATTTATCAAATTATGAAGTAACCATAAAGCGAATAACATAGCTCATTCTTTTCTGCCAAACTGCCAGTATCATAGATAATTTGTGGCAGTTAGTCAGTTGCGTAAATTTAATGTTAATCAATTTACACTATACTGACAAACTGATAGAGAACGGTTCATTCAACCTTAGCTAAAAAAATACTGTTGCGTCTACCATTTTTTTTGACATTCATTTCTATAATTCCTTCTTAAAACAAAAAATGGGTACAAACTACGAAGAAATAAAGTGCTTAAGAAAGAGAGAAATAATTGCATAAAAACATACATTTTTGACTTCATCGTGTAAATAGGCTTTCTGGCAGAAACTGATGTTTAATGTCATCGTCAAGTGAGTAATGTACTGACAATTGGGGATTTAAGTGAAATCAGAAACAAATTTGCTTCTTATTTTTTGGCCAGTAGATACATATACTGAATGAACATCACATAAATATAAGTTTAAAAAAAAACATTGCTTTTTAAAATTTCTTGGAAGTCCTAGAAGATAGATTATATTTAATAAATTGCACTTAAAGTTAAAACAACATCAAACAACAAATTCTCATTTTATTTATTTAACATGCATTAATTTAGATGTCTATGAGACAGACAAGTTCTCACACCATAAAATTAATTTTTTGTTTTCAATAAAATTTAATCAAAAACACAAACATATTTTTAAATAAATAATTTATCTCTTATGAGGAAGTGAAAATAATAATATTAGATTTTGTTTGTTTGTTAATTGTTGATGAAAACTTAAATAATAAACAACTATATAAATTCAAAAAGAATTAATGAACATACTAATAGGATTAAATTATTATTTTTAATTATATATCATTTGACTAAGTTTCGATCTAAATCTAACATTAAAAATATTTAAGTGCTAATTGCCTAAACTAACTTATGAATCATAATAATACAAATGTATAGTGTTTGCTAATTAAGTGTGTAGTATTTTCTTGAACAATATAGTCAACGGTACTTAACGGGTCTAAATGGCTTTTATATAAGTGATTCAAACGGTCGTTTCTGGCAGCACAAAGAACTTTCGGCTGTTTTCATATCCACTCCAAAGCCTTGCTTTTGTTTGATTACATGACGAATTCTGAAAACAATGGGGTTAATGTTTTTAAAATTATCTTCCAATATTTGTGTCTGTTTTTTTTTTTGTTTGTTTTGTTAAGATGAATTGTGTGGGGTGTGTGTCTGGTATTTAAATAATTGTAATTAATTTAATTCCTTAAATATTTTTTTTTCAGAAAATATTACAAAGACCTTTAATCGATCCTATAAAATAGGAGTAAGTTATTAAGTAGTAAGTCAACAGAGCATTCAACGATATAGTTTCTATGACTAGAAACAATGATTTGCTTTTGTCGCGTAGTGGCTTATATTCACTTTTTTGGTTGGAAAAATCATAATATTTAGGCGAATGAAGATATCGCCACAATTTTTATATTCAAGACTATAAAATTGGTTAGTTTGAAAAAAAAAAAATTCGCAGGGTACCACGGATTCTATCATAATCGAAAATACACAACGAATCTCGAAAAATCTACAACAGAATCCATTCGAAGTAGATCCGTAGTGGAAAATTTGCTACGAATTTCGAATTTCTTGAAATTTGGTATCCCTTTGAAATGAAAATTTCACTTCATTTTCTACGACAGGTAATTTTTGTCAGGGCCGGCCGATGGGAAAATGCTTATATTTTGAATAAAAATGTAAGCATTTACCAATTTTTTATTTTTAAATAATTTTTTTTTGTTTAGTAGGCCAAAATCAACAAATAAGCCGAGCTTTTATATTGCACAAGAATATACAAAGCCTCCAAAAGAAGATGTGATGCTTTTTTTTTGGAACAAGCTAAATGCAATATGAACGTTCCAAAGCCTCTTTCAAAAGGAGGTGCAGTAGTTTATTTCACCCACACCTCGACTCATGTTGTTAGTCAAATAGACCACAAAAGCCCCGAAGTATTTTTCTCAGAATTATCAGACTGCGTTTTCGACTGAAGCACTTTATTCGATCAGCAATGATTGAGAAGGCAATTAAATCCATTTTTAAACAATTTGTTTTTAGTTTATTGACAAAAAAGAATTATTTAATTATTTAAAAATGCATTAAAGATTAATTTCAATTATTTTCAAACATAACACAATGTTTGACACAAAACAGCTGATTTCGAAAATGAAAATGACCGCGTTCAGAATTCTATCCAAACTTATATCTGGATAGCTTTGTGTTGCTATAATCCCGTTTAAAAAATAGATGACATAACAGCTGTTAGCCAAAAAGGAATCTCAAGCTATCATAAAAATGTTGGTGTAAAAAGCTATTTTATGAGGAAATTCAAAAACAGCGGAGTAAAAATATGATTTGAGTTTGTTATTTGGGGGAAGTTGTTGTTTTTTTCAGAAATAAAGTAATTAATAATGTTTAAATTAATGAAATTTTCCTTGGGGAAAACGTATACGTTTCGTTTAGCCCATTTCTGTTACACGTTACGGTTACCCATTACGGTTACACGTTACGGTTACACGTTCCGTGTAGCAACTTACCTAACATGCGGTCTCCACTAGCGATGAATCCAGAGCGTGCTTTAAAGCATGCTTTCATTATCGCAAGTAGAGACCGCCATCGCAGCTATATTTCCATAGCTTGCTTTATCGCAAGGATAACTGTCATATTGTTCTGGCATTCCCAAATTAAATTTGATTGAGTTTGATTTTTACGTGGAAAGGAAGCTCTTGCTTGGGGTTTACGTTTTTCTAACAAAATTTTAAAAAATCTGATTTGAAATTGTCCATAGAACTCATTTATATTAATTCTTAATAATGAAATCCTTTGCAATTTGACCCATTAAAATTATTCACTATACTAAAAAAGTATGCGATGAAATGCCCAGCCACAAAAATCTGACAGTTCTTCTGCTCTCTACTTTCTGCTTTGGCTAAAGCGATTCCGATGGATTTATCGCTAGTGGAGACGGAGTGTAAAGGAAGATTGAATTTAAGACCCTGTTTACATTGGGAATTTGCGTACTAACTACATCGTGTTTACAATGTAAACTTTGAGTACTGAAATCTCGATTTTATTACTTTTTATTGCCAGCTAGAACTAAATATATTCACTTCCCGAACATTTCTTTACCTCTCGACCAATATACCAAAAATACGAATGACAAAACAACTATTGTAAAATTTCATAGCGGGTTCATTCAATGTTTTAAGGTTTAAATAAATTCACTTCACGTAATTGATGGACGATTACATTTTATTTTATGCTCCCAAAAAATGCATTTTCAGAGTTGACATTTAAAAATCCAAAAAGTGTTGTTCAGGGTAATCAGTTGACATCGCCAACCAATTATTCTCGATACGTCAAAATTAAATTTGTCATTTATCTGTCATACCATATAATTATTTTAATTATCGAATTATGACTACGGCTTCAATGGATTAAAAAATTTAGTTTTTCCCACATATATTTACTTTAGCAATTTCCATTACAAAATGGTAATGAAGTCAATCGATTTATAAATCTCTGACAGAGGAAGTAAGATAAAGTACAGAAGCCTAAGAAAAAAGTCGGCAGATTTAGATCAGTGTGAACACCGTCTATAGTCGAAAAAAGATATCAACAGCCTAAATACAAGAGCCTTTTTTCGTTTTTTTTGACATATTGGGTGTGAGGTGAAGGAATGTTGGGGAATGAAGCTATGCTTCTATACCTCTCACCTAAACTGTCAAAAAAATGAAAGACGAAACAAACGAAAGAAAATAATCGTTATCAGGATCCAAAAGTCAAAGCTTAATTTTGGCTTGTCAAACATGCTGGATGGATTTGAAAATGTTTTGATATTTTGGCTGCATATTTGAGAATGTGAACGAATGTTCGTCAAGCCTAAAGCGAATTTCATTTTCCTATGAACTTCTCGAGCTGTGCAAATCGTAAGAAAATATATTTAAATGAGTTTTATAATCAATAGCGTTACACTTTGTAGACTTCGATTATAAAATTCAAGTAAATTCCCTGATCTAAAATTCCATCTATGCTCTTAGTTCTAATGAGAAGTGATGTTTGACAGAATGTTTTACGAATGTGAACACTCCTCTTTTTCATTCATCAAATATTCATCATAACGTGCTTGTCAAACAAATAATTAGAGAATATGAACACCCCTATTAATGCTCCCAGCAAATAGTTGTAGTACGACTTTTAAGCATGTTGGCGAGACACGTATGTGGTGCCGGGGTTAAACGCAATTGCTGAGGTTGAGAAAGGCGCGGAGTTATCGTTCTTTCTTCTTTCTGGTTTCCTCTATTTCTCGAGTATGTTTCATTTTCTAGCGAAGGCCAAACGCAGTGAAATTTGCTTAACTGAGTTGAGTAAGGAATGCGAAGAGATAACTCCTTTTCGCTTGAAAAAAGTTAACTTATTTTAAAAATTTTTGTGTCTAAAAGCACCCATGCAACCAAAAGGAAGTCAAAAATTAAACACATTATAAATCGGTTTCGTGACAGTCTATTTCGTTACAGATAACATCTTTGTTTGAATATAAGTGTAATAGTCTAATGTTGTCTCAAGCAACATCCCTGTTTAAATATAAGTCTAACATTACTTTACGTAGCGGAGTCCGGTGGTGCGTTCTATTTCTTACAATATTTGAATTATGAAATAGATAGGTTTGTTCTTTTACTTTGAAACTCTACTACAGAGACGTAAAAATAAGTTTTAAGAGTAAATCCAATTTAAATAAAGTCGCCATCTTGTTGTTTTATTAATTTAGTGTTTTTTTTTTTACCAAAAATTCAACTTTATATAATGATGTGCAAAAAAAGTAGAAATGTCATTATTAAAAATGATATATAACATTTCATTTAGTAACTAACCAAAGTTGAAAATATGATCTGTCGAAGGAAATCGTTAAACAAGTAAAGTGTTTATATATTATGTATTTTATATAATAGTGTTCAGAACAGCCAAATGAAAATACGGAGTGAATACTTCTAAGGTCTTTAATAGTTCGCTTCTTCTTATAGACTAACTTAGCATAGTACATTAATTCTTACACCAACTTAAACTATGAGAGCATAACTACTATACACATATATACTTATATTAAACACATATGTAACACTCCCTTTACCTAAGATATAAAGATTAGCTAACAGAAATTTCATATCGAATATCTGTAGTTTATTTTAATTTTAATTCATTTTTAATACAAATAATTAAATAAAATATGTATATCGTACAAAAATAATTCATAATGCATGATATTTAATATAGATTCAAAACAATGATTTGAATAATTTTTGTACAAATAAAATTATATAGTTTCAAAACAATTCAATTAAATTCTTTACAAATTATTCAAAATCTTTTAGTAAATTTTTCAAAATTATATTTATTTTTATCCCAATTATCTTGATATCTTAATGGCGGTTTTGAAACTCTTCTGGACTTTTCTCTTTGAGGTAGAATAGAAACAAAATCATCGCTTGAGTTACTATTATCTCTTTTCCTTTTTCTCCCTTCCAGCAAGTCGTCGCTTTCAGGAGGTACAACTTTTTCTATTTTTTCATTTTCATCATTAAATTTTGTTGTTGTATCAAAATGTACAACTTTGTTAACACGTTTTCTTAATTGTCGACCATGACATTTACGAAAACTATAGTTATCGATTTTAACGATGTACACCGATTTAGAAATTTTTTTGAAAATTGTAGCCGATTTCCATCTAACCGTGTTATTATTTGTTACTCGATACCAAACCCAATCATTTTTCTTAAATGAAACATACGTTTTAGAAGGAATTTTTACTCTATCACTGGTGTTAGTAATATTTTTCTTTGGAGCTATAGCAAGTGATTTTCTTTCACAATTCTTTAAAAGGTCTATTTTTGTCCTTGGTACATATTTAAAAATTTTTGAAGATGGCGTTAAATTATCACAAGTTGTTGGTGAATTCCTATAACGAAACAAAAAATTATCCAACAAAGTTTGAATCGGAAATGAATTTGTTTTTGAATCCAATAAATACTTTTTTAATGCTGTTTTTACAGTCTGAACAGCACGTTCGGCGCTGCCATTGGATTCAGGATGATATGGCGGTGTCTTCGTCAATCTAATATCGTTTGCTAAACAAAATTCTAAAATCTCCTTTGACCCAAAAGGTGGTCCGTTGTCTGAAACGATTTCTTTAGGAAGTCCAAAGATGGAGAAACAACTTCTAAACGCAGATATAACATCAGAAGCATTCGTTTTATTCATTAAAATGACATCCATCCATTTTGAAAAGGTATCAAACATAATAAAAAATGTTTTTCTTTGAAAATAAAAGAAATCTATGTGCAACCTTTCAAATGGGAACGAGGTTTGTGGCCAACTAGAAAGACCAATAGGACCACTTTTCTTTTCTAGCTGCTGACAAACCAAACAACTTCGTACAAGACTCTCAATGTCTCGGTCTATGTTCAACCACCATACACTACCTCTCGCCATAGTTTTCATCCTCACTATACCAATGTGTCCTTCATGTAAGCAACTAAGTATCTTTTCTTTAAAACAGCCAGGAACTACTATCCTACTACCCATCAATAAACATCCATCAGAAAAACATAGCGAAACTCTTTTATTGTAAAATTTTTGAAAAATGTTATCATTGAAAGAACTTGGCCAACCTTCTTTAATATATGCAATAATTTTCGATAAGTATTTATCTTTTAACGTTTCTCGAGCAACATCTTCTCTTTTAATAGGAAGTTCTCCGGCGATGTTGAAGAAATTAATAAGATTACTTGAAATGTTTGTTTGCTCTTGTAATGGTAGTCTTGAAAGAGCATCGGCGTTACCCATTTTGGAGCCTTTCCTGTATGATATTGTATAATCATATTGCGATAGGGTCAACGCCCATCGTTGTAGTCTTGCTGCTGTAATCGCATTAGTACTTTTAGTACCGAAAATCACCTCAAGAGGCTTATGGTCACTAAAAATTTGAAATTTCCTTCCGTATAAATATTTATGAAATCGTTTGACTGCAAATATAACCGCGAGAGCTTCTCGCTCAATCTGCGCGTATCCTTTTTCAGCCTTCGTAAGTGAGCTAGATATAAACATAATTGGACGCTCTTCGCCGTCATCTTCTATATGGAACAAAACTGCCCCAACTCCATACGAACTCGCATCACAAACTAAACCTAATTTCTTATCCGGATTGTAATGCGTGAGTAAACTACTTCCCAAAAGCCAATTTTTACTTTCTTGAAAAGTTTTTTCACATTTATCGTCCCATTCAAAACTCGTTTCCTTCCTCAGGAGATTATATAGAGGCGACAAACGCGCAGATAAGTTTGGAATAAACTTATTATAGAAATTTAAGAGACCAATGTAAGCCCTTAGAGACGTTAAGTCTTTTGGCGCAGGTGCATTTAAAATAGCATCCATCTTTTCCTGCTTTGGACTTATGCCTTGTGAATTTATTTTGTGACCAAGATACTCCACCGACGACTGAAAAAATTTACATTTTTCAAGCCTAACCTTCACATTATAGGTCTGGAATCTCTCTAAAACCATGAAAAGTTTTGCTCTACAATTTTCTTTACTATTTCCTCCTATAATAATGTCATCAATGTAACATTTCACATTCTTCAAACCGTGGAGTATGCTATCTGCTGTAGCTTGAAAGGTGGCTGGTGCTGATTTGACTCCATAAGGCAATCGCGTGTAGCGAAGAAGTCCCCTATCTGTTATTACCGTCATAAATTTTTGTGAATTCTCAGACAAAGCTATTTGTTGGAAGGCACCCGCTAAATCCAAAATACAAAAACATTCGCAATCATAAAAACTTGCCAGAATTTCATCCATCCTTGGTAATGCATAATGATCTGTTTTGACATACTTATTCACTGTGGCCTTACAGTCAATACAGATCCTTATCGATCCATCTTTTTTTTCAACCGGTACAATTGGGGAAGCCCATTCACTGAACTTCACCGGGACTAAAATCTTTTTTTCAATGAGTCTATCTAATTCGTTGTTTACCTTATCACGAAGTCCATAAGGGACAGTATAAGCTTTATGAAAGATTGGAGTTGCATTCTCCTCAACGATAATCTCTGCCACATGGTTCTTAATAACTGAATCAAAGTTTTTATCGAAAACAGATGGAAACTGTTCAATTAGCTCTTTTTCAACACTAGTAATGCAAACACTCTTTAAAGTAAAATAATCTCTCCAGTTAGAAAAAATTACATTTAACCAGTTTCTGCCACACAACGGAACAAATTCTGTTTTTGATCGAATAACAAATAAATCAAGATAATATTCATTCTTACCATATAAAACGCATGCATTAAAAAAACCTAAAACCGATACAGGTTCACCTGTAACCACATTAAGATTCTTCGAAAATGATTTAAGTTTAATTGAATGTTTAAAATATTTATCAAAAGTTAAATGAGAGATAATAGAAAAGCATGCACCTGAGTCTATTTCCATATCCAGAATAAGTCCGTTTATTTTAAGTTTAATCAACAAAGAATCGCTTATATGTTTCCCGTTATTAAAATGTACATTACCTAATGTAAGATAAGACAGATTATCACTTATTCTATTGCTAATATCAACATTATTTAAATTATTGTTTCTCTTATTTATTGAACTTTTTCCTCCTCTCTTTGTTTTAGAATCTCTTTCGTCACAATAACTAGCATAGTGGCCCCATTTTTGGCATCTGTAACATTGGATGTCTTTAAACCTCGTTGCTTGTTTGCTTTGTACGAGCCATTTCACTTTTTTTTTCACTTTTTCACAATTTACCACAGCACAAATTTTTCTATACACTTTACTGGCGACGATTAAACACATATGTAACAACAAGAAACGAAATATTTTTATGATGAATAATCAAAGGAAATTTGTGATTACATTGAACTTTAAAAAAAAAATATATCGCCTAAAAATTTAAGTTGAAACGACGGCTTTGCAAATTGTTATCGAATAAACATACCTAGTATCATCATACCCACTCTAAACTTTTATTAAAGTTTAAATGAAAATTTTCCATATTTAAAATCTGATTTTGACAGATTAACCTTTCTATTCATCACAAAAAGGTAAATAGTTTCAAAAAGTAACTTTCTGATAGTCCAACTGTGGGCTTAGGAATGACGTTTATGACTTTACAATGTTAATCAGTTACATTTACGTTTTTAGTTTAAGATCATGTCAAGCTAAGGGTACGTACGCTATGAATTTTGAAAATGCAAATGCGAAAATTGCACATGCAACATTTCTTTTTTTTTTTTTGTTAAAAGAAAAACTGCAAACAGAAGAATTGTTTTTTCTATTCATATTAACTTTTAAAAATAAACAAAACACAAAACGGTGAAACTTGGAACATGCTCAGCCGATGCGCGATTTTCCTTTTTGAAACGGTGAAGTTGAACTGAACTGTTTTCATGTTCATTGGGTAGGGTATGTTCAACAACCTACTGAATTTATGGGCAGTTCAGATTTTTGTCATTCAAGAACAATTTTCAGTAAAGCACTTATTTTTAGGCAATTTTTTTATAGTTCAAAATAACCGATTAAACAATCAGTGTTTTTTTAACACTAGCGTCGCGTCGATCTCATTTAATAAGCAAAGGCAATGGTATCGTAGGCATTGTGCAGAGTGAAAAAGAATAACCGCCTTAAGTCGGTTTTCTAAATGTTTATCTTTGAATTATGTGAAACATTTTTTTTTATATTTCTCATTAAATAATTATTAATACGTTGTTTTATCACTTTGAAAACTAATATTCAAAAAACTAATAAAAACTTATATTTTCTGAAAAAAAAAAACACAAATTTCGCATGATGTGGGTTCTATGTAAATATATGTCAGTTTTAAAATGTGTTTTGTCATTGTTTCACTTATGATGTACTAAAAATTAAATATCAAAGAAATTAAAGACCAACAAATATTTTAATATTTTGACTATTTATTTTTTGTAGCTATGTTTATTTACTGTTTCAACATAATATGGTTAACACATACTAACTAAATTAAAACTATTAATACTGATAAAAAATGATAATCATAAAAAAACATTTTTCAAAATAAAATTTAATTTATACGTACATGAATAATTTTGTTCTGTTTTAATTCTATGAGGTGTGACAAATCTATATTATATTCTAATATGCTTATAACACGGATTTATGATTTTTTTTTAAATTAAAATATGACACTAAATGTAATTTATGAAATTGTCATCATCCAATTGCAAACATAAAGCACAGCCTATTATTTATATTGTTTTATTTTTATTTTTTTTATAAAACTTATTTATTTTAATATCTTAACATATCCAACAAAAAACAATTTACGTTGGGCTGGTTATTGCTTATCAATTTAATAATTTAATGTTTGAATATTTTTTAAGCATCTTAGGATTTGTTTTTTCATTTTAAGGCTACTTAGTATTGTTGTAAGGAGTCATGAGATAAAATGAGCCTTTAATTACAACATAAATATGTTAAAAAAAGTTTTAAGATTAATAATTACGAGTAACAAAGAGTTTTTCGATAAAAATAAGTTTGTTTGTTTTGCGAGATAGGTTTTAAAAAACAAAACCCAACAATGTTATAAGTTTTAAATGCTTTTGATCTCAGAATTGTTTACTGTTAAATTTAACTGTTTTAATTTTGACACCATTAATTGACATCCATTTTTTTTATTTTTAATATATTGTAAAATGAGATTGCAATGAGGAAGCATTTTTTAAGAAAACTCCATTTATATATTTTAGTTTAGGAACCAAATTGACACATGAAGAAATTTAAGCACCCGAGTTACACGAAAGAGTCATCCCAAGTTGTGTTGAATTACTTGAAAAATTGTGTTCTCACGAAATTTTATTTGGAATTTTGACAGATATTGAATATAAATATTGACAGAATCAGGGATCTTGTACAATGTGAAAAGGAATTTTTCGATTAAATGTAAATTGACCACTTAAAGCAAATTCGCAAGGAAATGAATCACAGAATTGTATTTTAATTTTGTTGTGAAACTTTGGGAATGCAAATTTATTTGAATTATTTCGAAATACCTTTGTAGCAAATTAACTGTAACTGTTTACCATTACCTACAATTATCTGGTGAGTATATAAATGGCTTTGTTAACTCCTCATAAAAGACCGTTCATTTTAGGCGGTAGTGTTTGGGAATCAATCAACGCTCTAAGACATGGAATTGGGCTACACCAGCATTTTGCTTCTCAGTATCAATCTTAAAAACGTTAAACAAAACAATTTATAATCGACCGAAGAAGATCGATGCTATATTCACAAATTTTTGATAATAGAGCTGAAAACCTAACTCTATGAAGTTCAATTATGTACAAAAAAGACTCAAGAATGACCAATATTGACTCATAAAGAAAAAATAACATCGTCTAAGGAAGCCTAATCATTTTATTCCATTTTTAGGAATATCTCATATATGATAATTTCACAAAAAGTGGTTAGTGATACACAAGCCGAAATTCTAAACTATAAAACTCCACACACATTTATTCATCATAAATTGCCGTTGGATTTCAAAATTCATCAAACAAGGTGGTGATATTGATTTGATTAGAACAAGATTTTAAACAAGAGATCGTTTATGAACATAAGAAACAGTGTAGGGGACAAAACGGAGCCTTGGGGAATACCAGCATTTATTTTGAGAAGAGTTGAAACCGTCCAAAATAATTTTTATTAGATAGTCAGAGAGTTAACTTTAAATTCAACAATGAAATGATTTACCAATAGAAAACATATGCAGTTTTTATAGTAAAGCTGGATGCTAAAGTCTTTCAAGTGCTTTAGAAATATTGAAAGCAATAACTTTACTTTCTCCGAAACTATTAAAAAAATTTAATTAGAAGACGACACTGAAGAACAAATAATGTCCATTTTTGCATGAATTTTTCGTTAGAGCCAACTACTGGAAATTCTGTTTTCTTGAAATATATTTAACTAGTAGACCGGTCATAACGTTGCCTTGCTAAATTTACAAAAGCAAAAATCTGAATTTTTCAAGTCTTGATTTACTTTATAACTAAGTAATTTACAAAATAACGTAGTTCTTGGTTACAAGCGAATTAATATTATATTGATATAAAAATAAGAACATGAAGTTTAATTCAAGTCCAATTGAGTTGACAGAGATTTAAATAAAAGTTGATCTTCATTTTTTTTTTTTATTTAAATTTGAATTTCCTCAAAAAATATCCTCATTGCAACTCATAGTCATTCTCCTATGAAGATTTCTTTTAATAATTTTCAAAAAAATATAAAAAAAAACGACAAAAAGTATCGTTAAAAAACCAATAAATATGTTATGTGTAGAATATCTTAAGGAAATCAGTTAGAATTGACATGGCTTTCAGTGTGGAATAATTTTTTAAGAGGCAAAGATGTACAAAGTTGGACATTTCGAATTTTGTTCATATAAAATCTTTAAGTAATTTATTTTTTTTTTCTCACAATTACTTATTTTGTATATTTTAGCAAAACTTATTTTGCAATTAGAATTTCTTTCTTTTTTTTTGTAATTACAATTGAGTATTTTGATTGCAGTTATTGGCTTTCTTTTGATTAGTAGTAATATCCTGTTCTTGGACCGAAACTTCTACTTTAGATTGATCTTTCAAACATCGAACATTTAGATCATTGCTACTTGATTTTGTAGTGATTTCGTCTTCTTCATTCATGGTCGATAGACGTTGATGATGGGAATTAGGTGGACTCGAGCTATTTCTACCTTTCAACTTGTTATCATTGGAGCTGGAATAAGGATTATGCAATAATATGTCTAAATTTACAGAAAACAATTGATATTTAAGAATAGACTTAAATACAAAAATTACTTAAATTGTACATAGAATGCATTAAGAAGTGGCTTAACAAATTTAGATGGATGAAAATAAAAGTTAATGTCCAGTACAATTCAATTTTTAGATAAATTTCAATACATATTTAAAGTCAAGCTTACAAATTTAAAAAGAAAAACAACTTGTCTAAAATACAATTTTGATTTGTTTAAAAATTAGAATTAGAAAAAAATATAAACTTACTGATAATTATTTCCATTAATTTTGCGAACTTTTAATGTTACTGGGATAATTAATTGATTGTCGCCATTTTCACCATAATTACATTTGTTTGTATCTTGATTAACTTGATTCCAAATTGTTGTTCTATTGACATCGTCCGTTATATTTATTGGAACCTGCATTAAACACCCATTTGCTAGAGGTATGTGGACGTTACTTGTTCGTGAGGAGTAGCCATCATTTGAATGATGGTGGCCAATATCCTTAAAAAACAGTTTAATTTTACATACAAACAATATACATTTGATGTAACTTGTTTTTTTTTTATTTAATCTATTTTTTTTTTTTATTTAGTCACAGCTTTTCAAGCGACTTTGTGATTTAACAATAATTATTTATTTCTCATTTGTATGCAAAATCTATTTTTTGTAATTTTTTTGTTTTTACTTGTAATTAAATAATGCTTTATGGTTTTGTTTCAGGTGGGAAGATACATTTAAGTTTAAGAAAAGGTGAAGGGAAGAGCAAAAGAATATACAAAACATCAATGGACACAGAAAAATATTGCAAAAGAATTTTAATAGATTCTTTCTGTATAAAAAAAACATTTAAGGCCATGAAGGTTGTGCTCTTTAATTAATAAAATTATTGTTTTTTTCTATTAATAAATAATAATAATAAAATATAAGGATACTATAATTATATGAAAAATTGTTTAAGTGATGTTTAAACAAAAAAGAATGAGATATAGTTTATTTATGAATATCTGATATCTAAGTTCAGGCAAAATTTGTTCTTGTCGATTCTCATTATTATACGAGTATATGCTACTTTTAAATGTGACCTAAGGAAATTGTCATACCCGGTTGGGAGCCATAGGATGCGGAAAGTATTTGTTAAAACCAGGTTCTATACCTACAACAGATCCAACATAAATATAATAGATAATTTTTTGTTAAAGCTGATTTGGGGTCACATTTCAAGAGCTATGTATGTACTCAACCAACTGCTTAATTTTTGGGGTTTATTACCATAACGACGAATACTACTAGAGTGTGCCTATAAGAGACTTCATCCTAATTGCCTGTTTCGCCAATCAACCACTTCGGACGTATACTTGTAAATTAGCCAAATCCATTATAGTCGAGATGTCCTCTCACAAGAAGGAGCAGAGCGCCTTCGGGTCAGAATGTGTCCGATCGGGACCAAACAGATAGGGTTAGATCGGTGAACGAGTTCTTGTGGTTAAACTGTGATAAATGGCGATGTACATATGAAAGTTGACTCAGATCTGTTGAGTGTCTTAGGCAACTAACATAGATTTAGGTGAAGTATTAAGTCGGGATTATCAGGCATAAAAAAAAAGAAATGATTTAAGCTTTATTTAATAAATAACAAATTAAAAATCTACAAAGCTTTCAGTAGTAATTGAAAATGCTTCTAATAAAACCAGGAAAAATATATTTTAAGAGAAGCAAAATTTATTCCCAGATTACAAAATTCTTCAATCGAATTTTTTGATTCTTGGTTATCATGATAATTTGTATATATGTATTTGCAAAAGTTCGATTCCTACGTTCGTCTTCACTCCTTATGTCAGCTCATGTGTCTTGATTCCTCCTGTAATTGTTAGCCGGAACGATTTTATTGGACAAATCTTTCGCACAGTTACAAGTGTACTGAAGGATTTCCATATTCACAAATCCATGGATGGTATTCCTCGCACTGTTTTGAAGAGGTGTTCCTCAATGCTGGCAAAACCATTGCGTTAGCTTTTCCATCTGTCTTGTGGATGGAAAGCTGTATTTGTTAAACTTGTCCCTAAAACAAGCGAATTTTCTTCCTGCTCTTACTTCCTCGTCCAATTGCACTTTCGTCCCTTCTTTTTAAAGTCAAGGATGAGCGTTTATAAGTTCAAGAAATATCCTGAAGAAGGAAACCATTTCAATGACTTGCAGGCTTTCGTAGTAATAGGTCCACTGGTAATCTGATGGTATATCTCACTGAACAATGGCAAAAATCTTTACAATATTTTGGGGAAAGTATGATTATTGTACTTAATATTTTAATTCATAAAATAAATGATGGTGTACCACAGGGCTCCGTTTTATCTCCGATTCTCTTTCTCATATTCATCAATGGTCTTTTGTCTGAAACTTCTAATGTAAGTACTCTCAGCTTTTCATATTCGTTTCTAGATTCAGATTCACTTGCTTGTCCCTAAATGTAGATGTTGATTTAGAACGGCAGTATATGAAAAACTTATTGAATTCAGATTTTGATAGCATTGTTAAATGGGTAACCATAAATTTGGAGCCTTAAAAACTAAACGCTGTCTTCTGTCTATAAAGCGCAACCCAGATCCCATCCCTCTATCGGCACTTGCATTGAGGAAACCAAACAGCTCTCAATTCTCGGTATCACAGACCACCTTGTGTGGAATGACCTCATATTCGATGTCGCTAAAAATGCTGCTAAGTGCTTAGGGTTCCTTTGACGAATCAAGTAATTTTTCACTTCCTCTGATCTATAAATCCTTTATTCGTCCAAAGCTCGAGAACAATTTCCATGTTTGCTCCAATAACTCACTTGAGTCTCTTGGGTAGAATCCAAAAAAGAGTTTTTAAAATAATAGGTGATAAAACTATAACATTAACGTTTGAAACTCTCGAGCTACCCCGCATTGCTTTTGTCTTCCATTTTTTGCCCATGAGTTTAGCCTTGAGCCCAAATTAAGAGATTCTTTCCTTAGCCGTACTCCACGAATGTGAAATGCTATACCCGACTCAACATTTCCCTCCCATTATGATATTCAGACATTCGAAACCAAAGTGCATCGGTATCTTCTTTTAAATCATCTCGTTAGTGTGCTGAAATATTTTAAGGGTGGTCATAATCTCTTTAGTGCGTGCAAAATTATTAAAAAAAACATATCTCAAATGAAAATAACAAACAAAAATTTATAAATATCTGACACGACCGTAAAGGAAATCACAAACTGGCGCTAGTGCATAAGTTTTACAGTGTATGGTTTTTGACTTCACATTGTGAAAATCCACCACGGCCAGGTGTTTTTTTCAACTTGTAGGAAAACTGGACTGACAGCTGAGATCTCCCATTTTTATTTGACAATCTCTGGGTGCAACGTTCCTTCAATGTTTTTGAGTTTTATTTTTATTGCTATAAAATAAATTTAGGAGAAATTCACTTCAATTGGTCTTTCGTATTTAAAACACAAAAACTGTTATCCAGCATTTATTTTTAAAGAATTTTGACAGTTAATAATGTTATTGTGCCAGGAAAGTATTATTCCTTTCTTAAAAACACTTTTTGCCTAACTTTCTCGCCGCTGACACATAAACATGATTTAATGATTACAAAATAAAGAAATGTAATCACAAACGAGGTAAGGTACGAGTATTATATCGCAACTGACAGATGGCGCTTCGTATGATATGATATGATGAATTATGAACTATTTTTTTTTAATTATTACAAATAAAAAAATTGTAAATTAAATTGAAGATTTCTTAATTTGTTCACACTGATTTCAACTTTTCTGTCTCATCATTGATATTCTCTACAAAAAACTAAAACTTAAAAATAGAATTAACATCAACAAGAGAGGATTCTAAAATTAAAAAAAAAAAAAAACAAATAAACAGAAATAAAAGAAAATACATTTATTATTTCACTTTAATTAATTTATTATTTTCGTTTCGTTTTCTATAGTTAAAAATAATATATAAGCATTGTCTTAATGTATTTACTTATGTAGTGTTTTTTTTATCAATTTCACATTGGAATGTTTTTATTTACTTCGTTTGTAAAGTTAAAATTATCTTATGTTTGAAATTTTGCTTAAAAAAACATGTATATCAATAACTGTATACATAATATAGTTTAAAATATTTTGAATTCCCTCGATAATATTTTAATCTTGTCATTCTGAACACTCGTCATAACCAAACAACTATCTCAAATCAGTTTATATGAATTCTATAAAAATAACCAACTGCTATTTAAAACTGCACCAATATTAATTCTAATTCAATTCATTTACTTATAAATATAAATTGACTATTTAGACTATACTATGTTGTTCTAAAACAAGTCGTCACTCATAAGCTAATGCATGATATTATTTACAGATTAGTTTCCGAAGTAATTGCACTTTTGGCCTTTTTGCTAACCTCAATTTCAATAAACGGGTAAGCTAACTAAAAGATTGATCTTAAAAAATAAGCTTGCTTCGAGGAAGAATGTTGGTTTCAAAAATTGTTTGTTTTTCTTAAATTCTCCTTTTCCAAAATATGATAACTCAAATTTTTTTTAACTATATTATTGTTAATAAACAAAAGGTATTTTTCGATATTTGAGTACAAAACGTTTACAAATCTCGGGCAAAAGTTTGAATTTGCAGAGATAAAATCTAATTTAATGAGTTTTGTAGTGTGTCTCCGGAACGGCTTGTCTCACAAAAGTCCTTCATACCTTTTTGGAATCTCTTCTTGATGCTTTCAAGAGAAGCATCAGCACCTTTTAAATAAAACCAGTTTTGACAAAAATCACTTTCGGAAATACGGTGGCTGTCAAAATTTGTCCCGCAAAATAATTCTTTTATCATTTTTTTTCCTGGCAAAATTTAGTGAAGATATTTTGTACAGCAATGCACAAAAGTATGAATTTTGCGCACGAACTGCGTACTGCTCGGAAAAATATCCAAGATAAAATTTGTCCCAGGAAAAAAAATGTATGGGAGACAAAACTTTTCCCGATCTGCGTACTAGGCTTAAAGGCTCCATGATCTTTGCGCCGGTATGTGGGATATTCAAAAAAATATTATGCGATCTTTAAGGTCAATAATTAGTTGGCAATAGGTTCTTTGAATGTTCCAAAAATGAAGTGAGAATATCCTCTTATGTGTGGCTTTGAAAATTCAACATTTTATTATAAATCATACGACTGATTAATTATTGAATCTAACTCACCATTTCTGACCCACTACTCATTTTTTAGATAATATGAGGTGCTAGCTTCCTCTATGATCTTAAAGAAAAAAAACTAAAAATTCATGAAAAATCACCTTGGACTGTCCATTTTCGAAACTAACTTTTGTGCCCAATTATTATTCATTTCTTAAAGGAAATATTTTTTTTTTTCGAATAATCCATAAATGGTGTTCGAAGATCCCGGGGCAGTATTAAGGGGTATGGAGAGTAGTATTAAGAAATATTTAACTGTTTCGTTTTTAAAATTATTTTCAATGGCTTAGTTTTAAAAGAAAGTTTTATATCTATATTTTTCTACTCCTTAGTTATATTTAAAGATCCAAATAAATAAATTAATATTTTCTAAAATATGCCAATCAATTTTTGAAAATAGAATATTCTCTAAGAAAACTTTGAAAGCAGAAACAAATTGAGTAGGTGAATTTAAGACTGAAACCAAAAATATATTTTTAATAATCTTTTTACTTAGTGTTTTTTTTTTTAACTTTTGTGAAACACGACTTTGCGAATTAAATGCACATTTTAAAGCTCAAATTTTGTAAATAGTGTCCTTAGTTTAATCCTGCCGTTTTGAGTAACTATATTTATAAATAAAATTTGATAAATTGGTTCAACTTAAAACTTTTGTCCCAATTTTAATATGCATTTTTTTTGTTTAAAAAATCACTGATTCCTAATTGTTAGTATCTAATCTAAAAATATAATTTATAAATTGAAATTTGCTAAAAATCTAATTCTAAATATTTATCTTTATCTCGATAGGAATGGCTTTTACTTAAAAACATGACTCTTCTTATTGATTCTCATAACTTTTTTTCAAATCAAAGAATTTAAGACTTAAAACGAATATGCTCTTAAGTGAGTTAGATCTCAGCGAATTATGATTGCATTCTTAATCTAGACGTTTTGCTTTATCTACATAAAATTTTCGGCCAGTATTTTTCTTACCTAAGGAATTTAAATATTTAAATTTTAAACTACTTTAAAATAAAATCATAAACAAAAAATCAAAACAATAAAGTTTAAAAAGTGTGCAAATAATTTACAAAATTAAAATATTGTGTGGGTGTGTTGGATTAGTACCACACCATGCGATTACTTGGCGCATATATTTAGGCTTTAGATTCTTAAATTACTTTTGTCGAATTTACTTAAAAAAATGGATAAAACTATACAAAAATAAATACAACAATTTTTTTTGCTAAATGGTGACTAGGTGTAATTCAAATAAAATATATATTTTTTATTAATTTTACAAAACATCCAGTCAAATAAGACTTTCACTTTGGAAAACAGCGGATCCCAAGCGGGCTTTGATGTACTCTACAAACGTTAATGAATGCTATCATCCGAAATTATACTTTTCCTTATAGTCCTATTTGACTAGGCACTGGACTTATGTAGTTAAGTAATATCGCATTTGTGACATAACTCGGATTTATGGTGGAAATATAGTGAAAGGAAGAAAGTAATTTAATGTGAAATAGATGTGTGTATGGGAAGTGTTTGTGAGCATTATTTTTTATTTCCTAATGTTTTATGACTATTTTCGCCTAAACAACAAGCTAGCAATCTACCAAACATTCCCACCTCAGCTGTTCCATCCTCCAATTGATGTAAATCATCATCGATAGCAGCACGTTTTGTCATTTCCGGCATTATGTCATCAAGTATTTTGAGCTCACGTCGTGTGAATAATAGATCCAGGGATTTTCTTATTCCTATCATTACGACCAGCATCAATGGGAATAATATCGATGTCTGAGGGAATGATTTTATAAGCCACAATACAATAAGGCAAGCCAACTGGATGAGAGTGAATATGTGAACCCTTTTGATCGGAACCTGAAAGTAAAATAAAAATAAAGTATTATTTTTTGAAAGAAATGTAATTCATATTTATTTAAAACCAAATTTACAAAACAAAAAAAAAAAAAAACAATTTAAGACGCTCTTAATGAGATCCATACTCTAATCTCTGAAGGCCCTCTCAGAAACCGTAAAATGTTTTTTTCGTTTAGGCATATATATCAAATCATGAAATAAATCGAACGTCAAGACAATAAGCTTATCTTGCTGCATATTACTCTGCTACCCAATGTATAGTCGGACGGACACTGTCTGGAACACAATGTCAAAGTTGTGTTCGGATATTTTTATACTAAAATCGGAAAGGAAGACATCAGACAACTGCTTCCGACTAATAGATTTTGCAGCAGCAGGCTTAGAAGACTGGCACTGGCCTGTCCAGACGATCGAACCACCAACTAAATCCACCATGTGCTAATCGATTGGGGGGCAAACGTCGACTCTTACCATTTTTGAGTTTTGAGGCTAAATTCAGAGCTCGACAGGTAAACGGGAAGAAACTGCAATCCACCCAGAAAAAGAAATTTGACGTTAGGCACCTCAGCATATCGGAGTTGCTAGAGCTTGCAAAGATGGACAGAAGATGGAAGTGCCAATATCCTGCAGCGCACAAGAAGAGCAGCGAGAGAAAGAAGAGAGTTTCACAGCTCAAGGAGATCGAAGAGTCACGCAATAGAAGCAACATTCGGTATCGGTAGTTTTATAAAAAAAAATCAATCAACTGGCTAATGGTTTAAAGACCGGCACGCAGGCTCTTCGAAACAACAAGGGTAACCTAGTCACTGATCCACAGGGAATTATAGATGATTTCAAGCCGCAATTCCAGAATTTGCAAAATTGACATCATGTAGAACGATTAAAAGGCAAGAAGACAACCACACAATATAGAAGAGTTAGGCTTAGCTATAAATAAGTTTGAAAACAACAAGAAGGCCGCAGGATCTGACGGCTTACCTTCAGGGCTCTTCAAATTCGGAGGAGATGTTTTGGTAGGGTGCATGCATCAAACCATCATACAAATATGCCCGATGACTGGACCATCAGCTATGTGAGCGTCTTAAAATCAAAATTCTCACTCTTAAGACAAAGTGCACGCTCTACAAAACCTTTTTACTACTCTTTCGAAAAAATAATTCTTCGACGGATACTTGGTCCTGTGTGCGAGGAGGGTCAATGTCTACATTGTCGAGGCCACATTGAGCGAATGGATAACAATGGTCAAGCTAGGAGAGTCTTCCAATCCCAGCCCCCAGGATCACGGTGATAAGGAAGACCGAACATCCGGCTTAAAGACCAAGCCATCGCGGATGTCAGTTGGCCTAGATGACTGAAAGCAGTGTGTTCGGGATCGCAGAGGATTGAAAGCTGCCGTGTCTCAGGCAAAGACCCTTCATGGATCGGAAGACGGTTAAGTAAGTAAGTAGAGGATTTGAGAAGGAAGCATGCCCGGTGACGGTGACTAAATTATCAGCTCAATATGATCCAACTTCATTAAGACGACCATACGTGATGCAGGCACTATCGAAGCATCGTAGATAGGTAGGCAGAAATGTCGACCACTGGCAGTATAGTTCTGTGGTGGCCCAATTAGCGCTTAAGTGCACCGTTTTAATCCGGAACTCTTTTGAACCTATTGATGGAATTGATATCGGATATTGTGGGCTTATTCTCACGAAGTGGTCCAAACTCGAGGCGAATTCCTTCTAACTGTTACATATAAACGAGTGTTGCTAATGAGATAGGCCATTAACGATATCTTTATACTTTAGAAATCTTGAAAAGTACCAGCGAATTTAAAGTTGAGAGTTACCAATTTTTTCATCGATTATGGATCAACTTTGAATTCCCGGAAAA
Organism: Chrysotoxum bicinctum; assembly: GCA_911387755.1. Taxonomy (NCBI): domain Eukaryota; kingdom Metazoa; phylum Arthropoda; class Insecta; order Diptera; family Syrphidae; genus Chrysotoxum; species Chrysotoxum bicinctum. The sequence continues at coordinate 60,950,495 of OU426987.1, read as the reverse complement.
CTGAACCAGTTATGTCGAATGGAATTGGAAAATATACTGTCGAATGTGCAACTAGGAAAAGTAGTACTTTCGAGCTAACTTAAATATGCACACACTCTCTGAGATGACTATCATGTGATCTCGATCTAAAGAAAATAAGAAAGTATATGAAGGGTCGGCGATAACAAGGAAGAGTCCGAAAATTGTTGGTTAAGAAGTTCAAAAGAAGAAAACACTCAAGTACATTTCCATCAACTTGACACCATCGCGGGAATGGACAACAAAGGTTAGGTTCCACAAGGAAAACTGAACTTCCAGTTTTAGGACTAAACTAAAGGTAAAGCTTTTGGTCCATAACTGGGTCGGGATCGTAAAAGATGGAAAGATATGTGTAGATTAGAAGCTCGATAGCCCTGAAACCACAGGACCCAGTAGCCTAGGCATCTAGTTGCCATTTCTAACTTCGTGTATAGTAAAATTATCACATAAAGAAACTGACCATCAACTGTCAAACGCCGATTAAAAAAAAATTTGGTGGTCCAACAGCTCGAAAAGAAACAGGACCTAGTGATTTACAACTCTCAACCATTCCTGCGTGGGTGTTACTAGGAATCGAAGGGTCCTAAAATTTTCTGCCAATTCTGAACGGTTAATGAGGAGCACTTTTCATGATACTCTTGGAGGATTTGTCAATTCCTCACAAGAGGCAATACACCACAGAAAAAAATTCTTTTTTTTTTGCAGTGGCTGAGAATTGAACCCAAGATCTTCTGTATTATGTACCATTATTCCAAGGCTTACTACTTCAAACGATCATTGCATCCATAAAAAAACAAGATGTGCGTACTTTGACCCTGGACCAATGGCACAGGTCGTACTTCTTGGTAAAACGAGGAAAATGTTGCTGTCCACGTAAATAACAATGATATAGCCAAACGTTAATGAATTTTTTTGGCCTTAAATCGAAGATATGGATGGGGGCAATATGTTGTTTCAATGAGACGGTGCAACATATTACACAACATGATTCGTTTTGACTTTATTCCAAGATACATTTCCTGAACAACTAACTTCACATATTTGGGAGCGTATCGGAATCCCGCTTTTTAAAATCCGGCAAAAATCCCGAAAAAAAAGTCTTAAAATCCCGTCTGCTAAAATACTGCTTTTTAAAATCCCGTCTTCTAAAATCCCGCTTGTTCAAAATCCCGATCTATTATGATCCCGCTTTTTAAAATCCCGCCAAATCCCGCTAATCCCGTTTTTTAGAATACGTAGGTAAGTAATGTGTTGGTTATTTTCTTAAATTCTAAGGAAACTTTGCATACACCCAACCTCGTACCCACCCAAGCAGGCGGGTTGCAGGGGCAGCATCCCCCCCTTAGATACCTCACTGCTTATATGCAAAAACGGGATTAGAAGAAACGGGATTAAAAGAGACGGGATTTTAAAAAGCGGGATTTAAAAAAGTGGGATTATAAAAAACAAGATTATAAAAACCGGGATAGTAAGACCGGGATTTTAAAAAACGGGATTATAAAAAGCGGGATATCGTACCCAACCCCACATATTTTTATTTATTGAGTGTTATTATCTTATATGTTTACGTCTTTAAAAATTTTGAAAATATATTTGTCAAAATACAGAGTGAGAATCTTTTTTGAAAAATTCTGTTTCTTCTTAAACAGCACTCTGTTCTTTCCACATTCATGAGAATTTTCACAATGCAGAACTTTACAATTTCAACATCGATATCTACACAGCATTTCTTGAAAGCGTGGAAGGATTTTTCAGCAGTTTCGTTGCAAAAGATCACAAATACAAAATACGCGCTTATAGTTTTTCACTTACCTGACGCAAGAACATATAATCCGGTTGGTATTTCACTGGCATTAGCATGATCAATATCCGATCGAAAAATTGCAGTCCCTTCAAGGAAGCCACACCCATATATAGAAAAACTCCAAACAACACTGGCATAGGAATGTGAGATAACAATGGCGTCAAAAGAACCGATCCACCAATCATCAAAAATATCAAAATATGAGTAACACGTTGTTCTCGAACACCCAAAAACTGTGGTTTCTCTCCCGGTGCAGCACATTCTGATTCTTTTTTCAGTGAATTGACATGATTTATACTTAAAACTGTTGCAGCAACAAACCTGTAAGCAAAAATTTATAATTTTCAGAAATAAAATAGAATTTTCAAAAGTGTATTCATCGAACTTTACCATGGAAGCCCCATAAGACTACAAATTTCTATCAGAATAGCCAAGACAAACAGATCCAAATGATAGCCACAACCCTTTTTAAGTTTATTCTCTTTACGATTTATAATGACAGCTGTTATCTGCTGATCCATAAATATCAGAATAGTTCCCAACATGGCCGGAAATACAGCAATAATTGGTGTCCAAAATGGATTCTTCTCTGTGAACAATGGAATTACCCAGCCTCGTTCGTGTAAAGTTGGTTTAAATTCATGTGGTACTTCTAGTTTTGGTGTTGGTACATTCATAATACCGTCGAGGAAAGACATCGAGAATATGGCAATAATAACGGAAAAATCACTCACAAATTGACGAACAGCCGAAGGGAAGAAAAGAGCATTCTTGAAGTCCTTTAGTATCACTGACACTACAAATGTTCCCAAAAACAGAATAACTGACATCAGAAACACGTTTGCGTTTTCGGGTTGATCACAATCTATTCCCAGAAGTGTTCCACTGCGTAACTTTAAAAAAAAATATGTATAGTTAAACAACCAGTATTTGCGAAGAGATATATCAGATACTTACCAAACACTGCCCTTTGTCATATTTGGCCCATTCCAAGATGGTTGAATTACTGCCCATGGGCGGTGTGCAAACACAGTCAAACGGCTCTGTTGGATGAATCGGGAACTTTTTCCCAATCGCCAGGACATTTTCAACAGCCTAGGGAACAAGAAAATTGTTTGTAGATAGTGAAGCTTTAAATTAAGTTTGAGGGCATAATTTCGAGTGTATCTCAAATTTCTATAAATCAAAAGGTCTGTTGTTACAAAATTTTACTTAAAACAATAAATGTCTACGAAGTACTGTTAGTCGATTCGAACTAACCTTATAGATAAAAATAAATGCAATCAGGGTCGCAAAATTCTCTTCTGTGAACCTTGTGATGTAACAAACTAGAGCACTTGCATCAATTGCAACTAGAATCAACAATATCACCGTTATCCAAGTACCAATCCAAAATCGGAAAGTCATATAGTCCCATCCTTGATTCTGACAAAAATCATAGACTATCGTTTCGAATACCAGAACCGGTCCGGTCGAGCCCAATATCGTTAGAGGCTGGCCCGAAAAAAATCCATATCCCATGCCACAGACAAAACCTGATACTAATGATTCCATGGCGGCCATATTTTTACCCGTGGCCTCACCCAATAGACCTCCGAATGTAATAATTGGCGAAAGACAAGCAAAATATAAGAATATCCAGGATGCAACGCACTGCAGGGATAAAGCATCCGTAAAGTCCGACCAATACCAAGGAGATTTTCTTTTGAAATCATTAATTAGACCGCCAAATAATCGACCCGTACGTGACAAGCCTGACTCCTCACGCAAACGTTGCTCTTCTTCTTCTTCATCGACTTCTTCTTTATGGGCTTCAGGAGGACGTTTTCGGACTTCTTGTGATGGTATGGCTGCAGGTGGTTCGATACGAATAGTTGGATCCCATTCACCGGGTGGCAATACTGTGACAGCGTCTAGAAATTCATCTATTCCAGCAAGGAGATGATCACGTTTGCGAGCTCTGTACGCTACTTCGTGAAATATTTCATCAGACATCAGTGTTGCCATTGCACGACCAATTTCATGGAAATTACTATTGCTTCCCGGTGGACCGAGTAAAATAAAGAGAAATCTGTTAAATAAAAATAAGAAAAATCACTTATTAATTGGAGAAAGTTATAATTTAACGGAGAGAAATCATTTGAGTCTTGGGGTTAAGCTCGGGATATCTCCTGAAACATCAAATGACTGATAAAATTACTCAAAACCTGAGCGACTTCGGAGTAGATACACAAAATGTTGAAGGTTAACTCTGGATTTGACAGCAACTAATATTTAATTAACTAGTTAATATGTTTAACTTTGTTTAACTTTGAGTTAAATCGATGTCTTCTATTTCTTAGGCTAGTTCTTGTCAAATTTGGGTTGAGCAAGAGTTGTATTACTTTGTATAATAAATTAATAATAAGTAAATCATTGCTATTTCAGGATGTCAAAGTGTTAACTCGCTAAATTCGGTGACTAGATAATTCCGAGTTAACTGTAGATTTAAATTGCCTGGAAAACATGTTAAAGGAGTTAATTCAAGCTTAATCCCAAAACTCGCAATTAAAAACACTCAAAATAATTTTAAATGTGAGCTGTCAATCTCAAATTTTGAAATTTTCGTCAGTTTTGATTCAAAAACCACAAATGTATATATGTGGCGACAGACGTAACTGGTGGCTGGGGTATAGAAAATTGATGAGGTTGATAAAATTGCATAGTTATTGCTCCTTCTTCTTTGGGTTGTTATTATTGATTGAGTGCGGAACCACACTTTACTCGTGTGATGTGTTGTTAAGTGATCGACTAAACTATCAATTTTCTTGCTCGATCCATTTTAGAATAGTTTTTTCCGAGAGAATTATCTTCTCTTTACCACTTAAGTAACAAAATGTCTACGACATACCGCAATCAGAACACTAGGAATTTCGACACAATACTACAAACACACCACTCCACAACACACCACATGAAATAAGTGCAGTTTTGGCTTTAGTTTAGAAAAAAAGAAAACAGTAAAAAGTTTCTGAGGATTTTATTTCCTCGTGTAATTACCTTTTTTTTAGAAGAAATAAAAACAAAATGTCAAAAAATTGCATACAACTACAAGGTGGCGGAAAATTAATTAACATATCGGAAGATGTGGTACCCCTTTGCATAGTGGTTAGTGCGTTAGACTGCTATGCGGAAGGTCTCGAGTTCGATTCTCAGCCGTTTCGATTCCCCTCCACACAGGAATGGTTGAGAGTTTTAAGTCACTAGGTCCTGGTTCACTTAGGGCTGTTGCACCGCCAAATTTATTTATTTATTTATCGGAAGATGTTATAATTTTTGCAAATGGCGTCGTCAATCATATTTGACATTTGTGAACAAGGGAGCTGCAGTATTGAAACAGACAAGCAATGGAGAGCTATACTCCGAAAGAGCGTGGAATAATTGTGTTGATTATTTTTTTGACCAATCAAGTGTTAGCAGATATCCCGACCCAAGCCAAAATAGAGAAGTACTGCGAGGAAGTTCGACGTTGGACGTTTACAATCGCAAGAGATCGCAAGGTCCTTTTCCGATCGAGTTTCCTATGCCGCCAGCATCAAGTATTGAGGACCAACGGCAACATTGCCAAGCAGCCATCAGAAATGCCGCCTCTGATGTGCTGGGTTTTACACGACCACCACAACCAAACCCCTGATTTGACGATGCAGCAAAATAAAATGCATATAAAGCGGCGCGCTGCAAAGAAGGACTAGAGCTGCTCGCGAGCTCTACGAGCAGAAGAGGAGAGATGAACACCGGCTTCTAAGAAAAAAAAAGGAGCATGAGAAGCGCTTGATCGAGGAAATAGAAGGATGCTATGGCAGGAATGAGATTCGGAAGTTTTAACAAAAGGTACAAAAAAAACATCACAAAGATACAATTCCCGAGTCAAAGCCTGCATGGATAATCAAGGGAACATCGTAGTGGAACCGCAATCCATGCTGAGAATATGGAAAGAACATTTCTCCAATGTTTATAACGGCGATGAAGAAGAAAATGCCGCTGCTATAGAGCACCATTCGACTACTTAGGCGACGCAGACCAACAATACCGCCCACCCAACCTGGACGAAATGAAGATAGCTATATCGAATCTAAAGTCCAACAAAGCCGCTGGAGCTGACGGCCTCGCTGTCGAACTGTTCAAAGCGACAGGCTATCACTTGGAACCTCAGTATTGTCTGTCCGATCTTCAAGAAATGAGACCCTCTGAACTGCGCCAACTACACAGGAATAAGTCTCCTGACCATTGCGTACAAGATCCTTTCTGCCGTATTATGTGGACGTCTGAAGCCTTTCGTCAACAATCTAAAAGGTCCATATCAGTGCCGCCTTAGACCAGGAAAGTCCACCATCGATCAAATATTCACATTACGGCAGATCTTGGAAAAAACCCAGGAGCTATAAATCGACACAAACCACTTTTTCATCGATTTCAAAGTCGCGTACGATAGCATCTATAGGAACGAACTATATAGAGCAATGTCTAGTTTTGGCATCCCTGACAAACTTGTCCGTTTGTGCAGGATGAGGATGGAGAATGCACGCTGCTCCATCAAGGTCGGAAAAGATCTCACCGATGCATTTGATGTCAAAAAAGGTTTTAGGCAAGGCGATGCTCTATAGAGCGACTTCTTCAACATAGTTCTTGAAAGAATAGTGCAAGACTCACGCGTCAACACAAGAGGCACAATCTTTTAAAAGTCCGTCCAATTACTCGGATACGCCGATGAAATTGACATTATTGGAAGAACAAAGCGTGATGTCAGTGGCGCATTTGTGAACATTGAGATGGGTTTAGCTGTAAGGGTAAGACCAAGTATAAGCTGTCATCAAGAAAGGACACACAACACCGACGTCTTGGACAGCTCTAACAGCTATAACTTTGAGGTAGTGAAGGACTTCATATACCTAGGCGCCGCCGCTATAAACTCAGAAAACATCACCAGCACTGAAATCAAACGGAGAATAACTCTTGCCAATCGCTGCTTCTTTGGACTAAGAAGGCAATTGAGTAGCAAAGTCCTCTCTCGAGCAACTAAGGTGTCCCTCTATAAGACCCTCATCATCCCGGTCCTTGTCTATGGTACAGAGACATTGACTTTGTCGAAAGTGGATGAGAGCGCTTTAGGCTGTTTCGAGAGGAAAATTCTTCGTGTGATCTTTGGTCCCGTCTGCATAGACGGGGAGTGGAGGAGAAGATTTAACCACGAACTGTACAGCGAAACTGACCTAGTCAAACGTATAAAAGTCCAGCGACTGAGATAGCTGGATCATGTAGAGCGAATGGACCCAAATGCTCCGGCCCGGAAAGTCTTCGAATCAAACCCCGAGGGACGGCGAAATAGAGGAAGACCGCGACTCAGGTGGCGCACACAGGTGGGAGAGGACCTCAAGCAACTTGGCGTGCGAAACTGGAGACAGCTAGCTAGGGACCGAGCTAGCTGTATAAGCTTCTTGATTAAGGCCCTGGTCCACCCCGGACTGTAGCGCCACCTTAAGTAAGTAATAAAGTGTTAGCACAGCGTGAATTTCGACGTCGATTTCCTAATCGTGTTGCGCCAACTGGGCAAACATTCCGGCACTTAGCTACTCGACTCGAGCAGAATGTAACCATAGGAGACCATGAAGGGGGTGGCCATCACCGGACTGGTTTTTCGGCCGAGAATATGGCGGCTATGGCTGCAAATCCGCTACTTGAAGGTTACTTGAAGTCGCGAGCTTATGCCAACAAGCCTCAGACAATCGCAGACTTAAGCAGAATATCTAACAGGAATGCGAACAGTTATCATTGGAAATCTTGCGGAGAGTCATGGAAAATGCGACAAATCGGGACCAATGTGTATCTAGACTGGCGGCATCCACTTGACGGATTTCATCTTTTCCACTTAACAGAAAAAATTGTAAAGGTCCAAATAAAGATTTACATTACTCAAAATTAATCACAAGAACACTGCCCCAGCATAAACTCGTAAAAGTTAGAAAAAGAATCGACTCAATGACATAACATCATTTTCCATAATTCTGTTTCCCATTCTCACACAAGAAAAAATACTCACCTTGTTGGAACTGGAACTTCTGTCAAATCGCCCATTACAGCTGCCGAATGCAATCTTATGAAACCCGATAGAATCTTTTCCAGAAAATCAACTTCCCCTACTAGAATATTACTAGCCTCAGCTCCGGGTGGTATTTTCCTCATAAAATGTGTGTTACCACGATGGTCATTGAGTTCATTGGAGCTAATATTTCTGGTCATTGATTGGCTGCTAGGGCTCTTGATCATGTCATCTGAATTTTCAAAACAAAAAAGGCATTAGACTAGTGACATTTGATAAATATATTAAAGAATTAAGATCAACATTATCAACTATTGCTAACATTTTCAAACTGTTGTGCAAAAAGCATGCTTAAAAAGTTTAAAGTGTGACTTAAATGAGGATTGTGTTTTAGTGTGGACTAAAAATAATGGGGATTCTTTAGAATTTCTATGATGAAAGCAATGTGGAAATGTTGTACGTAAGCAATCACATGCAGCATTTTTTTTAAATAATATGATTTTATTCTTTTTTTTTTAATCAAATTAGTTATTGTTTTTTCCCAATTCTATAATATATCAAACCGATTTCAAATATAATGTATCTATATATATATATAATTTATATGCATTAAATTGTATATTAACAACTCATTTCTAGTATATTTTCATAAATAGCTTTTTACCATTTCCAGGTATTGATAAAAATCTTCCATTTCCGTTGTCATTAATTCCAGTTGATTTAAATGAACTATTAGCAGATAAATGCATTGTTGATGGACTTAAATGTTCATCCACTGGAATTGTGATAATATAATAATATTTTTTTGTTTTTAATTAAATTTGAACATAGTTTTTCTGTCATATCACGTTGTAAAGATAAATCCTTCAATCAAGGCAATCAGTTAGTTGTGTAAATAATTATTTAAGAATCAAACAACAATCTTTATAAACGAACATCTTATCCAAGTAGATACCTAATATAAATCTGAATAAGTTAACTATTAATTCAAATAGAACTTCTTAATATGTATAATAAAATTTTGTAAATTATTATATGAATAGCTGCTAATAAAAATTAACTTAAGGACGTAGATAATTGTCATATAACCTATCAGAAAGCTACTCTTTATTGAAATTGTAAAATCTGAAAATGTTGATGATTTAATATTTTTATGATTATAGTTGTTGAAAGTTCAATAAATTAAATACGATGATAGATTATTTTTCGATGTGTATATACAGATTATTTTATCAACAAGTACATATAATAAAATTACGAATAACTTTTAAGATCATACGGATTATTTCGACAGCTGAGTACTTCAGATTTTATATTTTGATGAAAGACGTTTCGAATATAAAACTTTAAGATAGAAGTACTATAACAGGTCTTCTTATATTGAAATAAAGGTTTAAATCAATCTCAATATATATATTTTGTGTTCTTTATCAAACAATATTATATTTTTAGAATAATAAAATAACAAGCTTTAAAAAGTATACTTAGAGCTAGGTATAAAGTATATCGTATTGTAAGGTATGTATATAAAGTTAAGAGTAGGTATTGTTAAGAAGTTATGAAGGACAATATGCCTTACAACTCGGCCAACCTGACAAATGATCGTCCCGATCATAACGATTAATAAATTATAAAGAATTTAATTTTGATTTTTCTTTATAGCTTAATGAAAGCTTCTTCATCATTGAACTCTGTAATATTCTTCGGAATTATATTATTTTCATCAAAAAAGTCGTTCACGATGTTCTGGATTTTCGGAATGTTCTAAATTTTCAAAATTTTCGGATTGTTCGGAATGTTCTAAATTTTTGAATTGTTCGGAATTATTAGAATCTTCGGAATGTTAGGAATGTTTGGAATGTTCAGAATCTTGAGAATGTTTGGAATATTCGAAATGTCCGGAATGTTCGGAATCTTCAGAACGTTCGGAATATTCGGATTGTTTGGAATGTTCATTATTTTCGGATTGTTCAGAATGTTCAGAATCTGCGGAATGTTCGGAATGTTCAGAATGTTCGGAATTTCCATAATTTTGAATAAGTTCAATTGTTAATGATTGGAATGTTCGGAATGCTCAGAATCTTCGGAATGTTCATAATGCTCAGTATGCTCATAATTTTCAGAATGTTTAGAATCTTCGGAATGTTCAGAATCTTCGGAATGTTCGTAATCTTCGGAATGTTCATAATGTTCATAACTGTTCATAATGTTCGGAATGTTAGGAATGTTCGTAATCTTGGGAATGTTCATAATTGTTCATAATGTTCGGAATGTTCGTAATCTTCGGAATGTTCATAATGTTCATAATTGTTCATAATGTTCGGAATGTTCGTAATCTTCGGAATGTTCATAATTGTTCATAATGTTCGGAATGTTCGTAATCTTCGGAATGTTCATAATGTTCATAATTGTTCATAATGTTCGTAATCTTCGGAATGTTCATAATGTTCATAATTGTTCATAATGTTCGGAATGTTCGTAATCTTCGGAATGTTCATAATTGTTCATAATGTTCGGAATGTTCGGATTGTTCGTAATCTTCGGAATGTTCATAATTGTTCATAATGTTCGGAATGTTCGTAATCTGCGGAATGTTCATAATGTTCATAATTGTTCATAATGTTCAGAATGTTCGGAATTTTCATAATTTTTAATAAGTTCAATTTGTTCAAAAGATTCTTTTTTTTTGTATATGCAAATTTCAAAGCTGCGCTACTGTTGCAGTTTCCAGAACTTCCATATTGTTTCACAGCATGCAAACATTTCACTTTTATTATGACATATTCTTATACATTAGTATGTATGTACATGTACATTATGTATATCTTATAGTTTTCGGATTTTTTTTTTTTAATTCAATCTTCAATCCTCAGTTTTCAATCTTCAATTTTCAATTTTCAATCTTCAATTTTCAATCTTCAATTTTCAATCTTTAATTTTCAATCTTTAATTTTCAATCTTTAATTTTCAATCTTCAATTTTTAATATTCAATTTTTAATCTTCAATCTTGGCTTATCACTATTGCTTGCTTCGCACCATGCAAGCAGTTTAAATTTATTTATTAGTGGTGACAAATTTTTATACATACATACGTATATCTTATATGTAGTTTTCGGATTTTTTTTTTTTTTTTGTAATTCCATCTTCAACACTCAATTTTCAATCTTTAATCTTGGCTTATCCCACTTCTGAGTTATAACAGGTCTTCTTATATTGAAATAAAGGTTTAAATCAATCTCAATATATATATTTTGTGTTCTTTATCAAACAATATTATATTTTTAGAATAATAAAATAACAAGCTTTAAAAAGTATACTTAGAGCTAGGTATAAAGTATATCGTATTGTAAGGTATGTATATAAAGTTAAGAGTAGGTATTGTTAAGAAGTTATGAAGGACAATATGCCTTACAGTACGAACATTAACACCCCTATTTCAATTTTAGAATTGTTGTTGTTGAGCTTCGGTTAAATGAAAATGCAAAAATGCAATTATTTAATTTCCAGTGAGAATGGTGAGTAATTTGAATTAGAAACTTTAAGCTCGATGGAGAAGGGAAATAGTGATGTTGCACCTAATTAAACAACTTTGAATAAAATCAATTAAGTCCCTAACTAGAAAATCGAAAATCGAAAAGAATGTCTATGCCAGAAAACGTTACGAACAGTTTTTGATACAAATTTTGTTTCTATCAAAATGAAGTTAAAATCTATAATAATACACACAATTTTTTGATCAGAATAGTAAGAACTATTTTTGAGATTAATTATAATTACTAAATAAGAACCCAAAGCCTTAAGTTTAATGAAAATTGCTAAGTCTTACTAAAAAATCCCAAAATCACACTATACTAACGTCCTTCTAATTATACTCAGGGACTTGTCATCCAGGCTTGTGACTTTCTGCCAACTAAGGTTGCGTGTATTTATTTTGGAAGAAACCAAGCAAAATAAATAGGCACAATGATCTTCGGGTTTATATGTGGGATGTAAGGCAATTTAAAAGGCTATGTACAGCTGAAGCTCTAAACAACCAAAATGACGATGTAACCGCCAACCAAGAAATTCTTGTGAATGGACCGAAAAGATTTAAAAAATTGTGATAGATATATACTGAGCGAATGTTACAGAGAACATACTTAGGCAAGATGTCCTGCGTTTCAGTAATGTCTCAGAACGATTTGCACTATAAGGTTAAATTCACCAAAGTATTATATGGACTAAAACCTACACAAAAGAGAAAGAAGATGACACAAAAGACATGTTCTACGAGCTCCTTGACAATACCTATGAACAGTTTTCTGATTATGACTATCTTAAGTGAATTCAACACCAAGATAGAAAAAGAAGACATCTTTGGGGATATAGTCGAAAATACGGTGCAGGGAAATAAGTCCACGGAAACTAAGTCCACTGAGGGACTAAGTTCTCACTTGAGAATATGTAAGTCCAGTAGAACTAAGTCCACTGAGGGACTCAGTTCTCACTTAATGGGAACGAAATCCACTTTACTAAAGTGGTCTTTGTTCCCATGCACGACACTTCCTCCGATAATGTGCCCAGTTTTGATCGACTTTGTTGCGAGTTGAACCATTTTGCAGCTCCCTTACCTGAACATTCACAATGATATATGTAGACCTTCTGATCAGAGAACCACCAACCACATTGACCATATTGTGATCTTAGCTAGGAACTTCTCCAGTATCAATGATGTCCAAACTTTTGGAGTGGCCAACATTTCTCGTTATTGCCAGTGGACTGCTGACAGTCCAACCGAAAACAAAACAACGAAATACTGTAAGGAAATTTTACGTCATGTAAGAGATCGGCATGTCCTTACTGGTTGAACACAATGGAGTGCTGCTCCTGGAACTAGAACTGTCGCTTTTTTCGTGAACAGAATGCTGCTGTATAGGTTTCTAACATTTCAGTCAGCTGATTGTATATGAGTAATTTAAGTAATTTAAGAGAGCTTGAGATGTTCAAATGGTGGACACGTGCACCCAAGAGGACACAAGCGTCCACAGGTTTTTTTCAAAACCCACCTCTGTCCACCAACTCCTACTCTCACCTCCCCGTGGTGAACATCGGGTACCTAGTACCTCAACTGGAGATTGGGTCTCAACCCCAGTTGAAAGTTGTTGGGGGTAGCAAACGAGAGAGGGGGGGAGAGGTGTTCCCACTAAGGCACCTCTCCTTTTACCCAGACGGCAGCGGAAGAATTCCTCAGATGGAATCAACGGTGGCGTCTACAGTTCCAGTTAGGATGAACTACTTGGTGAACACCTTATATGGGCTACTACGACATATTCGTAGCTCAGGTCTATAAGGAGCGGATTCGTCCGGCTCCCTACCCTTGGAGTTATACTAAGGGTCTGGTCCTCCAGGTCGGGGGTTGTGCGTCGGGGTAACTTCCCTACCACGTAAAAAAATTATTGGTTCCGAAACAACAACAAGCCTCGGATATGGATGATTTTAATGTTGACGACCCCAGCAAACGAAACAAGGACAATGATTTTCGGTTCTGCACGTGGAATGTCCGGACCTTAAACAGGCCACGTGCTGCCGAACAAATAGTGGAGAGCCTGGATAGGCTAAAGGCTGACATTACAGCCATCCAGGAAGTGCGATGGGATGGACAGGGCATACGATGGATGAAAACGTGTGACATCTACTTCGGCGAGTGCTACAAGGAGCAGGGTCAGCGGCTTTTTGGATGTGGATTTGTGGTAAGGGGAAGACTTAGGCAAGAAGTCTTGGGCTTCAGAAATGTAAGCGAGCGCCTGGTCACAATCCGCATCAAAGCGAAATTCAAAAACGTGACGCTGATCTGTGTCCATGCCCCAACTATGACCTTCTCGAGGAAACGTATGATAGGTGCCCCAAGTACGACGTCAAGATTATTCTTGGTGACTTCAACGCCAAGATCGGAAAGGAGGGCATCTTTGGTTCGATAGTCGGAGGACACAGCCTGCACGACAACACTTCCGGTAACGGACTCAGGCTGATTGACTTTGCGGCGGGGCGAAATATCATCATAGCTAGCACTCGATTCCCACACCTCAATATACACAAAGGGACCTGGCGGTCTCCAGATCAACTAACCGTCGACCAGATTGATCATGTTGCGATAGACGCGAGACATGCTTCCAGTATCCTGGATGTCCGAACATTCCGAGGAGCCAACATAGACTCGGATCATTACTTGGTGGTAGCCCAATTACGGATGCGGATATCCATGACGCCACAACGACGGACGGATGCTGTGAAAAGATTCAATGTCGCAAAGTTAAAATCGCAGGAGGTCGCCAGGACTTTTGCAGACCGAGTCTCTCTTAATCTCTCAGCAAGCCCGCCTCCAGCTTCATCTACGGAGGACCTGTGGAAGCACTGCCAGAATGCCATCAGTAGTGCCGCCACTGATGTGCTGGGTTTCACAAGGCCACCACAACGAAACCCCTGGTTTGATGAAGAATGCAGGTTGGCGCATGTAGCAAAGAACGAGGCCTACCAATTAATGCTGCAGGCAAGAACCAGAGCTGCTGAGAGAGATGCCCGGGAGCTCTACGGGCAAAGACGAAGGGAGGAACGCCGACTTCTAAGGAGGAAAAAGAGAGAGCATGCGAAGCGGGCGGTCGAGTCTATTGAGGACTGTACCGGCAGGGGGGATGTTCGAAAGTTTTACCAAAGGGTGAGGCAATCCACCCAGGGCTACAAAGCTAGAACGGAAGCCTGTCGAGATGAGAGTGGGAATATGGTAGTGGACACGCAGTCCGTGCTGAGGATTTGGAAACAACACTTTTCCAGACTGCTGAACGGCGAGGAAGGCCAAAATTCCGCAACTAGGCGGAACATTCCATTCAACCTGGACGATGATGGTCAAAATTTCCGTCCACCCGACCTAAATGAAGTGCGGTCAGCGATAGCCAAGCTGAAAGCGTACAAAGCTGCTGGCGCGGATGGCTTGCCAGCTGAGCTATTTAAAGCCGGTGGGGATGACTTGGTAGGGAGCATGCATCAACTCATCTCAAAAATTTGGTCGGATGAAAGTATGCCCAATGAATGGAACCTCGGCATAGTGTGCCCCATCCACAAGAAAGGAGATGCCCTGACATGTGCCAATTACAGAGGTATAAGTCTCCTCAACGTCGCATACAAAATCCTGTCCTCTGTACTGTGTGAGCGCCTAAAACCGTTTGTCAACGAGCTGATCGGCCCCTATCAGTGTGGTTTTAGGCCCGGCAAATCCACCCTGGATCAGATGTTCACACTTCGACAGATTTTGGAAAAAACCCAGGAGTTCCAAATCGATACACACCACCTTTTTATCGATTTCAAAGTCGCGTATGATAGCGTGGACAGAGAACAACTATATAGAGCCATGTCTCATCTCGGAATCCCTGCCAAGCTCGTCCGCTTGTGCAGGATGACGATGGAGAAATCTCGCTGCTCCGTCAAGGTCGGTAAGAACACCACCGAACCTTTTGATGTCGAGAAAGGTCTGAGGCAAGGCGACGCGCTATCATGCAATCTATTTAACATCGCTCTTGAAGCAATTGTACGAAACTCAAACGTCAACAATAGAGGTACAATTTTTCAAAAGTCAGTTCAACTGCTTGCTTATGCGGATGATATTGATATCATTGGGAGGACGAAGCGAGCTGTTACCGGTGCGTTTGCAAGTATTGAACTGGAGGCGGCAAAAATGGGTTTGGCTGTTAATGAGGACAAGACGAAGTATATGCTATCATCGAGAAAAGAATCTCAACATCGTCGACTCGGGCAAAACGTTACGATGGATAGGTATAACTTCGAAGTCGTCAAAGACTTTGTCTACCTGGGCTCCACTATAACATCGCAAAACGACATCAGTGCAGAGATCAAGCGAAGAATTACTCTTGCCAACCGCTGTTTCTTCGGGCTAAGAAGGCATTTGAGTAATAAAGCCCTATCTCAAAGAACCAAGGAGACCTTGTATAAGACCCTCATCATCCCGGTCCTGCTGTATGGGGCAGAAGCATGGACACTGTCTAAAATGGATGAAAATCTGTTTGGGTGCTTTGAAAGAAAAGTTCTTCGTTTGATCTTCGGTCCAGTCTGTATCGATGGAGTATGGAGGAGAAGGTTCAACAACGAGCTGTACGGGCTTTACAGCGACGTTGACCTAGTCAAGAAGCTGAAAATACAACGGCTGAGATGGCTGGGACACTTGGAGCGTATGGACACCGACGCACCAGCCCGTCGAATCTTCGAATCCACCCCTGATGGTCTGCGTAGCGGAGGAAGACCCCACCTCAGGTGGCGCGCACAAGTGGAGAGCGACCTCAACCAACTTGGAGTGCGTAACTGGAGGCAGCTAGTTAGGGACCGAGCTAGCTGGAGGGGCTTGTTGGTTGAGGCCTTAGTCCACCCTGGACTGTGAGCGCCATCTAAAGTAAAGTAAGTAAAAGAGCTTGAAGCTCACTTTAACCTTTCTTAAGCCTGCATCGAGTTATTTGTGAACCGTCAAAAGTTAAGCTCGAAGAGAACCAGGATCTATAGAAACTTACAACTCTCAACCACTCCTGCTTGCGTGTTACCAGTAATAGAGGGGACCTACAATTTTCTGCCAATTTCGAACGGCTAAATGAACACCACTTTTCATGACAAGAGAAACTCTTGGAGGATTTGCCAATTTCTCGTAAGAGGCAGTACACCCCTAAGCGGCTGAGAATCGAACCCAAAACCTTCTGCATAACAGTCCAATGCACTAACCATTATGCCAAGCGGTACTACGAACCTTCAAAAGTGCTGCCCGTAAAATTTAAAAGTTGGTCAACTTTTGTTGCCATAACTGCGTGCATCCAACAATTTAACATTTATTCCAGTTGCAACCTCTCAGTGTTCAACCAATAAGTCGCAACTGAAAAATTTTGAGAACCAGTGGAAACATTGCCAAGCAGCTGTCCAAGCTAATAATAAAATACAGGGGTTATTTTGACGTCGAAAATGTTTGCCTTTCATCCGGATGACCATAGACAACGCCGTGAGTTCGGTAATTGGGCGCTGTTAATGTTTATCGGAGATTCGGTCTTTTTGCCCAAAAATAATATTGTCGGAGGAGACCCATTTTTAGCTCAGAGGCTATTTCAAAAAGGAGAATGACTGTTATTGGAACGAGCACAATCCACTACTGTCTGACCAAGTATCATTGCATCCACAAAAAATGTCTGTGTGGTTCGGTTTATCGGATGAAATGAATCGTCTTTCAAAAATTGGAGCGATGTTAACTGACTTTATGGCCAGAGCTCAACAACAATTATTTTTCTGAGCTGTGGTTTCAACAAGACGGCGCGCGCTTCAAGCCATACTAGCGACGAGACGCTCGAAGCTGTGTAGGGTACATTTGCCGACTGGATCATCTGATCAATTTGCCGGTTTGATCGATAATTTTGTCCTTAGTCTACCTCTTCTCATATCGTTCTTATCTGATTGCCCTGTACAAACAACAACGACTGCACAGCAATACTGTCTTAATTAACAAAAAATTAAAAACCAACGATGAGGTGTCTCCGGGTCTGAAAATCTTTGAATACAATCCCTAGGATGGTCAAGAATGCAGTTAAGATGCGGGAAGAAAGAAACTCATGTGGCGCACGAAATTGGATAAGCTTCTCAACCAACTTGGTATACATAGGTTGCTAGCTGAGGGTGGTTCGTTGAGGGCTTGATAAACTCTGGGTTGTAACGCCATACTAAGTAAATTAATATATGGCTGCTAAGGTAATTAAAACGTTTTGATTATATTTACCAAGTTTTTAAAGCCGTTTTTGAAATAAATAATAACCTTTTTCTTGATGGACGAAGTTAAAAAATAGATTTCCCCATTAGGAAATTGTCTAAATTCCTTAAGTATCTATAGTTTGCAAGCAATGCCGACAGACACCCACGATTTCGTGAATCAATTGTTATCAAGTTATAGTATTGAGAAAATCCTCTCTAGTCAACTGTTGATTTCAAGTTCTGTAAGTTCTAAATATTTATGAAGAGTGTGGGATGTTTCTTGTAGTAATATTGTCTTTCCACATAAAATTGAAAATATTAAATTTGTTGAGTTGTGTCATTTTTTACTCGAACCGATAATTTGCAATTTTGTGTAAGGAACCTTCATAGTGTTTAAATGTTTAATAACTACAATATCAATTTGTATCTAGTTCAACATTTGTGTTTGTTAACTTATTTACTTAAAAATCTGATACGTTACGGCTTGCGTAGTTAAAATATTTGCTATCACACAAGCATCTGCCTAAAGAATAAATCTAAGTTCACATTTCTATTTATTAAGAGCCAGTTTTTCAGTGATGAAATAACTCTGAGTTAAACAAAAAGTTGAATAATACTGTAAATAAATTAAACCCGAGTTTACTCAGAATCCGTTTTTGAATGAAGCATTAAATTTTCACCTTCAGTTGTCAAAAATCTATTGAAATCGGACATTTTGGATATCACTGTTCACTTTACTATCGAAACCTAGATGGCGACACTGTGTAAATTCATACTGTCGCTTTTTGATTCAGGTAGATTTTTGACCCTAAATATCTGTAAGAAAGTTAATTCCAGATTTAACTCACCAATTGTTTTTTAGCTAATTCGACATCTTAATTGGGTGAAAAACAAGTTTCAATAGTTTACACTAGCTTAATCCTAAAGAGAGAATAATCTCGCACTGAAAAACTGACCCTAAGGATGTTTTTTTTTAATATAATAAAAATAGATTAATTCAAGTTCAGAGCAGTTTTTTGATAGAAAGATGAAAATGCATTGTTTTGGATGAATAGAGGAAAATTTGAAATTTATATCACATAAAAATAAACAACCGTAAAATCATTCTCAAAAATGTATTTACAATATTTATAGATATACAAAAAATAGAAATTTATATCGAAGAAGTTAAGGAAATCAATTAAAAAATGTCAAAGATTTTAAAAAGGTTTTGTTGTGGTCAAGTTGGAAGAATAAGTTTTTATAATAGTTATGTATACATACTACATAGGTATAATATAATATATGAATAGCAAAATAGGAAACAATTAAAATTATATTGCAGTGAACCTAGTGGCTGTTGACCACTTGAAGCCGAATGGCTGTTATTGGAAGATGTTGCCCCAGATGTTGATGCACCAGCATGAAACCATGTTGTAACACCTATACCGCCAAATTGATTAGTGAAAGGATGTCCAAAATCACCTAGATATATAGATTCAATATATAACGTTAAGAATTCACATATTTATGTACATTTAGTAAGTTCTTATTTTTTTAAGGATTATTAAGCCTTTTTTATTGATAAGTAGTTCATACCTTAGAAAATAAGAATTATTGTAACTTAAAAATGAAATATCAACAAATATTTAAAAAAAACTTCAAAAATATTGAAAAATATGCGAAAAATTTTAATTTGTTCAAGTTTCATACAAAAATGTTCTCTTGACGAAATTTTGTATTGAATTCACTTATGTATTTGTCGTAAGAATCATGTCAAAAAATCAAAATTCCTTAAAAACTTATCTCGGGTATTTGTGAATTCCATCTGCTTAAATTAGTTTTTGACGAAAATTCGATATGACACTGTAAAAAATCTTCCAAAAAAAAAAAAAAAAAAAAAAAAAAAAAACGTTACCTGAGCTCCATCATATTCTATATCCATTTTTCAAAGTCAAAAGTTATTCCCAAATTCTGAAGACTTCGTAGCTTACTTGATTTTTTCACAAATGCTCTATTGAACTAGACAGAACTCAGGTGACGCTATGTAGAAAGGAAAGCAAACAAGAAGAAGAGACAAGAAGATCCAAAAACTGAAAAAAAAAACTTCCAAATCTGGAATGGGCGAAACTATAGACTAAGAGCCCACAGCAATTTTTGGGTGTGATTGATAACAAAAAATAATTAGCTTAATTAGATAGGCCTTTTATAGTTATTTACAAATAAGAAAGCCTTGCATACTCTAGTGGGCGCAATAGTGCATTATAGTGCATTAAGTATGCAGTTCTTTCCAAATCCAAATAATTGTGATAACAACTTTGCCAAAATGTAGAGTTAAGCCCCCTGATTGAAAATATCGAGGTCCAAGACGTTTTACAGACAGCCTTCTGCCTGCCAGACGCGATAAGAATAGGCAACTTCTTGCACTAAGAAGGCCACCTTCAAAACGTCATGGACCTAAATATTTGCAATCAGGGCACTTAGCTGTTCATTTTGAAGTTATGGCAAATTTTGTTTCCCAATTTTTTAGAATAAGGAAAGAACTGCATACTTGATGCACTATAATGCACTATTGCGCCCACTAGAGTATGCAAGACGTTCACATTTGTAAATAACTACTAAAGGCCTAACTAATTATGCTAATTATTTTTTGTTATCAATCACACCCAAAAATTGCTGTGGGCTCTCGGTCTACTACTTCTGGACAATTACAACCGAAAACGTTTCACCAACTGCATCAGCTCAAGTAGGAATAACCTATGAATAATACTAGGTAATTTCACTTTACATTGCGAACTTAGAAGACACATAGGCTTACTTGGTGTAGCTAGCAATGCCAGATGTGAATTATGCTAAATGCATGGGGGATTCACGTATTAGAACAATGGTGTCCACTCATGCACCAAAGGGGAAACTATCTGCGACGATACCATTTAGAAGAGAGTGACCCAAACCCTAAAGCTAAGTGTACACAATTGGTAGATCTTACAATATCGTCAGATCTGACAGTGAAAAACATGCTTACAATGTCTTACAACCGTATAATCTTACAATTAATTGTCTGAAAATTTGTCTGCCTACAAATTAATTGTAAGAAATCTGACAATCATGTCCACGCTAGCTGAAAATCGTGTAATCTTCGAATTAATTGTCAGAAAATATATCTGACAATTAATTGGAAGACGGTTAATTGTAAGGTATTTCATAATCGTGTACAGTTGTACACACACAATTTATTGTCAGGCCTGCCAGTTCTAATCGTTGCCTGACGTTTCTGACAATGAAGAAATTGTAAGATGTATTTTAGCATCATACAATTTTTTTACTGTCTGACAATTCGCAGCCAAGGTTCAAATGAAGCAGTTTCCATAACCAACAAAAACTGACAATTAGCTGTGTGTATATGTGTGGTAGGTATTTAGCCAGCTATCTAAAAATAAATCGTCAGCCAACTTCTGGCAATAAATTGTAAGAGATTGGTAGATTTTCTACCAACCGTGTACACACACAACTCAATTGTCAGCTCATTGGTAGATTATTGTCAGACATTGTCAGGTCTAACAATATTGTAAGATCTATCTATCGTGTACACTTAGCTTAATCCTAACATTTCTGAGAGCAATAGATTTGAAGGAAGTATTGTAAGATGAACAATTTCAATCAATAATTTTGGTATTTTTAATTTTTTTCTTCTGAAAATGGTCTTAAGAAGTTTTAAGTTTTGGAGTATGGCCAACAGAACTTTTTTTGAATTTTGTGAAAAAAAAAAATTCTACTTGATACATATATTTTTAAAATTTTAGACATATTTAAAATTTTGGTAATTTGACATGATACCAATGACACTTTTTCGCTTCGATTGCCCCATTATATCACACATTATAACAAGCAATTTAATATTTTGAGCTTTGTTTTTAGGGAATTGGCGAAACTTTCGTTAAAATCGTCACAATTTTGTTGCCGTTTTTTCGTGTGATATTGTCGAAAATTTAGAGTTTGAATCTATAGCTGCAAAAAATATTTTCATTAAATATTTCAATTTTAAAATTTAAAAATAGTTAGGTTAGGTTAGCGTGGCTATCAGCGTGAATGTCTCAACCATTCACTTAGAAAATAATTTGGTCCATTGTAATATCACATGAATCGTAGACTTTCTCCCTACTCGTTGAACCACTCAGAAGTCTTTACGAAGCGTGCCAGACTACTTGTATCAACATTTTTATTTGCTTTATATGGAAAAATAGGTAGTTTTAATTTTGGTGACTTCATCAGCTTTACAAATTCTTGGAATGTCTCTGTGGTTAGGCACCCAACATAGGTGAATGTCGAACTGTTGTGCTATCTCTTTGAGAGATAATCGACAGTTAAGAGCTGTTATAGAGTTTGTAGAGACAGAGTCCAGAGATTAAATAGCCGCTTAGCTGTTTGGGAAGATGTGGATATCACTGTTTGATATTATGTGTTCTTTGAGCCAGGAAATTTTTTATCACCATAAGTTCCACTTTAAACACGCTACAGTGCTAAGAAAGACGAAAGGTGATACTTCATCCGTCTTCCATCCATCAGTATACAAATTGATCGATTCGTCTTCCAGGAATATATCTCGACTGAAAAGGTAAAGTATCTTAAGTCGACTTAAGATATTTCGCGTTTTTTTGTTGATCCTTAGTGCCATTCTAAAAGGCTACAGTTCTGTGTTATCCGGCTTCTTTCTATCTCACTCCTGTGCTTTTTTATAGACAAAAACAACTTCATCTTATGTTCAAAAGACACATCTCTACACGCGGTAAAATATCTTAAGTCCACATAAGATTGTGTGTTCTGCTTAAATTTAAAACCTTAAATAGACTTAAGATTATATTGGCTTAAGACTTTTTTATTATTGTGAAATCGTAAATCATATTAAGTTGACTTAAGATATTTTCGCGCGTGCAAACAAGAACAAAAGTCATCCTTAAGTCGACATAAGATACAATTCTTAAAAAATTTCCAAAAAAGTGTGAAAACGCAAATCATCTTATGTGAACATAAGATGAATTTTTAAATTTAAAACTGAAATTTTTCGCTCCCTAAGTAGTCATAGGATATTTTACCGTTTGCAAACCTAAAACAATTTCCGTAATAACAAGGACATAAGATATTTTTAAGCGTATTTTGTTTCTAGATTGCCTTTTGTGCGACCGTTTTTCTTATTTTTTCATTTAGTGTTTCAGACAGTTTTGTTTCATACGCGATTGAAAAATTATTACAAATGAAACACATACGTATACAACAAAAAAGAGTTGAATTGCACGAATTTGGAATTAAAAATACATTTTATAAAAATAAAACATGGATTTAATGAGATAAAAATGTTCAAATGTATTAAATTGCCGTCTGATTTCCAGAAAACTAAGAATTTATTCACACAAAGCTCAAAAATTGTTTTATTATTAAAAGAATTTGTATGCTAGAAATTTCTTCAAAGTTTTTCAAGAATCCAATTTGCGATACCAGTTTTAAGTAATTACGTAGTAGTATTGGCGAATAGTTCTAAAAAGACTGGCGCAAAATGTCAAACAACCTATTATTTTTAATTTCTTTGTATGATACTACTTAGCAATTTGCTAACTTTAAAGTAGTTTACTAACTCCATCTTAGTTTAAAACATTTTCCAACCCGTGAGCACGACAAGTGAAACCCTGTCGAAACGTCGGATAAAATCAAATACAAATTTGATTAAAATATAATTAATAATCGCGGTAAGTCCGAAAATTGTTCTTTCATTAAAATTTTCCAACTAGTATCGTACTAAAGGAATTCTTAATAAATTGCTTCTGAACACACCGAAAACATTGACAGTTCGTGCAAAAAACTAAGTAAACAAACCTTTTGTGGCGTTTCTAAAAGCACGATATTCTTACGATGATTTTAACTTTAATAAAAGGGTAGATATAGATATAGTATGATGCTATATTCGAATAAAATTTCCTAAATTGTTGATTTAACTTAGTTTCATATTAAATCAGCTTTAACGTCGTCGGTCGTACTAATTCAATTAAAATTGTGTGCCGTTAATTTTAGGAAATAATTTCAAAAAATAATCGTTTCACTTGTTTTAAAGATATTGATTTTTCAAAAAAAAAAAACAAAAATAGTTTTTTTTTTTTTTAAATCCAAAAAATATTTTTGCGAATGTTCTTATATAAAATATTATTTTAAGCTTCGGGAGCTCCTGCTAAAAAAAAATTGTTTAAATCGTTAGAAGCGTTAATGAGAAAGTCGAAAATAAAAACAAAAAGGTTGTGTGTACTGACGTACGCGCGGTAGAAGTAAAACTTCCTTACATGTCGCTGTCTTTAACTGATAGCGTGTCGTTTTGACACGCCACTGACAGCTGCATAGACATTTTTTTACCCTCAACGCCGGAAAAGAAGTTTTACTTAAAAAAAACGGTTCTATGACAGGTACCGTTAATAACATGTTATTGAGCCGTTTTCGAGATAAATAAGATCTTACACTACGGGTGCGATACCGTTAGTTTCGGAGGTAAAAACAATTTTCAATTTCTCCTATCTCCCCTTGGGTCCCTTAGGTAAATTTTTTCCAATAGTTTTTTGTTATTATTAATTTGACTTTTAAAAATATGTTCTCTTGTAACATTTTTTACAATGGTTTTTTTTAATAATTTAATAATTTATTTTATATTTTATTTTAATATTTTTAAATTAAATTATTTGAATAAAACTAAACTGTTTCTATTCTGTGAACCAAATGTGATTTTATAGCCTTTTTTTTAAAGAAATTCAAGTCTTTATTAGTTATTATTTTTTTTTTATTATTAAAGCTCTATAGAACAAATGTGAGTTTTTCATAAATAAAAACCACCAAATATCATCTTAAATCTCTTTTTTTTCCACTTTTGCACACGCAACCCATCTTAAATGGACATAAGAATTGAAAACGTCCTTCGAAAACGCAAGGCAAAATATCTTATCTCAACTTAAGATTTTGGAAATTAATATAAAATTCAATTCATAGAAAAGCCAAACTATCTTAAGTCATATTTTTCCTCATAACGACCAAAATATTAAAAATATCTTTTTGAAAATAATTTCAAAAAAAAGATCATAAAATTTTACATATAAATGCTTTGTTGAATAAAGTCTATATTTGAAAGATTTTTTGGGATACAGCTTTGAAGTGTTTTTTTGCTCTACTGAAAAATCATCAAAATTGACTTAAGATACTTTACCTTTTCAGTCGAGATATAAGTCCTCCCAGATGGGTCTGCAAGGGATTGTAACCTGAAAGTTTTGATTGAGCTGAATTTATAGAATGGTATACTCGTAGTTTATGTTGCGTGGAATTAATCCGAATGAATTCGGAGTGGTGGAGTGGTCAGTTTCGTTATTAGTCTATTGCGAAGAAGCTTTAAGGCGAATAGCAGTTTGTAGTATGTAGTTTGTTCATCCAAAATATCGATGGGTGTTAGATGGAACAGAATATCCAGTGTGGCGGAGGGAGCTGTACCAAGTACTCCGCTCATGCACCTACAGGTTGAGCGTTGGACCTTGTTTAATTTTTCACAGTTTGTACATTTATCTAAAGAGGTATACCACACTGCTACACCGCATGTAAGAATCGGTCTGATTTCTGAATTCCATAGCCAATATGAGTAGTGCGGTGTTGCAAACAATGACTTTTTTGCATAATTTAATTTTTATTTAAGTTCCGTTTTCAGCTCAACTTCTTGTGTAAAATTAGAAACCGATCTGTCCAGTTTATTAGCATATTAAGTAGATTTTGTAAAAGTTCTTTTAACTTATTAGGATGCTTTCCTGATTTGGCTATAGCAACGTGCATCGTCCGCATAAACGATAACCATGTAGCTCTCCGCTTCCAGGCATCAGAACGCGTACCTCATCTGACACATCTAACAGAAAAGCCACACTTTTTTGAATTAATAATCCTGCTGATCAGCGTTTGATTTATCAACAAGCGAACTGTCGACGTTGATAAAAGCACTTTCTATCAGGGTTGCGAATTTTTGAATTAAAAAATCCTTAAGTCATAAGTCTATAGATGACTTGTGAATTAAAAAAAATTAATTCATAAGATATTTGGTGACTTATGAATTAAAAAAAAATTAATTCACAACCCCCAAAGTGACTTATGAATTAAAAAAAATTTAAATCCTAAGCTACTAAGTGACTTATGAATTAAAAAAAATTTAATTCACCACCTACCAAGTGACTTATGAATTAAAAAAAATTAAGTCATCAGGGAATAAGTGACTTATGAATTAAAAAAAATTTAAGTCATGAGCAACAAAGTGACTTATGAATTAAAAAAAATTTAATTCACCACCTACTAAGTGACTTGTGAATTAAAAAAAATCAAGTCATCAGGGAGTAAGTGACTTATGAATTAAAAAAAAAATTAATTCACAAGTCAGTTGGTGACTTGTGAATTAAAAAAAATTTAATTCATAAGTTAGTTGTTAGATTGGAAATTTTTAAGCTTGTTTTGACTACATAATTATTTAATTATTAACGAAAGCTTTCAAATCTAGTCTTTAAATCATAAGATTATCACGCTAGCTTATAAATTATCCATTTCATAATTTTTCTAATCAGCATTTATCCATTAACTTATGAATTAAATTTTTTTTAATTCATAAGTCACTAAGTTGGTTTTGAATTAAATTTTTTTAATTCATAAGTCACTTACTTGCTGATGATTTGAATTTTTTTAATTCATAAGTCACTTACTTGCTCATGACTTGAATTTTTTTAATTCCTAAGTCACTTAGTAGCTTGGGAATTAAAATTTTTTAATTCATAAGTCACTTACTTGCCCATGACTTAATTTTTTTTAATTCATAAGTCAATTAGTAGGTTCTGAATTAATTTTTTTTAATTCATAAGTCACTAAGAAGCTTATGATTTAATTTTTTTTAATTCACAAGTCACCAACTGACTTGTGAATTAAATTTTTTTTAATTCATAAGTCAGTTGGTAGCTGCTGAATTATATTTTTTTTAATTCATAAGTCACTCACTAGCTTGTGAATTAAAGCCAAGCTTAAGCTAACAAGTGACTTAAGCTTTTGCAACCCTGCTTTCTATATTCTATATAGCTGAGGCAGTATTTGATGGTTTGCACCATTGTGTGCAAAGCCGTGTCCACCGATTTCCGTTAAGAGTACACATGCTAAGCGGTAGACAAGTCTTGTATCAATGCTTTTTTTTAAATGGATATCAATCAATCTTTCGAAGATTTGAGGAGGAATTATGATAGACTGATAGGTCTGAGATCGTTCCGGCTTACATGGTAGCATGCACCAGCTTTGGATATGAAAACAATTTTAACTTCATTACATGATGTAAGTATGTCTACTTAATTAAACTAACTATTGATGATCGCCTCCAAGATTGGTAGAATGATTTCGATAGCCATTTGGAGTTTGGCTGATATTATGACGTCTTGTCCAGCAGACTTGTATGGTTTGAAGTTGTTGATCACCCATTTCAGTTTGTAATAACACCTTATTGATAAGTTAATTTATTTGTGGACCTTATGTGGTCAGTGTAATTTAATAATTGGGAGCTACACTTGGAAAGTGAGAATCTAAAAGCTGTTTTATCGATTCTTTTCTAGACTTGGTCAATGAGACATCAGCGTTTTTCAAACAGCTGGGTATAACTGGATGCGTTGAAGGGATTTTTCTTAGTCTAGTAGATTTGGAGGATTATTTAATTTTATCACAAAATATCCTTCAAGAAGATCTCTTAGAGTTCCTCAGTTCTTTCTTATATATTTTTGAAGGAATGTTTATAGGAGTCCCAGTTTGATACATTTTTTGTACTTTTAGCGCGATTGAATATTTTTCTGCAACTTTTGCATTTGTTCGCGCCAAGAGTGAGGTCATTGTCTTTACTGATAAGTTCACCTGTGTTTTCCTATATTTAAACCACTGAGTCTTCTGAAATTTCGGAGCTCTACCTGGCGCGGAGTTAGATCATCTAGAACTAGACTATATCTGCATCTGTGAGTAGAGAACGACTATAGCTTCAATATTTGCCAATAATTTTAAGATACAATCTTCGAATTATTATTTGTTCTACCGTCATCACAATTTTAGTCTGAAAATTACGGTTGTGTGTCGGATGCTTTCAAGGTTGTATCAGCCTATTTTTGTTTGGCTCGGCTTCATAATCCACTTCATTAAACGCTATTTTCCTACATCGACATAATTTATTATTATTATTAAACTGAGTTTTTGCGATATTTAAAAAAAATTGAGCGTTCTTAGTTAGAAAAAGTTTATAAATTTTATCAAAAAATTAAACCAAACCTATTTAATCAACAATAAAAATAATGCACCCAAACAGACTTATCAAAGTTTATTTTTCGCAAAAACAGAAAAACAAAAAAAAAAAACAAAAGAAGTTGATAAGGTTTGACTGAATAAGCTTTATAGTCTGGAACCTAGCGATTCAGATGTGAAATCACTATCACATTTTGTGATAACTAAAAATTAAATTAAACCATTTTTCGAAATTATAAAGCTTATCTGATGATAAAAAAAATATATTGAAAACAAAAACGTAAACTCTTATACATAATAGTTAACTTGTTTGGATATAAAAAAAAAACATATTTCGGAAAAAAAATGTATAATCAGGTGCATGACTTGTAAGAACTTCCAATGAAATTGGACGACTTATATAAAATCGCGACTTAATATCTAATAGATACACTTATAATTCTCTCAATTTAGTAACGCTACCTTTCTGACTATGATTTGTACACAGTAATTCAGCTAGTGATAACCAAGCATAACTGGATCTTTAAAAATAAGGCCATTACTAAGTTTTTCATTATTAAAAGTTATACAAAAAATAAGAAGGTCGTTTTTTAGATTGTATTAAAACAGAGATTATAAAAAAATATATAATAAAGCATTATGGATTGAATTTTTTGTTGTTCAAAAAAAAAATGACCTATCCTAAGGTCGAACGATTGAACCTTATCAAATCTTTTAACAAAGTTCACAATATACTCGTATTATTATAGCTTCTAAAAAGATACAGTAATTGTTAGGGGCGTCTTTAGAATTTTGGGGGCCCTGGGCCCAATAGGATTTGGGGGCCATAAAGAGTATAATATTTTTTTTAATTTTTTTGGTAAAAAAAATCATTTCAAAATGAATTTGTTTTCTAAAATATTTTTACTTTTTATAAAGAACTAAAAAAAACAAAACAGATAATTTTTTTTTATAATTTTATAATTCTTTTAATTACCTTTAATTGTTGAACATTTTTTTTTGGTTTATTTTTGATAATTTTTATAGTTTTTTTGGTTGATTTCTAATGTTTTTTTATTTTTTTGTTAAGATTTCTTGTAAGTTTATTTCTTTTTTTTTTGTTTTGGTTTTCCTTTTAGATAAGTTTGTAGGTTTATACAATAAAATATTATTGAAGGCATACTTTTCTGACTTTGTCAGTAGCAAAATCATGAATTAAGTCATCAAATTCAATTTCCTGCAGTAATTCATTTTCAATTGATAATTTGACAAGCTGTTTAGTCTTTCTTGTAGCATTGTGCCTCGAAGTTCATTTTTTATTCGGTTTAATTTCGAAAATGAACGTTCTCCACTGCAGTTTGAAACCATCATAGATACAAAAATTCTGCAGGCAGTGTCTACATTTGGAAATGTGTTCTCAATTTCATCCACTGTAATTAGACTGTACAATTTTGGAATTGTAATAAGATCTTCATTTACATCTGTATTGAATTCTTTTAAATACTGTACGTGGTGCAGTTCTTCTGCATTAACATCTCTATGGTATTTTTTTTGAAAATTGTTCGCAAGAATTTTGCAACTCCACTGAAGTCAAATGTTGCAATCGACAAAAAAGCCGAACAATGCATTAATTTGTTGGTAGCAGTTGGATCGTATTTTTAATGGCAAAGTAGTTGTGTCAATAATTGGGAAAAAAGTTGATATTACTTTTCTTTCCCAATTAGCTGGATGGATGCTGCAGGACCATCAAGATATGTGGCACGCGAACTTCGTACTATTTTTCGTTGCATTAAGTCTTTATAATTAGCATCCGGATTTTGAATTTTGGCACACGCTTCAAATTTATCAATATTCTTCTTTAGATTATTTATGAAAGAACATAGTGGACAAAGCAAATTGGCAGCAACGTCAATCGTTATTGTTTCTTTTTGCAGGCTCTTGCAGGTTTTATGAATTCTTTCTAATATTGTGCCCCAAATTTCTGTTAAAATAAGAAAGTCTAAATTTGACATTTTCTTAGACAGGCTTAGCGCTTCGCTTTTTGTTTCTGGAGCTTGCTCTGGATCTCTAGAGATAGATGTCAGGGCTTCAGTAATTTGTTTGTAACCACGATAGAGCGCGTTAACTGCATCAGCTCATGCAGACTATCTTGTTTCAGAAAGACTTTTAAGAACTCTATGTGAACCTAAACATTCATTCAATTTATGCGATGGGTAGAAGCAGAAAAAAAATTATATTTTTTAAACCACTTGAAAGAAACTTGTTGCACACAACCAGCTGCATGAAGGCCTACTAAGTTAAGAGAATGTGCTGTACATGGTACAAAGGTAGCAAATTCGCATTTCTCCTTTAATCTTGCTTGCAAACCAGAATATTTTCCCGACATATTTGACGCATTATCATAGCTTTGTCCTCTACAATCCTCTATTAGAATATCATGATTTTCCAAAACTGTCAAGATTGTGTCAGCCAAATATTCAGATTTATATGCTCTTGAATAGGTATGAATTTTAAGAACCTTTCGATGGGAACACAATTTTTAACATATCGAATTAAAAAAGTCAACTGGTCGATATGAGAAAGGCCAGGTGTACTATCAACGCTTATGGAAAAATATTTTGCCGATCTAATTTCACCTAAAATTTTCATTAGGACTTGTTTTCCCATTATATCAATGAACTCTTTGCAAATATTTGCTGATAAATAGGAAGTGTATCCCTTTCCTGAGTTCCCACATTTTTTAAATGATCTGCGAGAAATGAATCAAATTCATCTAGAAGTTGCAGGCGTCCCAAATAATTTCCATTGTTGGATGACCCAATGGTTTCGTTCTTACCACGAAATGGAAGCCCTCTTGATGCCAAAAATTTAATAACTGCAACAATTCTTTTGAGAACATTTTTCCACCTGCGTGTGCAGGTGTATGATGAAATTAGATTCATATTGCTAGAAGATTAAGATGTTGAGGAAGAGAATTTCAAAAGATAAGACGGTTATAAAATCGACTTATATGGACCCTTCGCCACTTGTAGGTATACTCACGTTGAATTTTGGTATTTGAACGGAGAGTACAATGAAACTTGTTTTTCTGTTATTGTCTATTAACCTTATTTCGTTTTGCTATATAATTCTTGTATAGATTCATTCATTTTGAGTTAGTGGAACTGGGGGCCAAATTATTGCGGGGCCCTGGGCCCTGGCCCACCGGGCCCATGCCTAAAGACGCCACTGGTAATTGTGACAAAAAATTGAACGCTTGAAAGCGATATTTCTGTATTACTGGAAACAGTATAACACTAGTATGTATATATTTAAAATAAATATTTAAGCTTTTCGTCTAGATTCTTAAAAAACACATATCAACTGCATTACACAAAACTACATAATTTGAAAGATTTAAAAAAGATTTAAAAAATCGCCTAAAGTATTTTTGTCCTAGAAAAATGTTGACGTAGGCGCCTGTCTAGCGACTGAGCAACGGAGTTAGGAACCCAATAGGTTAAAAATATGCGAGGTCCACCAAGTGCCAAAGCATTCACAGAAAATCATTTTTGGGTATGGTTTGTTTGAGGCATCAAGGTCCGTCTTCTTCAAAAACAACGATGATGTCAAATTCCACACATAATTTCATTAAGAAGCTTTTTAAATAAAACAATAAATTGTTGATCCATCACACACAAGTTGTTTTTAATTTTTAGTTTCGAACAAGAATTGTTATAAAAAACTGTATTTATCAATTTTTGTCAGATACATTTTGATTTTAAACCAAAATTTACCAAGATAATTTATCAAGATGGCGGTCATAAATTGCCCATTGAAGAGAAAAAAACTAATTTGGCGTGTTCGTGTAATACCAGTAAAATTTCAAATATCTCCGATTTAATGCAAAGCCCTTTCTTGGAAGGTTCTCAACAAATTTGCCTGAGTTAAAATTGTTATCAAAAGATCTATTAATTTTTTACTGTTCCTTAAAAAACTTTAAAGGTATTTTTACACAAATAAATAAAGTTAAATAAAACATAAAATACAAATATCAATTTAAGTTATTGTACATCAAATTTCCTTTAAATCTTTCGCATGAAAAAGTATCTAATATCTAAATAGTTGCTGCATTTATAAAATAGAAAACAAATACGAGTATGAAGCTTCTTTTTTGATACACACATACTCATACATACATACAGCATAAGTGATAAAATAACGTTGAAGATGTTTTCAGGACAAGATTTTATTTTGTGTATTAATTATTGATTGTGATGAAGAATACGGCGTGACATTATGGTTATTTAATGGTGACACAGAAGATGTTTAGATATTTTCCTCAAAGAAAGCTTTGCATATATTCCTTACATCATGACTGTATTGAGATACTAACGGATTTCCAATAGCATTTTTATGTTTATTAACAGATATATGTATTAAATTTATTTTTTTATTATTTAATGTAAGATGAAATGACTTGCAGTTATAGAGTTTATTGTGAACAGATATTCTTTTGATCAAAATATAAAAATAGGAAATAGTTAATTTTTTTATTTATATTTACAAATATCATAAAGATCAAACTACATATACAGATATATTAAAGTGATAAAGCATAGATTTAAATCCCTGACATAAAATGGACTTCAACTTAGAACAATTACTTAATTGAAATCCCCGTACATGTATCTATATACATATTTTGTTCTTACTTTTGTTAACTTTGATTTACTAAGAAACTTGTATAAATGACCTTTTTGTTTATAAAATAATCATTAAAGTTGACGTAAAAGCATTTTTATAGGTTGTATGTGATGAGCAACATAAAAACAAAACAGTAAAAATGTTTGAGTATCTTGCTTGGGGTAGTATTTTAATTGAATTTGGATTTTTATTTCAAAAAAACAACCTCATAATCAAAATGGAAGCAAACAAAAATGTCTCCAAATGTACAAAAATTGCGTTTATTAGAGTATAATTATGTATAAAAGAAACCCTGATAAGCCAAGGACATTTTGGTTCTTATGTCTTACATCCCCACATATATATGTAGGTATGTTCCATACATATGTATACACACATTAAAGAAAGAAAACTTTCTCACGAGGTTATTCCAACCAGATCTTATACAACGGAGTCAATATAAAAAGAATAGATAATAATGTTTTGTTTTATTTGGACAAACAGCTTAATTTTTGTTTCTATTTCCTTATTTTCCATTAGCGATTTTTGAACTTTGACAGATGATTGCGACCATATTGTCGAAGCTACATCTGTCAAATTGGCTATCATTAATTTATTCTCTCTTGTCAACATGGAGAGTTATATCATTCAACAACATGTACAAATAATTGAATTGTTTTATAAAAGTGGGCATTCTGTTGAAGCAACATTTCACGCGCTTTGCCCATAAGATCATACTCAGTAACTGGATGAATGGGATCGTCAACAAGCAAAATTGTCGAACAATCCACACGAGATCCACCAAATTGCAATGAGTTCAGAAAAGTCACTATTTGGTGCGGATTTTGAGCTGTTGGCATCAACGCCAACGGTCGATACTTGTTGCGAAAAGTAGCAACTCCAACACTGATGTTGCAAGAAGTAGCAACTCCAAAACTGAATTTGGTAATAACAACAACGTCAACACTGGCGAACAGCTTTAAAAGAAGAAACACAAATTCCAGACTGTTCCTGCAACAAAATTTAACAGACGGCAGCTGTAGACTATTTTTTGGGGGCAGAAGTAAAGCAAGAATGAACAAGAAGACACTAACATTTTTTGAGTGGCACAAGTTGCACAAAAACGCCTTTTGCTTATTTTTGATAATAAAGTAATTTGTTTTATATACTTCAACAGCCTTATTTATTATTTTTTACTAATACTGGGTTTAACCTCGGAATAGTTAAACCGTGCCGAAGCACTTACTTCGAGTTTACGCCACGTCAAACAAATCCTTATTTAATATATATTTTCTTAGCCGTATTAGCTACGCCTTCCTTATGTCAAATATACTGGGAATATACTGGGAAAAAAAGTGACAAATCTAAAACTCTGGTTATTATACACATAAATCAAACCCCAGTCCCCAGCTGATTTCCATTATTATTCATTTTATTATCATTGAATGCATATTGGAAATTGGATACATTTAAAATTGGATTGTATAAAGTTCAAATCCAATAAATGAATGTACCAACCAAACCACATTGCGTTCCCAATACCGTACAACTGTTAGAGCGTTTGGAAAATATAAATAATTTATTATTGCAAAATATCTATCCTTTTTGTCTTAGTAAGAAACGAAAAAAAAAATTGCTTGCACTGCTTTTTGTAAATTTCACAAGATGTCATCTCAAAATGACATTTAGATACTAAAACGGCCTTAAACCTCCTATGAACCAGTTTTAGCTTATTCCACCTCTATTCCTCGTGCATTTTCATTATAAATAAGGTTTTCAGGTTTAGAGCCGTTGTAAAGTCGAAGTAACTTTACTCCGTCGCTAAAACGAGTTAGTAAATAAGGCTGCAAGAGTTTAGTCTTTATTTCTTGTTAATAAATTTTCAACAATACTTCTTTGAGAACGATGATGGCCTGATGGCTATAACCGTAAACGGTGGTAGGTACTATCGTTCGATGGTAATCAATTTCTTTTGTCCACCGATATGTGGTTTCAACAGGACTGACCCTATACGTGCCACACAGCCCGTGCAACACAACAATGACATTTTACACGAGCGATTTCTGATCATGGTTATCTTACGCGGAGGCGAAGTGAATTGGGTCCGAGATCGTGCGATTTGACCTCGTTTGACTTTTTCTTCTGGTGTTTGTTTTAGTCACAGGCCTATAGCAATAAACAACAATCCAAAACCACCCTGAAAGCCAACATAACATTATCAATACCAATGGTAAAATTCAGTCAAGTATTTGCACCAGACCTGTGGATGATGTTGTATTGCATACATATCGGTAAACATAAGCCTTCTTAATTAATACAACTTTTAAGCGATATCACAGTTTGTTTTATTCAAAAAAAAAAGATAAGAAACGCTTAAAGGAAAAACCCTTTATATTTCATAAATGATTACAAAATATTTTGCCTTTTAGGCTAATTCAGAGCACAATGTCTTTCTAAATCCACTCGAGTTTACCTAAGCTCTAGCTTAGTAAAATTTTAGTATTAGTAAAATTTACCCTTTTAAATGCGGGAACAACGAAATATATTAGCGACCTCGCAATTAGCGAAAATATAAATAGTTTAACAATGAATTCCATGGAAAGTGTTTTCTACTGGAAATTAATTCACTGGATTTGCAATTTTAATTTCGATTAAATTTAACTCAAATTCTGGAAACTAGCAGAAATACGTATTCTTGAAATAAATAAGATTGAATTCAACTTTTTTTAACATATTTTTATTTAATGATAAGCAAAATTTCAGCTCTTCGATTTAAAAAAAATGAAAATGTCACATGTCAATGCTTTCCAAGGTGTTTTCATTCCATTGGAAGTTGTCAATTAAGGTGAACAATAGTGTAGTTTTAATAAATATTGAAGAAAATTTCGAAAATGCGTACTTTTTTGTTTTTAAAATTAACATTTGCGCACAAAAAGAGCCTCCTAATCAGCGTCACCACTTCCGAAAAAAAAAGTCAAAGTAGATTTGAAGAAAAAAGTGAAGTAAATTGATAAAAATCGAATTAGATTTCAAAATGACTTTTTATTTGCTTTTAGAAAAAATAATGTTATACAATTTTTTTTTCTTCAATATTATTAAATATTTAAAATTGTCAATACATTTCTTTTAATTTTTAAGGAAATTTCATATAAAATTACTTATTTGTGTATTTGTACTGTATTGACGTTCTTTTATTTAATGGTAATTATGGGGTTACGTACGACTACTTAGAGTGAAATAGAGAAAAAGAACTAGATTTGGGCTCTATTTTGTAAAATTTGAGTAGTATTTTGCTGATGGTGCGAAGTAGGAAGTAGATTTTAAAATATTTTGAAAAAAGAAGTAGATTTACTTCAATTGAAGTAAAGTGGTACCACTGCTCCTAATAGAGTTAGAAGAGGTGGAGGATATTTCTTAGATTGCGTGAATTAGTGTTGAAAGAGATGATCAACAGATTCTGAAAATAGTTGATGAATGAGGAGAATATCGCTTTTTGCTCTTCATTCTTCTAGCTCTTTCAAGTTAATTAATAAAGGCTGCTCTCGATGCGGAGATTGAATCAAAGGGTTATTCTAAGTCAGACCACAAAGAGCGAAACGCAGGAAATGACGTTGAATACTCTATGGATTTTTCGCTATAATTCTTTGGACCATTGGTTTATAAGGCCTAGTACCTGGTTTACTTTACGAATAATTTCATCAACACGTGTGAGAAAGCTTAGCTCTCTATCACCATCATAAGACACCAAGGCCACGAATTGACTCAGCGGTGAATTGGGTTTATAATGGAGAAAGTAGAAACGGGTAGGAGACTGGATGCGTTTTCATGAAAAACTGATTGAATGACATTTGGAAATATTTAGCTCTAAGCAAATTTTTAGGCACCAGACAGAAAAACTGTCGAGATCAAGTTGAAGAAGAGTGGAATCGTGTGTGAAGGAAATGGTCTTCAAAAACTTGGTATCGTCTTTGTAGAGTGAAATATGGGAATATTTGATAACCAGTATGGTTAATAGTAAGAATAAAAAGACCTCCTAAGGGACTACCTTGTGGGACCTCGGAGGTAGCTAAGAATATATCAGAGAAGGTAGATCTGAATCGAACTTTGTAGTAATGGTTTTTCAGGTAAGCAGAAATCCATCTTAAGAATATCGGTCCAAGCTCAAGTGTGGGAAGTTTGAATAGAATAAACTTGTGTAAAATTCTATCAAAGGCCTTACTGAAATCAGGCTAAGAGACTTAAGGTAAGTCTTTGAGGACCTATCTTTGACAAAGCCGTGTTGTCTAGGAGACACTTACAACGAAAACTTAAAATTTCGTACAAAATGCTTTTAAAGATCTTGGGAATATGTGTAAGCAAAGCACACTTTGGGGCCTTTTAATGTATTGGT
Source organism: Chrysotoxum bicinctum (assembly GCA_911387755.1). Taxonomy (NCBI): domain Eukaryota; kingdom Metazoa; phylum Arthropoda; class Insecta; order Diptera; family Syrphidae; genus Chrysotoxum; species Chrysotoxum bicinctum. The sequence goes on along the minus strand of OU426987.1, from coordinate 60,913,510 downwards.
GTTATGAAAGAGGTCTTTCATAGCTGAGGTAAATCTCTTTGAGATAAGATTTTTGAGAGGGGAAAGGATAGTGTTGAACAACATTTTTTGAGAAAGATGGCGGGGATACTACCTGGGCCGGGAAAGTACATATCATGGAGTTGATTTAGTTTATTTTTCTATGAAAAATGGGTCAATTGATCGAGAGAAAAATTCGGTAAATTATTGAAATAATTACAATCAGGTATGGAAGTCATTGTACAATTGTATTTGCTTCAGCTTGTACGTTAAATAGCATTACGCATAGATAAAACATCAATTTATAAAATTTTAAATCAAATTTCTACCAAGCGTTTTAAACTACTCTAACATTAATTTTCAAAATTAAACAAATCCTTTGTCCAACCTTTAATTTTGTAAAAAATTATTGAAATTTAAATTATTTTGTTTTCGAAATACTATTTATACAAAATTTTTAAATTTAAAATTGTAGAAAACTCTAATGTTATGTTGCAACAAATCCACTAAAACTGATGGTATACCCCAATTCTACTGTTCTTCCTCGCTGACAAAACTGTTACGTAAGCTTTTTAATCGCTCTTACTATTCTAGAATGTTTCTGGAAGATGGAAAACAGTAATTGATCAGCCTCCTCCTAACAAAATCGACACTTCCTCTCCCACCTTATATCGACCAAGAGCATTTTCCAAGGTTATGGAATCGCTGATCAATCCATGAACTCAACAAATATCTCGAAGAACGAAAGCTACTTAATAATTGGCAATAACGCTTTCGCAGCAATCGGTCCAGGGGTGATCTGATGGCATATCTCACTGAAGAGTGCAACAGATCTTCACATTGTTTTGGAGAGAGTAAGATTTTAACGTTTGTTATTTCTAAGGAATTTGATAGAGTTTGACATCGAGCTCTCTTATCTTAAGTACGTGTGTTTGGTATTATTTTCATTCTTTGGATTAAAAATTACCTTCTAGATCGTTAATAAATGTGGTATTGGACGGTTTTAAGTTTAATCTTTACAAAATAAAAGCTGGTGTTCCCCAGGATTCCGTCTTGTCTCCGACTCTCTTCCTCACTTTTATAAAAAATAATCTCTTGTCTGAAACTACAGTAAGATAAGCTCATTAAACACCGAACGTTACAACATTGTAAATGGAATACATAAATTCATGTCGAAAACTCAATGCTGTCCATTGTCGTTGAAGAAAAATGTACCTTGTCACTTGCATCGAAAATGCAAAAAATCTATTAGTGTTCAGTAACTGTGTCAACAAGGATCTTCGTTGAAATGAACACATTCTCGAGACTACAAAAAACGCTGCTAAATGCTAAGGATTTCTATATCGGTATAAGTAATGTTTCACCCCATCTTTTCTGGCTACAATTTATAAGGCGCTTATACGTCCTAGGCTCTCCCTCCCAATTTTCAAAATCATTCGTTTGAGCTATATTTAACATTATTAGGGTCTCAATAAACCCTTGTTTTCAAAAATCCGTATTTTAAAAATTACAATTTTCTTAAAAATACTAAAAGCAATTAGTTCAGCATAAATGATATTATTCTAAGACTCGAAATAATTATTTAATTTAAGTATATTTAAATCTAGCCTAAGGCCCTGGTAGCTAGTGCTAAAACTTGTAAAATTATTGATCTTGTAATTTAATTATTTGTCAATAAAGTTTAATAATAATAATAATAATATTTTTAATGTTAAAAAGTTGTAGATGAAACGAAAAATGAGAAAATATCTAAAAATCGAAATATTAGAAATTTTACATTTAAGACCCTGCACCATTCTGACAGCTGTTTAAAATCTGGTCATTATTATAATTCACGTCGAAAATTGTATTATCTTTACTAAGAATACTTACTTAGTGATAAATATAAATTTAAATTAAATAAAAAAGTTTCGAAAACACACTAAGCATTTACCCTTAACCATTTATGCAAGCTGAAGCCCCTGTTAATATGCCATAAATGAAATGACTGTATGAATCAGTTAGTACCTCAACCAGAGGACAAATTAGCAAAACTACTTAACTTACTAGACTTAAGCGTTGAAAAGTTTTTACATTGAATACCTGATGGAACTGCAAGGTAGCAACCACGTTGATCTTTATTTGGTCCATAAGTTTGTGGACTTGGCGATAGTCGTCCTGCAGTAAGTCCCGAAGATGAAGCTGTTGCATGCAAATTATGTGGGGATGCAGGTTTGGCTTGTTGGAGGTCTAATTTGAATTGTTTTATTTATATATTCTTTAATTTCAAAGCACATAAGTCCTATTATAACTTTTCAATTCTAAATTATAAATCTTAAATCTAAACTTTATCTCAAAGTCAGAATGAAGAACTTTTATATAATATACCATAATGATAAGCTTATCAAAACGCTGAAAACGCTTTATTTAAAAAAAAATAGCACTCAAAACAACCAAACGAGTTATATATGATTATTAAATCCGATTAATGTTAAATCTTAAACAAGATTGAACTTACTTTTTGACGATGAATGATTCTTTCCGATTTCAGCCAACGATCGAATTATAGGCATTTTTGATTTATTTTTAGTTTCATGTTGATGTCGATGGCGTCTGAGAAGGGCATCTTTAACTTTCTCTCTGGATTGGGGTGGAAGAGTACCAGCATTCACCATATTCTCACACACCAATTCAGCAATGGTTTCTAAATTGTTGGCTTCCATATCGAGAATTATGGTTCCGTTCATAATGAGACTTCGCAATTCGAATAACGAGTGTAACGATAGAGTGGCTACATGAGGCTTTGACCATCTATTGCCACCCTCTTCGACGTCTTCTTCGAATTTTATCCAACGTGCTGTTTCCTTCCATTCGATTTCGTCGCCCTCTCTAACGAGTTCCTCCATTTCGGAAAATAGAGGATGTGACTCGTGTGTTCCATCATCGACATCTTCTCCGAGTATAAATTGGACACGTTGTGCTGGTGGTGTAACTGTAATTTAAATACATTAATTTATATTTAGGTATAGTTATACATAATATGGCAAAATAAACATTTTAAATTATAATTGAATTTAAATACAAAGAGTGTCTAGCGTTGTTCCTATTATAATTGGTGATCGGGTATCTGCTTTAAATTTTAAAATAAAATTCGACAGAACTGGGAAACATGGAAATATTTTTGAAACTGAGGTCATTTTCAACTTTCAAGTGATGAAAATGCCAATTTGAGACTTTTTTTTACTCTCTTTTCCAGGTATCTATGAACATTTTTGAATAGACTTTGACATAATGGTTAGTGAATTGGACTTTCACACCGAAGGTCTAGGGTTCCAATCCCAGTCTATGGCACAAGAAAAGTAAGGATTTTTTTACGTTTACTGGACACTGGAACTCTCCTGAGAAAAAGAAAAAAACCCTTGCTATTGGATATGGCAACAAATTGTATGCCTTCTCCACTTAAGCCAATCAATAACACCTTATAATTTCAGAGAATTTCAATGGCTTGCACTTCAAGGATCTTAATGTCGAAATTACTGTAATGTTTTATAGCTCTGATTAGTCAGATGCTAATGCTATCTAGCAGAGGCATTTTTTTTAAGTTGTTCAAAGGCTGGTATTCGATAAATAATTTTGCGAAAAACGGTCCACCTTAAATCTCAGACTTAGAAAGTCCAATTTTTCAGCGTCACGTGGGGCAACTCTGATATTATACGATTGATATTAAAGAGATAAAAATTGCACAAGTGTTTTATTCTCAGCAAGTTTGGATAAATTTTAGATCGCAAGACCAGCGGTTTTGACTCTAGAATGCTATAACGATTCTTATCTTGTAATTTGGCAGTGACTAGTATTGGGTCTTGTAGAATCAGTAGATATCAGTAGATATTTCGGGGTCTTGCCGTAATCTAAATCTTATAATCATCGACATCTCTTATTAGATTTAGCTTAAGATCAAATTCAGAAAGATTCATCGACTCTCTTTATAGTTACAAGACACTTCAAAACATCCAGAACTATTAGTTAAGTTTTTTAATTAAATTGATATTATCGAGAATTTTTTAAAACAACTTTTTAATAAAACATACTTGGCCTGTCTGGATCAGTATCTGGAAGTTTTTCGCCATTTTCTTTGTGATGTCTTTTCTGTCTGCGATGTGAGTGTCTGCGTCCACCTCCAGGCACATGTACACCAACGAACACGGAATGTGCTCTATGTCCTGAAATCAGATAACAACGAAATTGAATTTAGATTAATTTTATAATTAGTAATTAATACATACAACAATTATACAAAATTTTAAATTTAAGATGTTTTGGTAATTTTATTTTTAGAACGTAGAATAAATAGGTTAGGTGTTTACCGAGAGGTCGAAATGCAATTTGAAAACAGTTGAAGACAGAAAGTAGACTTAAATTTGTAAATAAATATAAGAAGATCTTAGGAATGTCAGAAAAACCTCAATACCCGATTTCAAGATACACAGAAACGAAATTAAAATATAAAATAAATTAAAATGCACGACTGGGTTTCACGAACTTGCTCATATAAAAGACTAAGAATTTCAAAAATGAATGTTATTAGAGAAAAACTGTTCATAAGCATCAAATTCATTTTTAAAATGGCTAAAATAAATCCTTTAGTGGTTGGAGCTAAAAGCAGGATGCCATGTGATTCAAGCAAATATTAGTTTATGTAAGAACAAAAATTATAAGTCGTTAAAGTGGTTTCTTAAAAAAATAAGCTTTTATATACAAAATTCTTAAAACATTTAAACAAAAATTTTGGTGCACCAACTTCAAATTTTATTACTGTACGAATAATTTTTTTTTTTCTAAAATTCAATAAGTTATGAAAAACATTTTAAGCTTTTTAGAAGTTTCTCTATAAAAAATTTCATTAAAATCCGTTATGCCGATAATGAGAAATTCATTTCTTAAAATTTGTATGTGGGTACCGTTATTCTTAAGTAAAATACAAATTTTGTTCTCATATCTTGGAGATTATATTGAAAAACTTTTATTTATCAAGATTCAAAAGAATCTAGCATGCTGTTTTCAAAATATTGAGTTTTGAAAAAACAAAAATTTGAAATTTTTTTAAAAATCCAAAAATAAATTGCTTAAACATTTTAATACACAATACTTTTAAAATTTTTGGGGACCTTTAGCACAAAAAAATGATCAAAATCGGTAGTTTTGAGAAAATCAAAAACAAATTAAAAGGTTCCAATGGGGGTACCATTAATAAACACTTTACGGAACATTTTTTTAAAGCTAGCTACTTTAACCAAATGAAATATTTGGAATTCATATGGCACGTACCGTTATTTTAGTCTTCAAAAAAATGAAAACAACGTGTGGGGGGGAATTAGAAATAATACCTACCAAGTTTTCTTACAGACTTATACAATAGTGATTAGAAAATAAACTAGCATCAATGTTCACAGTTCTGAATCCAGAAAATGTATGTCACATCAATCAGCCAAACTATTTAAATTTTTAACATTTAACAAAGTACAATCTTGAATGAATTTAGTGAATCGATACAGTTTAAGATCCTCAAATGGGAGATATAAGGAATTCTTGAATATATCAGGAATATTATTGATAAGCAAAGGGAATGATAGTGGCCCAAAGTAGCTATCCTGAGGGACACCAGGGGCCTGTTTCAGCGTTACTACATCAAGTACAATGTACGAGTATCATTTTGACTGTTGTATTGCATCAATTCTGTTTAATTGGTACTTTCGATTTTCAGTTGTAGTACATCAGTGTAGATATGGACAATTTACTGGAATTATTTTAAAAATGTATGATACTGTTTCACAGCTTTTTGAGTTACATAGTTGTAATACAAATAACAGTAAATTCTTGCTACATTGATACAATATACATTTTCGATTTAGAAGCTGTTGAAAAAGGGTTCAATAAGCTAACGATAAAGAATATTACATTATTGGAAAACCAAATATTTAGTTGTAAGATGTTGTTGATGGTAATAGCTCTGAAACAGGGCCCATGTTTCTCTAAGATTTGTTATGAAAAATTTTCATTAATTTTAACAATTTGAGCCCTTTGAGTTAAATAGGAAAAAGTTTGAGTGAAAACCAAATAGCAAAAGCTCATTCCAAGGAACCTGATGATTCATGCGATCAAAAGCTTTGGAAAAATCGCTAAATATAATATCCGTTTGAAAATTTGATTCGAAATTATTTATCATATAACTACTCATGGGACATCATATAATATCATCGAGCCTATATTAAGAGACACAGGGACCTGAGGAAATTCAAGATTAGAAGGGGGGTTAGCCGAATAAAAAGACTGAAAGTAGACAGCAAACAGATTACAAATCTAATTCGAGTCACTTGTTCATGTACTTCATACACCTTGGATACGCGTTTGATTGATTAATACAAGCTCTTACTGTTAACAAATTCTGTTTGGCAATTTAAATAAATCGACCAAAGTTCTATATTTTCATGATTCTTTTTAAATAATTTGAATGCTTTTTTTTCTTTTTCTTAAATCCATAGTCTCTTATTCAACCAAGCTGAATTTGGGCTAGATTTGGATTTTTTTTGAAATACGTGTATCGCACGGGAAAAGAAGAAAGATATTCGTTCATTGCATTAAAGTTCGCTTTTTTAAAGTTTGACCTTAATACTCGTACTTCTAGGAATGCTCATCAGTTTACCCATGAGCATGAGCACCTATTCCACGAATGTGGAATGCTCTAAACGGCTCAATATTTCCCACACATTGCAATGTGCAGACATTCAAAACCAATGTGCATCGGTATCTCCTTTCTCATCCTATCCTACTTTCCTAATTTCTCGCACTGTGTTTAAAATGATAAGGATATTCATGGGTTCTCTATGAGTTGTGCCTCATATGAATTTTATTAATTTTCGTTCTAAATTGATTTAAAAGAAAATTTTATAAAAATGTGGAATGCAATACTTTTGCAGTATTTTTTGCATTCTTAAAAATTTTACTGTTCGACTATAGTATATCTAATGTATTTACTAATTATGCAGTTAATTTTTCAACAAACATTTAAAATAACTTTTGCACCATGATTTTAATTGCTTGAGGCACGTTATTTGTATATTCTGTGAAACACAAGACACGCACATACATATACTACGTATAAAAGTTGTTGGTTTGATTTTATGGGTCAAACATTTCAAATACTTAAAAAACTAAGTTTAATAGTTCAATGTACCTTGGAAGTCTTTTTCTGAGAACTCAAGTTGGAAATCTGGCTGGCATATTCTCGGGTCTTTAGGAGCTTCATCGTCAGTATTGGTCGCTTGCATGGTCCACGGTCTAGAATAATAAAAACAAAACAAAATTAGTTATGTTAGTTTCGTAAGCATTTTATTCGTAAACTTTTTTTAAAATATAAAAATCAATTTTTTTAGTCAACTTCTTAGATTAACGCTTCAGTAAAAACTAAATATTAGTAATAATTTAATTGCTGTTATTATCTCACTCTAAGAAAAGAATCATTCATCCTATTTTTAAAACAGAACTGGTTTGATATTTTGAAAAGTATGAAGGTTTTATGTTCAGTTATCGAAATAAAAATATTTTGATAAATTTAATATCGTCCATTGAGTAATAAAACAAAGTTTTGATTTGGATAATAACATCAAAAAATCTTGATGTTAGATGTTATCTCTAAAAATGCAATGTTGCGATAATTTCCTATCTTAAATATTCAATCCAATTTTTGATTAAAAGTTTTGTCTAAATAGTCATAATGGTATTGGTTTAAATAAATAATATGTATTTTGTTATAGCTTAGATAAAATATCGAAGGCTTTTATAATTGAGTTCTTTTAAAGAAAGCAAGATTGTTTGTTGTTTTATGCTTAAAGGTTCATACACTCCCGAGAAAATGCAAACAGGAATTGTTGAGATATTTTAAATTACTAGACCTTAGTTGCCGGGTTTCCCAAGTGGTGTTACCCTAATTTTATTATTGAGAATAACTTTCAGTCAGTTGATCTATTCGGAGCAATAAATTTCTTGATTGGCTAAAGTTTTTAAACCATATCAAAGTGATCAGGGTAACTTACATAGGCTTAGCAAAAAGTTAACTGAAGGTGGTATTGCAGTTCATCTAGAAATATAGTTTCATTTGGAAAAAAACTAAATTTTATTTGGAGAAAAAGCTGTTCAGTCCAGAACAATGAGTCTTTCACTTAGATATATAAAATTTCGACAAAGCTGAACTTTTCTGGAGAACGAACTTTGACCCATCTACTTATAGAGCTTGTTAATATAGCAGATTTTTAAGATAATAATAGAATATTCTCTCCTTTTATTCAAAATGGCGGCGTTTTTCTAAGCCTTACCACTACAAAAACTTATTTTTGTAATGAGAAAATGTACCCAAAAACATGCCATAATTTACCCCAATAAAAATTGTATTTTGTACGAAAAACTTGCGCTATAGTTTAGCTTCATATATATCGCAAACAAAAATTGATCAATGAAAGGCACCGTGAATAACCAATTAAAGGATCTGTTTTTTACATTTACCTGGCATTTACTTAAAGTAATGCTTTTTTCTTATTATATTTTCATAAAAATATGTGGAACCGTTTTTGGGACAAACATTTAAAAAAAAAAAAAAATTAAAGCAAGACCCTTTGTTTTCATCCTAAATCAACCTAAATCAGGTACCAAGCTTAAGGAAAACCAACCCAACTGGTTAGGGTAGACATATTAGGTGTGTTTTTTTTGCAAGTCCATATAGAATTGTAAAAAAAACGACATCGGAACTAAGCGCTTTACATGCAAATGCAACAACTACTTAAATCTATACAGAGTTAATTAAGACCAGATAATTTTCGAGAGTTAATAGGTGTGTTTTTTTTGCAAGTCCATATAGAATTGTAAAAAAAAACGACATCGGGACTAAACGCTTTACATGCAAATGCAACAACTACTTAAATCTATACAGAGTTAGCTAAGACCAGATAATTATCGAGAGTTAATCTAAGACCCAATAAAAATGGTGATGCCAAAATAGTATTATCTATATGTTATCGATAATTTGCTCAGAGACGTCAAAAGTGAAGTTTTTGGATTGGTTGATGCTAGTCGTCAATAAGCTCACAAATGTCATAGCGTACACAGTGCTTCCAGCTATGTGGAAAAAAAACTCCTAAATCCCGATGTCGTTTTTTTTTACAATTCTATATGGACTTGCAAAAAAAACACACCTAATCTAAGACCCGATAAAAATGGTGATGCCAAAATAGTATTATCTATATGTTATCGATAATTTGCTCAGAGAAGTCAAAAGTGCCGCTTTTGGATGCTGTTGATGCTACTCGTCAATACAGCTGACAAATGTCATAGCGTACACAGTGCTTCCAGCTATGTGGAAAAAAGCTCTTTAATCCCGATGTCGTTTTTTTTACAATTCTATATGGACTTGCAAAAAAAAACACACCTATTGTTGCCATATATAGGTCTCATATATAAACGTACACTGCCGTCCTAAGAAAAGAGGGCGTAAGCGTCGAAAATCAAAAATTTGTTTTTTAGCAAATCTGGAATGGACACATCCATTTTCTTCTTTTTTGTTTAGTGTCTTACGATTTAATTGGAGCATGAGCCTTTTTGGCTTGGTTTTTTGTTTTGCAAGCAAGGTGCATCTCCATTTTTTATATGTTCCTTCCAAACAAGGAAATGGGCAAGTCCATTTTTTCTAACAAAAAACCAAAATCATTTAAAATCATGAGTTCAAAAAAAAAAAAAAAAGTTTTTAAATATCAAATCGTTTTTTTGAAGTTTTCAAAAACCAGAAATAGTAAAATGTATTTATCTCATTTTATCTTCAAAACCACAAAAATAAAGATACGCCCTTTCTTCTTAGGAAAGCAGTACCTATGTTGCAAGGAGGAGGAAGAACTGTAGGGTAAGCAACTCATCGAGCCCTGCATGGGGCCACAATAGGTCTTAAGGTCGCAGTGCAAACCCCTACTCAATATTCATTCATTCATTCATTCGCAAGGAGTTATTCCTTAATTTTACTAATGTTTTTTCCAATGTAGATAAGCTCTAATTTTCAGTTTGGTAGATTTCTAAGTATAAGAAAAACAGCACTTAGTATAGTACCCCAACTTTTAAGAATGGTTATAAATCAGACATGTATAATTACAGGCCAATCTTTTAACTAACATGCTTTCCCAGGCTTATTGAGTTCCTCAAGGAAGCCATTTAGGGTCACTTCATTTCATATAAACCATCAATAATGCATACATACATATATAGCGAAATTCTTCTTTTGTGCACGTTTTTATTGTAGTTCATTGCTTACTAACTACCAACACAAAAATTATAAGATATATTTATTATCCTAGAGAATACCTTTTCATAAACAAACTTTGTTGCCTGTGGTATTTATCAATTCCTTTTATAATTCACATTCTCATTAACCAATATTTTTATCATTTCGCTTGTGAAATATCGAATACCAATTGATAATTGATAATAATAATAAAAATATTAACAAAATCGGTTTATTAAGATATCCTCATTTTTGAAATATTCATCATTGTTCAATTAAATCGTTTGATATACAAAACACTTCACCCAGGCTACAAACTACAAATACATCATCAGATACAGTCTTGGCCAAATGTATTAGGCACCCCCAAAAAGATGCCATAATTTTAAAACTAAGTAAAATTAAAAAAAAAAAACAAGTATGCAGAAATGTTGTAATTTTTTTTATTATTTTGTATTGCCACCCCTCGCTTTTATGACTGCTGCTATTCATTTGGGCATAGAGCTTACGAGCTCACGGCATTCGTCAGAACTTATTTTGAGCCATTCTTGCTCAAGAACCTTTTTGAGCATCCCTTTTGATGTTGTTCGATATTGTCGGACTTTACGCTTTAAAATTCCCATAGATGCTCAATTGGGTTCAGATCTGGGGACTGGGCAGGCTATGGAAGCAGGTCAATTGCATTTTCAACAAACCACTTCATTGAAAGGGGGACATGTGACAGGGTGCATTGTCTTGCTGGAACAACACGCCCCGCATATTTGTATCACCAAAAATATGGTAGAAGGATGGCTTCAGCGTGTTTACCATCAAATTAATGTATTTTTTTGAGTCCATGCGACCCTCACAAATGAACATTTTGCCCACTCCGTCCGCAGGCATGCAACCCTAGATCATAACGCTTCCTCCTCCGTGTTTAACGGTTGGAACTACACATTCTGAGATGTATTCCTCACCAACTCGCCACCTCACATAGGTTACACCAGGTTTTCCAAACACCTGTACAAACTAAAAAAAAAAAAAGAGGCCGGGTGCGACCCACACTGATAACTTCCCATTTGTGGTAAAAAAATAAAAACATATTGTGACGTTTTCTTTAATTTTACCATAGCTATTAATGGAATTTGAATATGTGGGACTTGGGTACAACTGAACAACCTTATTCATATACGTATGTACAGTACATACATTCTTCTAAAAACTAAGTTGATAATAAAATTATAAAATTATGTATTACATATATTATAGAAATTACTTTATTATTTCGGTTCCAAACATTTTAATTGAAAAAAATTTTAAAACGAAATATTTTTGTTAAAACTGTCAATTCGATACTTGTCAAAATTTAACCATATGTTAATAATTGTATTTTGTCGATACCTTCCCGTAAGAATGTACTAAGCGACACTTTTTTCGAAAATGACTTTTTGATGAGAAAATATACTATATGTTTATGTTAAGGGCCACGTTTTGGCCTGGGTTTCGCCAACCTATTATGCATGAAAAGGAAACTAGAGTACAAATAAAAAAATTTATCAACTGCCATGTTTTCTCATTAAAATAATGTTGCCTCCTGAAATTTGTAATATCCGCCAAAAAAATTATGCTAAGCGACATTAATAAAGATCTTATTGTCGTGAGCAACAAAAAATTTTGTTAGATGTCACTTTAACTAAAATTGTCTCTAAGCACACTATGATTCAACTAGAACTTTCTTCGTTTTTTTCGTTTCCTGAACAATTTTAGAAATGTCGCTTAGTATACATTCTTACGGGAAGGTATCGATGTATAGAACAACATACCTTAGAAGGCACTATCGGTGTTCATTCCCAAGAAATTCGACTTGAAATACAATTTTAACTAGTTTTCACTAGAATTTTTAATAGTTTTTTTATTTAAAAAAAAACTATTAATTAAATATTTGTCAACATTTTACCAATTGTACAAAATTATACTATGTATAAAATAAACTAAATTAGAAGTCAATATCACTACTAGTTCTCGAGAAATTTGAGTCGAAAAACAATTTTTACCAATTTTCAATAGAATTTTATATAGTTTTTTATTTTTTGTAAAAAAACTGTACACTGATTTTTTTTGAAATTTTCACCAGTTGTCAAACACATTATTTTTCGTAAAATAAAATTATTTTGAGTTTCAAATTGTTTTCCGTTCTTAGAATATCTGGGTTATGAAATTTTTTTTTTCAGTTTTTTTTTATTTAAAAAAATAACGGTATGTTCATTTTTTTCCAAATTCATACCAAATCTGTATGACCTTATAATGAGTACATTAAGTTTTATTTGAAATCAATAGCATTATTTTTTCGTGAGATATTTGAAACTAACCAAAATTTTTACTTTTTTTTTAAACCGTTATAGTGAAAAAAGTGCTCACTGAATTTTAATAAACGCCATTTCAGCCTCTTTCGAAGTTATTATCTATTGAACAAAATTTATTTGAAGTCGATATCTTTACTCGTTCTTGAGATATCGATGACGAAAAATGGTACAAGAACGTACGGACGTATACGAACGTACGAACGTACGAACGTACGAACGTACGTACACACACACACACAAACATCTCTCTAAAAATGATTGATATAGCCTCTAGGGACCTTGAAACGTCGAGAAATGTCAAAAATTCCAATTTGACAAATCGGACCGATTACAATAACTCCCTATGGGAAGTTAATAACCTTTTTCAAAAGCTCAAAATAACTAAGTAGATGGCAATTTAAAACAGTTTTTAAGGTTTCCGAGTTCGGGGCTTCGTTATAATGCTTACTTCAAAGTTTGATTCATCTGACCACAAAACGTTACTCCAATCTTCTTCAGTAAAGTTTTGGTATTTTTTTGCCCATTCAAGCTGCAACTTTCTGTTTTTTTCTGAGAGCCATGGCTTTTTCTTCGCCTTGCAACCTTTCAATCCAACTTCCCCGAGTCTCCTTCTAACGGTTCTAGTCGAAATCTGTTTCCCACAACGTTGTGTTATGTCAGCAACTAGCTCATTTGATGTTTTTTTATGGTTTTTTTTTATAGAGGTTCGTATTAAAAACCGATCTTCTCTTACCGTGGTTAATTTTTTCCTGCCGGATTTTTTACGATTTAGATGGGATCCAGTTTTCCGAAACCGATCTAAGGCATTTTGCACGGCACAACGCGAACAATTCATTCTCCAAGAGAATAGAGCGTAAAATATAGGGTGCCTAACACTTTTGGGTAATACTGTATTTCACGCAGTAAGTTGAATACTTTAGTTTAAAAGGTGTACCTACCTACCTTTAAGAAGATATACCTACAAAAATCAATTAATTTAAAGATCAATTTTATAGTAATATACACTGTTTGGTCTAATAAGATGCTGCTTAAAAGGGTATTTTATATACACATATATTTACCGCATTAAAAATTAAAAGTCCTATACTTCAAAGGTTTATTTTAATTTATCATTCAAAAATGCTTTTAGGTAAAGAGAATTAAAAAAAAACTACGAACTTTTTATCAGCGAAGTCATGAACTTTGTGCATGAATTTAAGCAATGAATTAAAGCAACGAGTTAAATATAATCTGAAGTCAAAAATCAACTTTAAACAGCTTATTAAAATTAAATAATTGTTTACGTTTAATTAGCAGACAAAGAGGCAAGTCGAGAATGCGTAGTGAGATTTGCCTTATACCACGTTATTGACGCTTAGCGCCATAAATTTTCTAAATTGCATGTTTGCTTTCTCGGCTTAACCAGCAAGCTTTTATCTCAATAATAAATTAACGTATCTCTAATTCTTTGATTCCAACCCAACCATGTGTCGGTTCATTTCCTTACAAATTGTAATCTGTGAACTAAATGCTCAGATAAAGCCTGCAATTCGTCATTTAAATGATTAAAGTTTTTAAGTTCGACGTTGTTACTCTGTTACAAATAAAGTTTTTTTCCTATATATACAAAATCCGACAGCGCAATAACATGTGGTATGTAGGTGTATGCGTGAGTATGTATGTATATCACAAGCAAATATTATTTTGTGTTAATGAGCTATCTTCCGTAATGATGCAGTATGGTATAGTAGTTATCAACGCTTTAAAAACAAAACAGAAAAATAAAAGAAACACAGGGGCTACAGTTTATTTTTTAATAAATTTAATCAGTCTTTCTGAATGTGATTGCTTCGACATGTAAACAAAAGGGTGGGATGCAAATGAAATTGCATTTATTCACTTTCAGCCGGTTCTCCTAGACTTGTATATTTGCATATATATGTAGTAAACCGGGTTGTGAATTATTCAAAAATAGTCACAACACTTAGTAAAAAAGAATTTAAATTATGGACATGCTATGGCAACATACAACACTATAATCAATTAATTTAGCGTGTGGGTTAATCGAGTTGATTTATCAAACGTTCCGAGCATTACAATCTTATATCTGGACTTGAAGTTGTGGTTCTTTAATTAGTTGTAAGATTTGTTTTTTAAAGCCAACACATGTAGCATCAATTACATGTAAATATACGTATATACATACATCCTTGTTAATTCCTTAATTATAGCTATCATTGCAGTAATTTAAAGACTTAATATTGAAGAAAATTATCGAAGTTTTCTTATAAAATATTAATCGTATTCGAAATTAATTGTTATTATAATACTTGTATCGTGTTACTATTTCTTTTTATTTATAAACACTTTTTGAATCTGTTAGAAGCAAAATAATTACTTTTTGATTCTTGGCCCTGTAATCCTTGTTTCGAATTTCTTCTCTCTAAAGCCAAGAGCTAGGGACGGGATTGGTGGTCATTACGGCTTCAACGGGACTTTAAATTAGCAGGGAAAAACGCTTTGTTACATCAGTAGATATAATAAGCCTCTTGTGTAACTCTGATACATCAGCAGCTAATAGCTAAAAACAGGAGAATTAACCCCTTGGTACTGGAGCATCTGAAGAACCTTTACTTTTACTACTACAGAAGGTTTAACAACCTTTCAGATCAGTTTGTATCGAAGACTTAAGTGGCAATCAGAAGATTTGACTCCTCAAAAGAACCCATCAGCTCTCGTGGGGAAAACTCTCAGTAACAGAATTTCGATCACTGATGGGACTCACTCACTCGGTCACTGAAGCGGTAATTTGGCCCCAAGATGGACTACGGACTCAACAAGCCCCTCAGAACCAGCTTTAGCCCTAGCTAGCTGCTTCCACTTACGCACTCCATGTTGGTCGATGTCATTCTTCACTTGTGTGAGAGGGGGTCTTCCTCTGCTGCGCTGACCATCAGGTGCAGATTCGAAGACACGTCGGGCTGGTGCTTTGGTGGTGTCCATACGCACCACGTTTAAGACCCATAAAGCTTGTTGTTGACACTTCTTACCCATAATTCATCGATACATACTGGACCGAAAATCACCTGAAGAAAATTCTTATCAAAGCACCTAAGCTGATTCTCATCCGCTTTTAACAGAGTCCATGCTTCTGCCCTATACAGCAGAAGCGGGATAATTAAGGTCTTAAATAAGGTCTCCTTCGTTCTTAATGCTTTTTTAACTCGAAAAAACAGCCATTGGCAAAAGTGAATTATCATTTGATCTCTTGACTGATGGCATTTTGCGATGTTATAGTGGAGCCTAGATAGACAAAGTCCTTGACGACTTCGAAATTGTACCTATCCATAGTGACGTTTTGGCCGAGTCGACTATGTTGAGACTCCTTTTTCGATGATGGCATATACTCGTCTTGTCAGTGACAGCTGACGGCAATGCCATAGCTTTAAATTCATTAAATTGAAATACAAATTAATTGAGAATTTTGGAACTTATAAATAAAAATCGTCTTGTCCTCATTTACATCCAAACCTATTTTCACCGCCGCCGCACCGATTCAATAATCAATACTTGAAAACGCGCCAGTAACAGCTCGCTTTGTTCCCCCAATGATGCAAATTTGACGAGAGTTGCGTTGCATGCAATTGCTTCGAGAACGAAGTTGAAGAAGTTGCATGATAAAGCGTCGCATTGCCTCACACCTTTTTCGACATCAATGGGTTCAGTGGTGTACTTACTCACTTTGGCGGAGCAGCGAGATATATATCTCCATCGTCATCCTACACATCCTTGTGGATGAGGCCCACAAAACCGAGGTTCCATTAATCGAGCATACTTTCATCAGACTTCCCCCCGATGGGTTTCAGCTTGTCGTGGTGGGGGGGCTTACGTCTATTCTCTCGCTGCTCGATCAGCTAAGAGATTTAAACAACTAAGAAAACCCAATGGAGTAGTAGGGTCGAAACGGGTGTGTGTTGGTGAAATCTCCGGCTACTTACGTGGCTGGAGATTTTTAAGATATTCTCCAGGTTTTGAAGGGTCTACTAATGATGTCTAGGGTGAAATCGGTAAGGTCTCCGGCTACTTGCGTTGCGTGGCTGGAGATCTTTAAGGTTTGAAGGGTGAAATTGGTGAGGTCTCCGGCTACTTGCGTGGCTGGAGATTTCTAAGGTTTTTCACAAGGGTTTCTTATTTGTAGTAGCAAATAATAGGGGGATCGTCGTCCTTGTTCTTTAGAACAAAGACTAGGAGTATCTTTCCTAGCTTGCCGTAAGGTAAGCAAAGACTAGGAGTGTGTTTTCTAGTTTGCCGTAAGATATATAAAAGATAGGATTAAGCTACAGACTAGGAGCATCTTTCCTAGTTCGTCGCAAGTCAAATGAAGATAGGAAGCACACTAAGTTCTTGGTTACTACCCCGGCCGATTTTCTTGGTGGGTTTCCTAAGAGTTGACAGTCCCATGGTTTTGCAGGAGCCCATCTGGAAGTGACAGGTTCAAATCTAAGAGATTCCGAAGCTTGAGACAACGACTCGGATTAGTCCTGGTTGGGATCGCCTAGGGAACTCTATGAAATGACAAAGTTGCGAAGCTCCACCGGAAACTATATTCTGGTGCCATGGGAGATAGTGCCCATTTGAGTCGTGGGTTGAGTTTTGCCCTCGGCTCGAACCCTATCTATGAGGTAGGCTCCCTAGTGGGAGCATCATGGTGGCTTGGTTTATTCCGAATGCGGAGACACATGGTTTTCAAGATTCTTTTCTTAAATTTAAGAGGTGTTAGATAGACCTCGCCTCCAAAGCAAGAGGTGTGCATATGCTGCAACATATCACAACTTTGCGACCGAGATAGCTTGCTATGTCGGAGTTAATGGTCAGGACCTAATCTGACTCCAATGGAGGTAGGCCTCCCGTGGGATTGAGCCATAATAGGCAGGTGCTCACGTAAAACCAAAAGACGATCTTTCATCAGACTTAATTTTTAAGATAATTTGGTGTATACTTCCTTCCAAGTCATCTCCTACCCTATTGAATAGTTTGGCTGAAAGGCCATCCGCACCGCAGATCTTTTACGCTTTAAGCATCTCTAAACTCCACTTCATTTATGCTGTTTGGTAGGAAATTTTGATTGGATTATTCTGTCTAATATCGGAATTTCGGTCATATTCGCCGTTTAGATAGTAAAGTGCTGTTTCCAGATCCTGAGTACCGACTGTGCATGTACTACCATATTGCCACTCTCGTATTGGCAGGCTTCCATTCAGACCTTGAAGCCATTGGTAGATTGCTTCACCCTTCGGTAGAACTTTCAAACATTACCCCTGCTGGTAGGATCTCAATAGGCTCCGACCGCCCGCTTCGCGTACTCTCTCTTTTTCCGCCTGAGGAGTCGGCATTCCTCCCTTCGTGTTTGCCCGTAGCGCTTCCGAGCTGCTCTCCGAGCAGTTCTGATTCTAATTTGCAGCATTAGTTGATAGGCCTAGTTCTTGACTGCATGTACCCGCCGGAATTCTTCTTTAAACCAGAGGTTTCGTTGTGGTCGCCTAGTGAAACCCAGCACATCAGTGCGGCACATTTTTAAGGTTAGTCATAATAATATAAAATATTAAATGTAATTCACTCTGTTGAGTTACCTAAAAATTCTACCTTTATGACAGCCGAGGTTTCCTATCTTTATAATTGACAAACTCTGGTTAAATAAAAATTGCTCTTGAAATATTTACTATACCATTGAATTTTTATCTTTATAATTATTATTCATAATGGGTACACAAAAAACTGAGATTATTCTAGGATAAACAAATATATATTATGTACATGTATAGAAGGTTATGTTTGAGTCGAAACAAAATACAAAGTATGTATTTGCATTTCATATTCAAATTAGTTTTGTGCACATCTATAATCCTACATAAATATTATGATATAATATGGTATGCAAAACTCGTTTTCATATATTGCCTTAAAAAATAAACGAAACCACAACAAGTTTGAGTAGCTTGGCTTGGCTTGGCGCAGATCCAAATTGTTAACCGATCAATGTATATTTGTATTGGTATTGCAAATCTATTTATTAGAATTTAAATGAATGTTCAATCAGAGGCGTCAGAGGTGTGCAAATCTATAAAAAAAATATCTTAAAGAAAAACTAAAATAAATAAAAATATTTGAATATTTGAATTAACAAAATTATCATAATAGTCGATTTACAATTGTCTTCATACGAATTCTGCAAAATATCGGGATGTAAGATACAAAATTTGCATTTGTTGAATAGAGAGAGAAGATTATATTAGGAAACTCGAAGATTATTGTGAAGACAAACATGTTCATGTTTATTATAGCATCTCCATCTGCATTCTTATATTCTTGGATGTGTTCACCAATTCCTATAAATTTTCTTGCGCAAAAGTCAAAATAAAAAGAACAATACTTGTCTGATTTGCTTTCTGAAAATATGTATAACGAAATTAAGAATAATGAATCCTAACACAAAATACAAAGGTGATTTATAAATTGTTGATTGTCTTCATATAATAATCACCCATATTACAGAATTCGCCGAATGAGGTAAAGTGCTAGTTTCAATTAATTTCCAAACTTTTGCTATTACTGAATCCAACGAAAGAAAGTTGAACGAATGTCGGTAACAATCCCTGCACTACCGACATTTTGTTCAACTTATATGGTATTACTGAATTCGCACTCCATACAATTTCTATCATTTTACATTCCCGCCGATTTCGAGACGAAACTAAAGTGAATTTTTAATTAAACAAAAGAAAATAAAAATAAACAATGGAAAGCACAAAAATTTAAGTCAAAAGCTTATCATAATGAATGTTTAAGTGTTTGTTTAATAAATTTTATAATAAATTTTAATAAAAAACGCATAACTAATCTAAAACAGTTAAGAGAAATGGTGGTGGAAATGATAAAGATAAAGGCGCAACCGGACGACATAGCCAGATATCTAAAAAAAAAAAAAAAACACGGTTGGTACTGAACGGTGCACCATCCAAGTACTATATGTACTAACCAAGCACAACGATGTTTGATTTCGCTGATCGATTGGAAGCGATGCTAATATCAAAGGCTAGGCCATTGACTAGAGTCTGTAACTGACAGTATCGATAGAAAAATTCATAAATGAAAGGTTAATTCTAGGAATCGATAATGTAGTTCATCTGGCGAATTTCATTCATAGTTCAGTTTTACAGCGGATGAAAAAGGTCAACGGATCGATTTACCTCATCGGGAGTAAAGTTCTGCGAATTCTGTAATCGACATGAATATTAACTTTCTTTGTTTCATTTGAAAAATGATGTTTGTCTTTCAGCCCACATAAGTACTGTGAAATCGGAATTTTTTCTTTATTTCACATTCATATTTCACATTTATGAAATAATGTCGAACCAAAAGGCAAAGCAAAATATTTTGACAATCAAATACAAATGACACTACCTACTGTCAGTTGTCAAAAAACATTGCAAATTATAGCATGTACAAAAGAGTTACTGGCTGTGTACTCTTTCGCACTTCCGTATTTCCATTTCCTTGTATGTATATCTGACCCGGTTTACTTTTCTTCAAATCTGCAGGTGAAGATCAATGTAAGACCACCATAAAATGTGAATTATCATCTTGTTTGGTGCAAAGTATTCGAGAATACAAGAAGACGCAAAAGTTATCAATTTATGGGAAGATGCTATAATTTTTGTAAATTGCCAAATATGTCAATTCAACAAAAATTTGCGTTATAACTATTAAGGTTTTCGCGGTTGTTAACACATGACATTTTTAATTTTTTTGATTAGACGCGTTATATATATTACAAAGTTTCCCGGTGACCACGCTCAATGAAATTTGTAGCGAAACGTTCGAGGTGAGTACTGTATTGCACTGCTAAATATTTTTGTATATATACATATAGCACGGCTAATCCGAAAAATTAGAAATGTCAAAAATTTGCGTATTTGAATACGAATTTAGTAATAAATTAATAATTTGCTAGCTTTAAAGTAGTTTACTTACTCATTCTTAATTTTAAACATTTCTAACTAGTATCGTACTAAAGCATTTTTCTTAATAAATTGCTTCTGAACACACCTAAAACAATCACAGTTGACACAACGTGTTAAAAAACTTAGTAAACAGACACTTTGTGGCGTTTGTAAACAGCACGATACTTAAAAATAAAATAAAATAGGTATTTGATGATTTTAACTTTAATATAAGGGTAGAGAAAGTATGTTGCTATATTCGATTAAAATTTGAAAAATCATTGTTTTAACCTAGCTTAATACTAAAACAGCTTTAACATCGTATCTAGTAATTCAACTAAAATTTTTCGCCAAAGTTTTCTGAATTAACAAAACTATAATAAGAATTATAGCAAGTAAACGTGAACCATGTCAATATGTAATGTTCAGTTTCGTTCAATTTAATTTAAATAGACTTTAATACAAAAATACAATATGAATTAAATAACTAATAAATTATTTTTAATCAGTAAAGCTGGAAATAGGATGAGGTCTTGTTTTTTAATACAAATTCTACATTGATGCATATGTTATAGATACATATGTATGTGTATAGATAGTAGGTATATCTATACTTTATACTATAAAGGGTAAACAAGTCCAATCATAAAATATATACATATATAGTTTTGTTATAATAGTAGAACCTAGAATAATTATTTGTGTTATAATAACTTGCTCTGCAAAATTATCATAGAATTGATTTCTTTATTTTTGCACGCAATTCCTTGAACTATATATAACCGGAATACCTACATACTCATACAAATCTTTAATCGACAACACTTGTCAAGGTTCTTATTAAAATTTTAATATTGACTGAGAGACAGGTATGTGGCTAGTTGGGGTAGGGGGGCTGTAGGAACTAAAACTAATCTTCAATTAGTAAGGAAAATTAATGATTATTTCGATGCCAAAATAAAGTTTTTTATGATAAATTTTAATGACAGTTATAATTGGTGTCTTATAGATAAGTATTTTCTTGCTGAATTTTTTTCGAAATATCGAAAATAATGAATTTGAAAACCACGAGCGAATCTTACAGAAGATAACTTTGTAATGGTGTTATGCTATGTTTGTTTAATAAGCCTTAGGTCAAATGAAGCAAAATTGTTTTTATCACCGAAAAAAATTTTGTTTCCTTTGACCCAAAGCCCATTAAACAACCATAACTAACAGAAAAATTATTATCAAAAATGGTTAAATATATGACAACAAAATATTTTAAGTACCGTTTCAGCGGCATCAGAAAACAATGACCAATCTTGTCTTACATTCTATATAATCGTACGTACGAGTCCATACACTACAAGAATTTAAATTTATATTTGGCAATGTTGAAAAAGAATGCAATCTTTTGTGAGTGTAATTTTTTCTTCATTCAAGAGATTGCATTAATCGAATTCACTTTGAATTTTATTTGCGACATAAAATTTGCATTTACCATTCATTGGGCATTTAAAAGAATGGAATCACATTTTTCTCTATTCATTAAACAGCAACCAATTGATTGCAATCTTGTATGTAAGCAAAGGATTCAAATCAATGCAAAATATTTCAAATAAGTGCAAGGAATACATGAGTTCTCGGAAGATTGCAATCAATTGGTTACCGTGTAATATTGGGAAAAAATGTGATTGCAATCTTTTTAATATGAATTGTAATAAATGGTAATTGCAAATTTGAAGTCACGGTCTCAAAATGAAGTTCATGAATGCAATCTTTTAATGTCATTCTTTTTCAACCTTGATATTCGGATGCATTATGTAAATATTTCACTCGATAAATTTAGTTTTAATTTCAATTGAATTGAAAAGTTTGAAGTATTGTGCTACATTCTGGTGTTGGGTAGTCCTTTTCTCGGAGTGGTATGGCTAGGACCTATCGCCTTTGTATCATATTGATGTGTATGCAGATAAGGTAACTGATTTAATGTTCTTTTGGGAAAAACATATTTAAAATATTGGTGCTTATTTTGAATTCTCTTTCGTTAGAAAGTGAGTCGAATTCGTTGAAACTTAATTTTGAGACTCGGCGATTAGAATGTTAATCGAACAAATCGAAAGTTCACCCAATCCATAGAAAGTTCATTCATTTGCGAAAGCTAATTCAATTTCGACATTCGAAAGAATAGAATTAAATGTCATTTTTGTGTCGTTTGAATTTTTCTGTCGAGTAAACGCAACAAAACATGTAAGCTTTTAATTATTTGATGGAAAATAAATTACTTTTATTATTTTTGTTGTTGTTTTATGTTAAAAGGTCGCATTCCAACTGGAAAAACCGCGAACAAAAGGAAAAGTTAATTAAAATAATGGAAAAAAACCCGGAGGTAGCAAAGGGTTTTTTTTTACCACCCGCGTTGATGCGGAAAGAAAGAAAGCATCCACTATCCTTCTCCTCTGCACTTCTTCAACACCATCTTAATTTATAAACAACACAAATGCCATATTTTTATTTATTATTTTATGTTTTTATCCAAGAAATTTAAATTATTATACAATAAACAAATCAATTACAAATAAACAAAGATTTCACCTTTTGGTTTTGACATTTCACAAACACTTCTCTTTTGTTTTTGATATTTTAGTGTGACCAAGTGTATACGAAAAAAAATAAAAATTTAGAACGCGTCATGAACAACTTATTTTTTTTAAGAATAGTTTCAAAACAGCTGAGTTGACACAAAAAATGTAATAAATATGTAGTTCTTTATGGTTAAACTTTACTTTATAATGAAAAAGTGTATTATTTATTTTGTTTCTTGATTATTTATCCAACATCCATAAAATGTTTAGAAACAAAAAAAAATGTAAAACGGTCATACTAATTCAAATAGAAATATAGTAAATGTCAAGCAGCTGACAATGAAAATGAATCTTTTTTGAAGTTCATTTTATGCTATCTTTCGCAAATGAACGTTATTCGTTCGAATCTCAAAATTAAGAAAGTTCATTCGAAGGAATAGAATCATTCTAACGAATAGACTATTGATGAGAATGTCAAAATAAGCATGATTATAATTTAAAATTAAAATAAATGTTGAGTAGTACATTGGGCTGCCATCCCGATAGAAGACTTGGAATGAGTACCACTCTCCTTCAAAACTAGCTACGAACCTGCTTAGATAAAAAGTAATTTATCTTTATCTTTATCTTTATCTTTGAGTTTGTCTTTGAATATTATCAAAATGTCTACAGTTTTTGTTGCATTAAGGCTTATTGAATAATTCAATTTGTTGATTTATTTTAACTGTTTTTGCAAAATACAACTATACTTATAATAGAATGATGTATAGTATTCACCCAATTAAAAAATTTTCTATCAGTGAAAATTTTAGCATGGCCTGGGTTATGTGAAGGAAATAGTAAACTTTTGATTTAAAAAGTTCAAATGTAAAATAAAATAATGGTTTATAGAATTTTATTTGTGAAATTTAACTTTTTAATTTTTCTGCATTGAAATTGAATCCCTATTTTGGAAATAGAATTTGGTACTTATACGTCGTCGTCGTTTCAGAAGAAAGTTACAACTGATCAAGGCAGGTCTTATATTATAAAATACATCGTCAAAGAAACATTTAAAGTAAAAACTCTTTATAAGGGTCAAAACAACTTATATTCCGGAAAAAGGTTTGGTTTTGATACAAAGGAGAGTGAAGGCAAAGTTATATTACTTTAAACTTTCTATACATTTTAAGTATATTATATGTATGGGAAGTAATGCATCACAATGATAGAAAAGACGAGACAAGTGAACTTCGGTTTTTCTCTTTGTCTATTCGGCTATTTAACTATAGAGTAGCTAGAGTTTGATTATGTCCTCTGAACATTTTTTCAATTTCTTAAGACTTTAAATAGCGATGCTTGCCAAACAAGTTTTATTCCAAATTAAAGAAGATATTGTTTTTTATATTTAAAAAAAATTTTTTTTGTAAAAGCTTGTTGAAAGATGAAAAAATTGATGGAAAATTCTACTTATGATGCCTTCCATAAAATTATTTTTCTTATTTCGAAAATTTAAATATTATTGCATATCCAAAAATGTTCAGACTATAATTCTGGGCGGCCAACTTTAATGAATAAAAACACGGATGGGCCTCAAGGACCTTGCTTTTATGTTAAACATGAAAAGAACTTTAAAAACGTATGTTAATAAGAAAATACGTTCATAACCTTTAAATTCTTTTTTAAAATGGCTCAGATACTAATAAATAAATAATAAATAGTTGTAGCGATTTTTAAAGAACTTCATATGAACTGGTTACACGTTCGAAACGTTGCATTAAATCAACATCTTTTATTGACCTAAAGCCCGCTTTAACCAGTTCATATGAAATTCGTTTAAAAAAGGTCACGTAAATCAATAACAAATTTTTAAAGAACATTATTTTTAGATGTATAAGATTTTAACACTTTTTAAGAGAGAATTTTCAGTTTTTGTTACTGCGCAAATAAAAATTTTATTTAAAAAAGAAATCAATAACCATTTCTGAGATATCGAATTTTCAAAGAAAAAATTATTACTTGCGACTGTAAGGGAAGTTATGCATTCCTAAAAAAATCGAACTCGAGATTTTGATCAAAGTTGACATTACGATGATAGCGAAGACCAAAAAAGTGGGTCTCGCCATTCTGCCTGACTGTCTGTCTTTTCGACAACAGCCTAAACAGCTCGGCCGATCTTCGTCAAACTTGGTAGATAATGTTTTTAATTTTTCCCCCACACGTTTTCTTCTTTTTTTAAAGACCAAAACTAACGGTACCTGCCATACGAATTTTTTCCGAAATTTTATAAATATTTTTTTTCTCTAAAACTGTCCCACACAGATTTAAAAAAAAATCAAAACATTTAATTTAGTTAAAGGTTAGGTAATGGTTGAAAAAAAAATGGTTATTTTTGGTACCCCCCTTGGAACCATTTTTTTGGGTTTTGATGTTCTCAAAACCAGTACAACCGATTTTGATCATTTAATTATGCTAAGGCTCCTCACAAGTTTGAATATTATTGCGTATCCAAATTTTCAAAACTTTTTTTTTGGATTTTTAAAAAAATTTTCAAAATTTTATTTTTAAAACTCAATATTTCGAAAACCCCATGCTCAATTTTTTGAAAACTTGATGAATAAAAGTTTCTTAATATAATCTACAAGATATGAGAAAATATATTTAACTTACCTAAAACTAACGGTACCCTCCATACAAATGTTAAAAAATGGTTTTCGAAAATCGTATTTTTCTCGAAATCGGTTCCGAGAATTTTGCTAAAAATTTTTTCGTTTATATTAATTTTTACGATCTATAATTTAATAAAAAAAATTGAAATCAAGATATTACTGACTGTACCTACCATAGAACCATTTTTTCGAATTATGAATTTCTCATTATCGGCATAACGAATTTTAACGAAATTTTTTTTTGGGATGCTTTTAAAAAGTTTTACATTTCAAAACTTAAAATAAAATATTTTTTCAATTTTTGAAAAAAAAATCTATTTTTGTTTGCAAAATGCGATATCTCAAAAACGGCCCAATATTTTTCTTTGTAAATTTATTTTTATTCCAACAATAATAAAAACTTTAAATTGGCATTTGTTCTTAATGTTTTAAAAATTTTGTATATAAGAGGTTATTTCTTTAAGAAACCACTAAAACGAACTATAATTTTTATTCTTTCGTAAACTAATATTTGATTGAAGCTCATGGCATCCTGTGCTAAGCTCCAACTACTTAAGGAGGTGTTTTTGTCATTTAAAAAAATAATTTTATGCTTATGCACAGTTTTTCTCTAATAACATTGGCGCAAAATTTTAAACAGCCTAGTATTAAGGTATAAGTATGATACTACTAAACAATTTGCTAGCTTCTAACTAAATTACTAAATCTTTCTTAATTTTAAACATTTTCTAACTAGTATCGTGCTAAGGCTATTTTTTTAATAAATTGCTTATGAACACACCTAAAGTAATGGCAGACCTGTTTTGATGTTTGTAAATGTCAAAGAGTCATATGAAGTTAGCACGATTCTAAAAAATTAAAATAGGTATTCGATGATTTTAACTTTAAGAAAAGGGTAGAGAAAGTATGATGCTATATTCGATTCAAATTTGCAAAATCCTTGTTTTAACCTAATTTCATACTAAAACAGCCTTAAAATCGTACTAATTCAACTTAAATTTTGCGCCATTCATTTCTGAAATTATAAGACTTTTATATAAGAGCAAGCTCGTGAGACCCAGTCGTGCATTTTATTTTCTTGAATATGACCAAAAATCACATCCTAAGGTATGGCACAAGAATTACCGGACACCCTGTATATTATATAACTTATATAGTACTCGTATTATCATGGAGTGTGATTTTGTGTTACCAACGCTATCCGAATGGTGGCGCTGAAATTAGCACACGATTTTGAAGTGGAGAGTAGGGTAAGATAAAAAACAATAAATATTAAAAAAGGGAATATTTTATAATTAAAATTAGCAGAGACAAATGAAACAAGTACTGTCGCTATGCTGAAGATGTCGCCCCAATCGTTTGTATTCGTGAGAGTACTACAAGTTTTATATACAAAGATACAATCCGAGTCGATAGTCGAGTAGTTTATTATCAAAAAGAATTCTAAAAACTGAATTAATAAAAATCACACACATCACGGATATTACGATTATATACGAGTAGAATTGTTTTTTCTTGGTAGTTACATAATACATAAATATGCAAATATTTAATTTTATTCAGCTTGCTAAATCTTTATGCAACAATACTTTTGGAGTTGATGAAAGAATGAAGCATTTTCCCTAATAACTCACAAATTTAAATCATTTTATCATAATTTTATAATTTGCATAATCGAATTGGGTTGCTTTTTCATATCAATAAAGGTTAGATGAGCGGAAATAACCCCCGTCAGTTATCCATTTATTTATATTCTTTTTTCAATTCCATTCAAAATGATCTCTGCAAAATAGTTTTCATTTGCAATAAAAGTCGTCAAATGCTTTGTGAGTGAATAGTATCTAAAAATACATCCACTTAACAAAAAATATTCATTTTATTTAAATCCAAATCATCTTCAGGTTTTTTATAGTTTAAAATAGAAAATCTCTATTTTTTTTGCATATCACAGTTTGCGTCTGAAATAAACTTATCAAAACGAATACGAA
This sequence comes from Chrysotoxum bicinctum, assembly GCA_911387755.1. Taxonomy (NCBI): domain Eukaryota; kingdom Metazoa; phylum Arthropoda; class Insecta; order Diptera; family Syrphidae; genus Chrysotoxum; species Chrysotoxum bicinctum. The sequence goes on along the minus strand of OU426987.1, from coordinate 60,885,695 downwards.
GTTTTATCGATTCTCTGAAATCTAATATTTTTATTTCTGGTTCTAATAATATAATATACTCGTAGTAGAACTAACTACAACAATCATAATTCCTTTTTGTTTTTCGAAATAATTTGGAAAATTTTTGGTTATATGCATTTAGTTGTTGATCCCAGATGAATTGGCAAAAAATAGTAAACATCAACAAATGATCTTAGACAAACCGATTTATCGGTATACTGATCTCACCAAAGTCAGAAAAGATTAGAATAAGCCGAAGCTTCATCAAAGTTACCAATTATTCTATATGAAGGTTTTTAAAATACAAATTCTATATACTACTGAAATAAATCAGCCAAGTAGAAGACTTAGCACTATTAATGTACTTGTTGAATTTTTGATTCAAAATAGCTTTTTTGGCCTTCAGTCCACAAAAATTTGCGTTTCGTCCGGGTGATCTCACATGGACTCATCAGTTGACTGTGAGGACCTTGTCAATATGCAATTTTTGTTAAATTCAGTTCATCTTACATCGACTTTTTGACAAAAATCCAATGGACTAAAGGCCAAAAAAGCTATTTTGAATCAGTTACCAATTATTATTTATTGATCAATTAAAATTGACAATAATTGTTATGTGTAAAAGTAAAAGTTGAAGGATTATCCCGAAAACGGAAATATTTCAAGCCAACTATAAAGGACTCCCAACAGTCTATGATTGTATGTATACTTAAAATATTTTGTTTTGCTTAGATTACTAAGAAAATAGCTTATATTTAAATTCTTAAAAAAAATGTATTTGTAATTAAAAAAAAATGTAATTCTGTTGTTTTTAATAAAAATTGAAAAAAAAATTGATTATAACAGTGTCTTGTCCTTTTCCCGGAACTCTCAGGTGGAAAATCAAAAGTGGTGAGTATTCTCGTATGAAAAAGGATTTTTTTTTTATCTTCATATGGTGAATTCTGCATGTGAAGAAAGGACAACAATAATGTTCTGAAAATTTAAAAATTGAAAGTAATAGGTACATACAAACTATAAGAAACTTAAAAACGTTTTTTTTGAAATTATAATGCTTAAATTAATTATGTAATGTTGTCACACCAACATTTGCATATTTAAGGAAACACGATTTTCATGTTTCTGACATCACAAACGTTGTTGATCAACAACGATCCTGCTCAATTTCGTATTAATTCGAGCACAACAATATTGTCACACCAAAATTTGCATATTGAAGGAAACACGATTTTCATGTTCTTAGCATCACAAACGTTTTTGGCTAACAATGTTTATGGTCATGTTACTATTATTTTAGTGATAGTTTAAGCACGAAATTGACAATGGCATTGTTGATTTGAACAATGAAAATTGTATCATTTAAACAAAAAAATTGAAAATGCCAGCTTGTTCAAATTAAGTATATTCGTGTCAGGCGCGGATCCAGGATTTCGTTCAGGGGGGGGCAATTTTTGTGATATTTTGCTTAACTTAAGAAAAATGGTCCATTTCTCTGCATTTCTGCCTTAAAATATTAAAAAGGTATAAACATAATCGAATATAAAAATAACAGATTATTAAATTGAATTAAGGAAAGCATGTGCAGGTACATAATATATGTAAGTCGTATGTAAATAACTATTAAATAGTAAATCAAACATCTTCGTTTACATTACTTAAGCCTCTTTCAATAATGTTCTGTATGCATGTCTTAAAGTATGAAATAAGAACTCGTACTATAAAAAAATGAATTAATTAATTTAAATGAAGGAATTATAGTGTTGTACATGATATACATAGTTCTTAAATACTTAGTTCTAATAGTTTTGTGTGGCAGGTTTTTGAAAACGGTTTTTTAACATTTGTATGGTAGGTACCTTTATTTTTAGGTGAAATAAAACCTTTTTTCATACATCTTGTAGATTATGTTGAGAAACTTTTATTTTTTAAGCTTAAGAAAAATCTAGCATAAGGTTTTCGAAATATTGAGTTTTGAAACAAAAAATTGAATTTTTTTTAAAAATCCAAAAATTTTTTTTTAAATTTGAATACACAATTCTATTTAAGTTTTTTGGGAGCTTAAGCGAACAAAAAATGATCAAAATCGGTCACACCGTTTTTGAGAAAATCAAAAACAAAAAAATGGTTCTTTGGGGGGTACCCTCTATAACCATTTTTCGGAAAAATTTTTTCAACTAGTACCTAGCTTTAACTAAATAAAGTTTTTTTGTATCTTTTTTTTTTAAATCTGTACAACAGTTTTTGAAAAAAAAATTACAAAATTTCGAAAAAAATTCGTATGGCAGGTACTGTTATTTTTGGTCTTAAAAAAAAGAAGAAAAAAACGTGTAGGGGGGAAAAACTAAAAATGATAAATGTTTACGCTGTTGTCGAACCGACAGACAACTTTGATCAAAATCTCGAGTTCGATTTTTTTTACGAATGCATAACTTGCCGCACGAACTTGCTCCTATGTAATAGACTAGGAATTTTAAAAACGAATGATATTAGAAAAAACTGTTCATAAGGATAAAATTATCATCATTTTTTAAATTCTCTTAGTAGTAAGAGACAAAAACAGAATGCTATGCAAATATGAATTTATGCAAGAACAAAAATAATGCATAAGTCGTTTTAGTGGTTTCTTTAAAATAAGGTTTAATATATAAAATTTTTAAAATATTAAAAAAAAAAAAAAAATTAGTACATCAACATTAGGTTTTTATTACTGTCCGAATGAAATTAATTTTCCAAAAAAAAAAATGTTGACCCATTTGTGAGATATCGAATTTTCCAAAAAAAAATGATTTTTTTTTTCAAAAATTCAAAAAATATTTTTTTTTAAAGTTTTGAAATGCATTGTTTCTTAAAGCTTTTAGAAGCGTCTCTATAAAAAATTTCATTAAAATCCATTATGTCGATAATGAGAAATTCAAAATTTTCAAAAATCGTTTTATGGTAGGTACAGTGACTAATGTCTTGTTTTCAAAATCTTTTGTATTAAATTATAGACCTGAAAAATGAATCGAAAGATTAAAAATTTAAGCAAAACTCTCGGAACCGTTTTCGAGAAAAATACGATTTTCGAAAACAATTTTTTAACATTTGTATGGAGGGTATTGAATTTAAACAAAAAAAATATATATATATATACATATGCTATTATTATATAAATCTAATGTGGCATCACTGATCAAAATAAAATACCTTTTCATTGTACACATACCTATCATAATATCAGTTTAAAAAAAAAACATAGTAAACATAGTAATTTGAATTTTAAATGGGGAATTCCCTTCTTAAGTACTATAAATGTTTGTATCCCATTTTCTTTTTATTACTTAGTCTATATTAAAACTTTGTAGAAGCAACATCAAAAGGCGAGCAAAGTGTTTGTGTTTTAATTAAATTCTAATAGAGGGTACCGTTATTTTTAAGTAAAATAAATTTTTGTTTTAAATTTTTTTTTTTTAAATTTGAATACACAATAATATTGAAACTGCTGGGGAGCCTTAACATTATTAACAAATTATCAAAATCGGTTGTACCGTTTTTGAGAAAATCAAAAACAAAAAAAATGGTTCCAAGGAGGGTACCAAAAATAATAATTTTTTGGATTTTTTTTTCATTCATTACCTAGGTTTAACTAAATGAAATCTTATGATTTTTTTTTTTTAATCTGTACGACAGTTTTTGATAAAAAAAATATTTATAAAATTTCGAAAAAAAATCGTATGGCAGGTACCGTTATTTTTGGTCTTAAAAAATCAAATCAAAAAACATCCGGAGAAAAAAAATAAAACCCATATCTACCTTGTTTAAGGAAAATCGGCCTAGCCGTTTGGGCTGTAGTCGAACCGACAGACAGACAGAATTGCGAGACCCACTTTTTTGGTCTTCGCTATAGTCGTATCGTAATGTCAACTTTGATCAAAATCTCGAGTTAAATTTTTTTCCGAATGCATAACCTGCCTTATAGTACCTATTAGTCGCAAATAAAAAGAAAAAAGTGTTATGGTTCTTATAATTGTGAAACGAAGAACTGCCCAGGGGGGGGCAATTGCACCCATTGCCCTCCCCCTGTATCCGCGCCTGATTCGTGTTTGACGCAAAAACAAACAAGGTTCGTGCTTGATTTTACCAAGGTTTTTTTTTCGGTGAAAGAATCTGTACGCCCGCAAGTAGATAGAGCATAGAGATGTAGCAGCTTTACTGGCCCCGATGGTCCCTCCTCAAATACATGAGAAGCAACGATTTTACCATATAGCACAGAAAGGAAAAATCGTCCAATGAAAATCCAGAGAAACAGATTTAATAGTTCGGAAACAAGATTAAAAAAATTTGTTGGGTGAACAACTTGACAGTCGATATTAATCAATTTTACAAATAATGTATGCCAACACAAAAAGAATACTAGTAAAATAAAATAATTAAAAGCAACCAACGGTTAATAGGGATCCTTGACTAAGTGAATTACAACTGTAAATAACAATTTCTGAATGTACGTATTGTTGGCTGAAATTGGGGGGACCTAGGACTTTATGAAGAGTCCAAACGGCGAAGATGAGAAGAACTTTTCATGACAAGATATACTCTTGGTGGATTTGTCACTTCCTCGCAGTATTTCTGAAAACACATTATCGTTATGCTGAAAGCTGCATTAAGTATTTGCTATTTTAAATTTGAATCCAACAAATAGTGAGTGAGATATCACTTGATTTATTTTTAATTTTTACATTACTTAAAAGACCCATGTATACCATTATTTATTATACATATATAACATTATTAAATTTCTATTGCGAATTAGACTGGTGGCGTGCAATCTAAACGTCAAATTTTCCATAACTCTGAGGCATAAGTCAGGGTAATGTTGATCAATAGCATTAATGTGCAGTGGTGGTGGTTTATTGGCAAAGATCTGTAACTTAAGAAAATTCTAGAAAAAGTAGTATAACGGGGTCAAATCGTACGATCTCGGTGATCGATTTAAACCGCCTCCGAGTGAGATACACTCAGAGAAATAAATAGTCATTAATAACTATTTTTTGACTATTTCCATAGTCCGAATAGCGACAGCTATGCAAAATAGTTACAAAATAGTTATTTATGACTATTTCTATTTGTTATTAAATTTTTTACTTTTTTTCTAGTTAATATTAACTATAAAGAAGTTACACACGACTTTTACAAATAGTTATTTTGGTAATAACTATAATCCCAATTAAACTTGACTATGCACATAGTTTATTTTGATTATATCGAATAGTTATCTATAACTATACATATAGTTAAACTTGACTATTATACGCACATTGTTGTTACCTCTAGAGGTAAGTAAAAAGAGAACAGAGTATTTGTAAACGGAATAAAGAAAGAAACAAAATACTTTTAGGTTTGTGTATATAATATATGTGCTAAGTCAACAACTTCATGGTTGTGAAAGTATTTATTTTGTAAGTCGATAAATTATTATATTATAATAGCGATGTATTATATTTATTTTTTGCACATATGGGAACCGAAATATAAGTGCGGTTGAAATTGTATCTACTAATTCTAACATTTTACGTCGAAAAAAACAAAGCGCCTTCAAAATGATGCATATTTAAATTATTTTATTTATAACTTTTATCAGACAAAGGGTTACCATATATTATTTTTGAAATTACAAACTAATATCTACTACACCATAGTCGTATTCAACTATTTTAAGAAGTCGTTTGTGAAAACAATTTATCCTACCTATTTAAAACTAATTTATTATTTTCTTGACCATTAAAATGTTAATATATGTTATTAAATGTTAAAGAATTAAGTACGTATTTTCTTATTTTGACTATTAAAAAGTTAAAACTTACTATTAAGTAGTCAGAATTCTCCATAGTCGCATTCAACTATTCTTAGTAGTGGTTTATTACAATTAAAGTATAACTATTCAAAATAGTCGCATATTACTTTTTTGTATATACCTGGGTCTTATTTTAGACAAAAAGTTAAGTTGGAAACCTAATATACAGGAAAGAGTAAGGAAAGCCACGGTAGCTCTCTTTTCTTGTAAAAAAGCCGTAGGGAACAAGTGGGGCTTGTCTCCACAAATTACTCACTGGCTATACACTGCGGTCATCAGACCGATACTTACTTACGGGGTGACCGTATGGTGGACGGCCTTAGATAAAGCGATTAATCGCGATAAACTAAGCAGAGTTCAACGTTCAGCGTGCATGTGCATCAGCGGAGCTCTCCGCTCGACACCTTCCGCTGCACTAGACATACTACTCAACCTGACACCCCTAGATATTTACAGCAAACAAATGGCCGCGAGCACAGCCATACGTCTCAAAGCCATCTCTCAATGGACCAATAACTCTATTGGCCATACCACCATTCTGAATTTATTCGGAACTCTACCAAGTCACTCTGACTACATCACTCCCTTTTTGGTTTTCGATAAAAACTTTGAAGTCACCATTCCCTCAAGGTCAGCTTGGGAGGAAGGGGCTTTGACAGATAATAGATCAGTAAACTTTTTTACAGATGGATCGAAGACTGAAAACGGAGTGGGTGGTGGAGTGTACTCAGATGGACTAAACCTTAGTCTCTCCTTCCGCCTACCAAACCATTGTAGCGTATTCCAAGCGGAAATTCTGGCGATAAAGGAAGTATTGTCCTGGCTTAAGGAAAACGTGGTATCTAACACGGATATCCGTATCTTCTCAGACAGTCAGGCTGCTTTGAAATCCCTTGCATCAGTCTCTGTAAACTCCATTACAGCCCAAGACTGTCGTTCGTCTCTAATGGAGATGGCCAAACAGTTTAACATTCACCTATTCTGGGTGCCGGGTCACAGGGACATTCCGGGGAATTGCAAAGCCGACGAACTCGCCAGAATTGGAACGGAAGTGCCTATCTTACCCGAAAAGGCAAATATAGGTATGCCCATAGCTACAAGTAAACTTATGCTGAAACGAATCGCTCTGGAACAATCAAACACAAGATGGCTTAATACTACCACTTGTATGGCGACCAAACAAATCTGGCCTAAACTGGATCCGAAACGGTCAAAATGTCTTTTGTCCCTCAGTAGATCTCAGATCAGCTCCGTCATAGGTGTCATAACTGGACACTGTCTCATAGGTAGACACGCCGCACGACTCGGTGTGCTATCAAACGATTTTTGCAGGAGTTGCTTGGACGAGGAGGAAGAGGAGACAATCCCACACCTTCTTTGTACATGCCCTGCTCTCTCTTACAGACGCAAACTTCATCTAGGAGAATATTTCTATAATGAACCAAGCGATCTCATAAATAAAGACATTAAAAGTCTCCTTCGCTTCATCAGAAGCTCCAAATGGTTTTAACTAGTAGGAAACTTTTTTTTTTTGTTCCCTATTAGATCGTGGTATCACAATGGACCTCTAATGGTCTAAGTGTGTCAGACGCTTTAATGACAGCCACTTTAACCTAACCTAACCTTAACCTAACCTACTTTTTTGTATAGTCATTTATATTTTTAACTATTTCATAGGTTAATTCTAACTATGTTTAACTATTTTTTAACTATTTTTGAATTATTTTTGATAAAAAATAGTCACTTCACAAATTTCATGGAAAATTATCAAATGACTATTGCAATAGTTACAAAAATAACTATTTTTTTTTCTGAGTGTAACCATGTTCAGAAATCGCTCGTGTAAAATGTCCATTGTGTCACGGGCTATGTGACATGTAGGGCGGTTCAGTTTAAGCCAAATATCGTTGGTGTCCATACCATATCATCCTATTTTAGAATTAAGTTGACAACTCTTGTTTTGAAATGATAAGGGGGCCATATCAACTAATTTGGGCCAAAAGAAACTGATTATCATCAACCGATAGTGCTCGCCGTTGACGATGATGGCGAGGCCAAAGTCGTTCTCATAGAAGGATGGACCAATGGTACCGGCAGCCTTAAATCAATACCAAACACTAATTTTCTCTGGATCTATTTTAATATTGAAATGGCCTTTGTTGCAGAATATGATTTTTCCGGTGAAGAGCCCGAAATGTTGCGTGAACTGAAGACCCACTTTCATAAATCAATTTAATCATTTCCACATGCTGTTGAACGCTTTATTTCTCCATGTTGATTTGGCATGACAGATTTAATAAATGCCAGTCCATTTGATAGATGAAGCTTCATCAATATGGCCACAATTACCTTTCAAAGATCTTCACTACCCATACTACGTTTTCAATATTGGCTCTAAAATAATGAGAAGATTACTTAAGCAAATGTTGAAATGAAATGACAAATAATTTCCTGAAAAGCCCAATTAAATATTATAAATCTTTTCATAAGCACTTTCGCTTATTCACAAACGTCAAAATCAAGACACACTGACGTAGTAGGGTTAATGATCCAAACAGAAAAATCTCGCATCAGCCAATGGACTGAGCGAGCTTAATGAGTTGATCCGAACAAGTTTCAATTTATCGTAGACACAGTGGTTTAAAAACGGTAAGGACGTAGTTTGTTATGCATACCTTAATACCCTTTCGCAATATATCCTACCCAACGATTTAGCGAAAATATTCTATTTGATAAAAAGATACTTCAGAAACACTTAATTTCCATACATTTTTCACAATTTTTATATTAAGTTTCAACGAACCAGTAAATTCATATTTAATAAGATTTACCTTTAATCTTGTACCTTAGAGATGGGACCTATCGGAACAATTTCATACAGCTAATCGCAAAAACAAAACATCATAAAGATGTTGCAACCAGTTTTGTTTCGTTGCACACTGTACAATATGCTACATATTTGTTATTTTTTTTTATTAAAAGAAAACCTAGTTGACCGAAACATTTATTTTTTCGTCGACCACACATATTTTATTCGCAAAGAGCTCAATATTTGAATAAAAACACAAATCAACACCTGAAATTTTCTTAAATGAAGTAAAAAATGTGACAGAGAAATCAAAAATGACAGATGACAGATTGGCTTGGCATGTTTTGTCTTCATTGTGTACATTGTCTACATTGTCGACATCATAGTCGACATTGTGTACATTATCGACACAATTGTCTAGGCCTCTACGCATTAATGTAGACCAGTCAAAGTCGACACGTAGAGGAACAACACTGGTTGCAACGAATACCTATTTGGCAAATTTGAATAATGTTACCAAAAGTTGACTATGGAGGGCGTTTTTGGTGCTTCCCAGTTGGGCATTTTTATTCCGGAATTAATTGTTAGACATAGACTTTTACTACGGGCCCTACGATGGAGGCCATTATTTGTTTCGTATAATATCATTAATGGAACAAGAACAAAAAGAGCGTAAGTGATTCCATAAGTGCACCTAACAATAGAGTTATAATAAGTTCTAGGTTCGCCTAGTGGTCCAAATCTGCAAAACTGAAACCGGCATTTATTAATACGTGAAGTTATAACTTGTTGTACTTTTGCGATCATACGAAAACATAAGGACACCAGCAACACTCAATCGGTACCTACGTTAACTATACTACATACATAATTATAACCAAAACGCTTTTAGGGGGTGCTATGTGCTACTCATCTGTAACTGAATCCAAAAATGAAACTTTTAAAATTTGTATACGCAATAATATTTAAACCTTGAAGGGGCTTCAAAATAATTAAGATCGGTTGTATTGTTTTCGAGAAAATCGAAAACCATAAAAATGGTTTCAAGGGGGCTTCCAAGAATAACCATTTTTTGGAAAAATTTTTTTAACCATTACCTAGTTTTAACTACATGAAATCTTATGAATTTTTTTTTTTTTTAATTCTCTGGGAGAGTTCTTGAGAAAAAAATATTTATAAAATTTCGAAAAAAAATTCGTATTATTTTGTTGGTCTTAAAAAAAAGGAACAAAACGTGTGGGGGGAAAAAATTAAAAACGATATCTACCAAGTTTGACGAAAATCGGCCGAGCCGTTTAGGCTGTAATCGAATAGACAGACAGACAGAATTGCGAGACCCACTTTTTTCGTGTTCTCTATATTTTCGTAATGTCAATTATGATCAAAATCTTCAGTTCGATTTTTTTTACAAATGCATAATGGCTAAAACAGATGTGCAGCAAGTCTGCACGCAGCGATGCATGCAGCGCTGCAGCCAGAACACATGTGCTGTGCATACTTCCTAACTTTAATGATGCCTAGTTCTGTTAAAACAAAAATGACATCTGCCAAATTTTCATTCTTTTTGTTTGCTTAAATAGTTTTGTACTTAAAGTTTTATAAGTTTAATTTAAATTAAATGGATATTTCAACAAACCAGGACAAAATTTTGATTTTGGTTGCCGTGTATGAGAAATAGCTCAAGTTCTTAAACCTGTACTTTTAAAAAATTGTTACTGGTGATAAATAGGAAAAGCAAAAGAAGATACAAAGCACAAATGAAAAACAAAACTATACTAGACATGTAGTTTCCCTCGCGTTGATGTTGCTATGTATAGCTGAAGAAAATGTCCTTAGTTGGATACAATTTACCTATCCCAAACAGGAACTGGTGAGCAGTAACAATCTTTCATCTGTCTGAAAATAAACAAAAATACGAGTCGGAGACAAAACAAATTCTTTTCACTTCTTGTTCATTGTACGGATTTGTTTTGTCATAAATGAATTTGTTTTATTTTTTCTTCCATTATTGTATAAATATCAAGTTTTCCACCAAAGACAAACACAAACTTTTTTTTGCAAATATGACAGACAATGTCAACAATCTGTCAATATCAGTAATGCCAAATAGCAATTATTTGGAAATTTTTTTTTTACAATTATGGCTGCAATGAAACTAGGCAGCAAATTTAGGAATAGAGACATCGGGCAGCGCAGCGCTGCATGCAGACTTTCAATGATTCTGCTCCCATAAGAACCTGTGTAAGTAAATTTCGCTGCAGGGAAAATGCTGCACATGTGTTTTAGCCATAACTTGCCTTATAGTACCTATAAGCCGCAAGTGAAAATAATTTAACCTTGCTTATTCTATTGGTAGGTCCTGTCATGTAATCTCTATTCCACCGAGTAAATGACAGATCACAGCTTAAATCTTAGTAGGTAATATCATCGTCAGATCCGACATCAAATATAAACCTAATATTCGCCCTCAACCCAGTCAAGCCAACAATATTTTGTTCGATGCAATCGAATAGAGTTACTTATGTACGAGTATATGCCTTCAGATATGCTAATGCAGTATCTCAAGTCAGTAATCCTGTCCGATCATACAAAGTGATTCCTTCCTAGGCCCAGTTGTCAATTCTGCACTCTTTAATGGAAGCATCAAATAGTCTTTTGTTCGAGACATAGTTACAAAAGTCATAATGTGCACTTCTATATACACTGAAAAAAAAATTGTACATAAAATCTATGAACGGCGATGTTAGAGCCAAAATCGCCGATTTTCTCCGAAAATTCATGAAAAAACGGTCGTAGATTTTATGACTGGGTGTTGTTTTTATGAATCACTATTCCTGAAAATTTTTGTATGGGAAATTTTCGTCTAAAATCACTGATCATAGATTTCATGATTTTATTCATACGAGCATGAACGGTTCATGCTCCAAAAAGTGCACTTTTTTATGAAAAATTCATAGTGTTTAGGAATACAGTCCTTAGTTTTATGGATGGTTCATATAAACCTGGATTTTTGGTTTGCATGTATCAATTTCATGAATTTAATGCCTATTCCTAGATTGTATGAATCATGAACCTGGATTTTTTAAGTTTTTATGTGGCAAGAGCATGAACCATTCATGGAAATTATGATCACTGTTCTTAGATAAAGTTCTTCGATACAATTTTTGTATATGAATCCAGATTCATAAAAAACATTACCCGATCATGAAATTATTGCTTTTTCATGAATTTTGTATTTTACTACCTACATGATTACCATTCATGAAAACTACGATTCTAGTCTTAGAAACATTGCTTTTTTCATGAATTTCGTATTAAACTACCTACATGATTACCATTCATGAAAACTACGATCCCAGTCTTAGAAACATTTCTTTTTTCATGAACTTTGTATTTAACTACCTACATGATTACCATTCATGAAAACTACGATCCTAGTCTTAGAAAATTGCTTTTTTCATGAATTTTGTATTTAATTACCTACATGATTACCATTCATGAAAACTACGATTCTAGTCTTAGAAACATTGCTTTTTTCATGAATTTCGTATTAAACTACCTACATGATTACCATTCATGAAAACTACGATCCCAGTCTTAGAAACATTTCTTTTTTCATGAACTTTGTATTTAACTACCTACATGATTACCATTCATGAAAACTACGATCCTAGTCTTAGAAAATTGCTTTTTTCATGAATTTTGTATTTAATTACCTACATGATTACCATTCATGAAAACTACGATTCTAGTCTTAGAAACATTGCTTTTTTCATGAATTTCGTATTAAACTACCTACATGATTACCATTCATGAAAACTACGATCCCACTCTTAGAAACATTTCTTTTTTCATGAACTTTGTATTTAACTACCTACATGATTACCATTCATGAAAACTACGATCCTAGTCTTAGAAAATTGCTTTTTTCATGAATTTTGTATTTAATTACCTACATGATTACAATTCATGAAAACTACGATCCTAGTCTTAGAAAATTGCTTTTTTCATGAATTTTGTTTTTAACAACCTACATGATTACCATTCATGAAAACTACGATCCTAGTCTTAGAAAATTGCTTTTTTCATGAATTTTGTATTTAACTACCTACATGATTACCATTCATGAAAACTACGATTCTAGTCTTAGAAACATTGCTTTTTTCATGAATTTCGTATAAAACTACCTACATGATTACCATTCATGAAAACTACGATCCCAGTCTTAGAAACATTTCTTTTTTCATGAACTTTGTATTTAACTACCTACATGATTACCATTCATGAAAACTACGATCCTAGTCTTAGAAAATTGCTTTTTTCATGAATTTTGTATTTAATTACCTACATGATTACCATTCATGAAAACTACGATTCTAGTCTTAGAAACATTGCTTTTTTCATGAATTTCGTATTAAACTACCTACATGATTACCATTCATGAAAACTACGATCCCAGTCTTAGAAACATTTCTTTTTTCATGAACTTTGTATTTAACTACCTACATGATTACCATTCATGAAAACTACGATCCTAGTCTTAGAAAATTGCTTTTTTCATATTTAACTACCTACATGATTACCATTCATGAAAACTACGATCCCAGTCTTAGATAAAGTTTTTCTAGAAAGATTAACTTCACCTTCACCACATCACCACATAAAATTCACCAAAAGGAATGATTGCGTTCAAAAATAAAAATTTGGTGAGTTCATAAAGCAAAGCGACTACTATGTGCATGTCAAATCAACACTGTTTTGGCTCTTTTGCTTAAACTGACGTAAGTGAGCAGAAGCAATGATAGTTGAGGCATTATAGAAACTGCCAGTGCATTATGTTTGAATCGGCCTTTAGATTAGTAGTTTAGTTAACCACTTTTTCGATAGCGCTATTTTCAACCGCTCGTCATACGAACTCGGTCTTATTTTCCAGAGTAGGTAATTCATACATAATGGCTCTCCTAAACAAAAACGGAACATTCACTGACGAGGCGAAAATAATATTAACAATATGTTGTTAGACATAAGAAGGAAATATAAAATTGTTTTTGGAATTGCTTCATTTTGTTCAGTTTTGAACGGAATGATATGATTGAAATCTACCAAATGTAGATACGACGTGACTGTTTAGTCCCCTATTACACGTTGCCTCATAAGACATGTCTCATTTTTGATTTTCTTTTTAAATTTGTATCCCGTGAGGCAGTTTACGTGAGATAGTTGTTCGTTTTTGTTATGGTTTTTTTCGTTGGCCTTAATCTAATTTGAAAACAACAAAACAAAAAACGAATATGAAAAAAAGAAACGTCAAAATGAGACTACTAAAAATCAGCCCGGTACTCACCGGAAATATTTTTTTACATCGCATTTCCTCATATCTTCTTCCTTTTTTGCACTTATGTGAGCCTGGTCTCGTGAAACATCGTGTAATAGGGGCTTACTGCTTAACGAGCAGTCACGATGTAAACAGGGTCTTGTTGTTGTTTTCGAATCATCAGCGAATGTTCCGCTTTAGTTTGGGAGATCCTTAAATCGGTCTACTTAGACACTTTCTAACTACTTTAAATTCATGGAAATATGCTGTATTGAATAAAAATAAATATATCACTTTTGTCACTTACTCTTATGTCTTAGTTAGGCAGTAAGATGTTATGTCAGATTAATATAATTGGATTTGTTTTTGGATTAAAAGTTCCGTTCTAATTGAATTCAGATGAGGTACGAGTAATTTGAAAATGGACTTAAAATAACATATTTTTTTATTAATAAGATTTTATAATTGACCAATTTAATCTTAAGTCAGGTCCACACTGTTCTCATGTGATGTGTCGATACCTTTTAAGTATATTTTATCGATCTATGATTGATCGATGAAATAAACTGAAATAATTGTTATGTTTTTTAAAACCCCGCGGGAATGGACAAAAAGAACAATCGCTGGGCCATGACAGAAGAAAAATGTAGTTTCCATACAAACTGTCCATAACATGTATAAAATAATCGCTTGTAGTCCATTTTTAACATGGTTAACTTAAGCCCCGAGAATTATCTGGGTTTTGCTAAACACCCCCAGGGATTGGTTGTTGTTGGATTTAACATGCAAAATTTTTACCGCCGTGGTAGTTTTTTTCGTCAATTTCCCTCGGGGTTTGGAAAAATAAACACCACTAATACGAGAACAGTGTGGTACAGGCCTTAGAAACTGTAAATTGAATTCATGTAAAAAATGTATTTCATACATAAATAAAAAGACTGAATACATACATTTTATGAATGCTATACATATGCATGATATGTATTCATAAAATTTATGTACTCGATCTTTCAATTCATGATTGAATTACATATTTTGCATGAATTCTATGCACTGTTTTCAAGATTCATAAAATCTAGGTATCAGTCTTACGATTAATGTATGAATTGCCTACAATGCAAAATAAGGCCGTCTTCACATGCACACATTAAAAAGCTAAATTTTTAAGAAATGGAAATTAATACGAAAGATTTTATTTGGAAAATGTAACTAACGCTAAATAACGCACATAAAGATAAAAATTACCTAGATTGTAGAAACAGTCAATCGAATTTATTATAGATTATTGTCTACTTAGACACTGTCTAACTATAGTATGAACTCGGTTAACGCAAAACTCGATTCGCGCAACTCCTCGATTTTCGCAATACGAAAATTGAAGCACATCTTTATTCTATAAGTGCTACTTTTGTAAAATGTTACAACAATTAATGCAACTTTTTGTGTTTATGCATCTGTTCATTAAAATCAAGACATCAAACCAACAAAAAACGATTTGTTTGGTTTCAATAATCTTGTTTAATAACATTTTCGTTATCTCTAAAACAAAATAAGCCATTACAACTATAATTTTGTATTAAAAAAATATAACCCAGTAAGCGCAACAACCTCGGTTATTGCAACTGCCTTAATTTCTATTAGTTGTGTAAATCGAGTAATGTATTAGGATTTTTGTATTGCTCAATTAATTTTATATAATTATATTTTACCTTTTTGGTTTTCTCCATTTAATTTCAATAAAACGCATTTCTTCTATTTTTTAACTATACATATATTTCGAGGACCTATTTGCCTCATCATCAGTACCTATAAAAATATAATACAAAAATTACCAAAATAATTTATTTATTATAAATAATTCTGGTAATTTATTCATTAGAAATAATTCTGGCAATTTTTGTATATAATTAAATGTCTTATGTATTTATTTTATTAAAACGCATGTATACATATTTTATTTTTATAGATACTGATGATGAGGCAAATAGGTCCTCGAAATATATACATATATAGTTAAAAAAATAGAAGAAATGCGTTTTATTTAATTTAAATGAAGAAAAACAAAAAGGTAAAACATAATTGACAATAATATTCATGTACATATGTATTTTTACATAAATTATATTAAAACCTAGCACGTTGCTGATGCGGAAACAGAAATCCTCTACAAAAATAACACAAGGAAATCATAAACCAAAAATTTCATTATGATTTTCTTTTTGCAGTACGCTGTTTAACGAGCGAAATTGATATTAACTGGAGAAGTATCAACTCTTTTTCGCATACAATTAATTGATCGGCCAATTAAATGTGAGAGCAAAATGAAATTTAAATTTGTTTGTATAATATTTTTTTTTCACAGCATCGGGTTCACATTTGGCATTAGTGAGCATGAGCAATCATCATCTAAACATGGCCTTATATTTTTGTAAAGGTTTCTGAACGTGTTTAGTTCAGCGTGGTGAGTTTAGCAACTTATGAATACTCATACATAAAACGTAAGAACCAATACATACATTTTATGCTTCCAGTCTTAAAACACAGGAATGGAATATTAAGTGCAAGAATATATTCATGCGAAACCCTTCGTGCATGTATTGATACATATTTTTCATGAACATCCCGTTATTTTTAGGACGCGATAGAGCATTCTTTAGAGTTTTTTTCTACTTTACCGTTTCGTCTGGTGTTTTTGTGTGGTCGCGATCGCATTGTATCAAAAATGTGGCGTTCAGTATTCATTTGGTGTCCGGTCTTCAAAGTGTCCGGGTCGTTGATTTTGATTTATAGCGTGAAATAGTGAATTTTAAAACTAAAAAAAAAAATAATTGGAAATAATAATTGGAGCAACCTACATACATACATAAAGTACTTGGTATTCAGGTAAGTTTGTTTTTCTTTAGATTATATTATATTATTTGAAATTGAAAAAGTGCAATTTTGTTGGTATTCTCGCTTACTTCCAATTACATATATGTAATTGACTCAAATTCAGATTTCGAACCGCTTGCTAAAATTCTAATTGGTAATTCCCACTTTTTAGATGATTCTAATCAGAATCTAAGGGCGTATAAATATTTTTTCTAGGATAAATACCCTAGGAGATAATCAAAAAAAAAAGAAGCATTTTCGTAGATATTCTCGATGCAATTACATATATACTTACATACATCCGACCCACAAGTAAGATTTTGATCAGTTTTCTCAAATTGAAAATGGTAAACGCCACTTTGTAGATGATTCTAATCAGAATCCAAGCGTCTAGAAATATTTTTTCTAGGATACATACAGCAGGAGATAATCCAAAAAAAAGAAGCATTTTCGTAGGTATTCTCGATGCAATTACATATATACTTACATACATCCGACCCACAAGTAAGATTTTGATCAGGTTGCTCAAATTGAAATTGGTAAACCCCACTTTGTAGATGATTCTAATCAGAATCCAAGCGTCTAGAAATATTTTTTCTAGGATACATACAGCAGGAGATAATCCAAAAAAAAGAAGCATTTTCGTAGATATTCTCGATGCAATTACATATTATATATCTACATACATTCCACCCACAAGTAAGATTTTGATCAGGTTGCTCAAATTGAAATTAGTAGAGGCCACTTTGTACATGATTTTAATCAGAACCTAAGCGTGTATAAATATTTTTTGTAGGATATATATAACAGGAGATAATCCAAAAAACAAAGAAGCATTTTCGTTGGTATTCTCGATGCAACTCGACTCAAAAGTAAAATTTTGATCAGTTTGCTCAAATTGAAATTGGTAAACCTCACTTTTAGATGATTCTAATCAGAATCCAAGCGTCTATAAATATTTTTTCTAGGATACATACAGCAGGAGATAATCCAAAAAAAAAGAAGCATTTTCGTAGATATTCTCGATGCAATTACATATTATATATCTACATACATTCCACCCACAAGTAAGATTTTGATCAGGTTGCTCAAATTGAAATTAGTAGAGGCCACTTTGTACATGATTTTAATCAGAACCTAAGCTTGTATAAATATTTTTTGTAGGATATATAACAGGAGATAATCCAAAAAACAAAGAAGCATTTTCGTTGGTATTCTCGATGCAACTCGACTCAAAAGTAAAATTTTGATCAGTTTGCTCAAATTGAAATTGGTAAACCCCACTTTTTAGATGATTCTAATCAGAATCCAAGCGTCTATAAATATTTTTTCTAGGATACATACAGCAGGAGATAATCCAAAAAAAAAGAAGCATTTTCGTTGGTATTCTCGATGCAACTCGACTCAAAAGTAAAATTTTGATCAGTTTGCTCAAATTGAAATTGGTAAACCTCACTTTTAGATGATTCTAATCAGAATCCAAGCGTCTATAAATATTTTTTCTACGATACATACAGCAGGATATAATCCAAAAAAAAAGAAGCATTTTCGTAGATATTCTCGATGCAATTACATATTATATACATACATTCCACCCACAAGTAAGATTTTGATCAGGTTGCTCAAATTGAAATTAGTAGAGGCCACTTTGTACATGATTTTAATCAGAACCTAAGCGTGTATAAATATTTTTTGTAGGATATATATAACAGGAGATAATCCAAAAAACAAAGAACCATTTTCGTTGGTATTCTCGATGCAACTCGACTCAAAAGTAAAATTTTGATCAGTTTGCTCAAATTGAAATTGGTAAACCCCACTTTTTAGATGATTCTAATCAGAATCCAAGCGTCTATAAATATTTTTTCTACGATACATACAGCAGGAGATAATCCAATTTAATTTATAGCGTGAAATAGTGAATTTTAAAACTAAAAACAAAAATAATTGGAAATAATAATTGGAACCTACATAAGTACTTGGTATTCAGGTAAGTGTGTTTTTCTTAAGATTATATTAAAAAAAACTGCAATTTTGTTGGTATTCTCGATTACCTCCAATTACATAAAATTGACTCAAATTCAGATTTTGAACCGCTTGCTCAAATGGAAATTGGTAATTCACACTTTTTAGATGATTCTAATCAGAATCTAAGCGTATGCAAATATTTTTTCTAGGATACATACAGCAGGAGATAATAAAAAAAAAATGCATTTTCGTTGGTATTCTCGATGCAATTATATACAATCGATTCGAAATTTAGATTTTTAACCGCTTGCTCAAATTGAAAAAAATTAATTTAAAAAAATTTAATTGAAAAATTTTAAATGAAATTTCTTGGAGATCTCTACAAACCTACTTTCTATTTACTCGTAGGTTAGTTGTCTTATAGGTTTTTTGTTATAGATTATATATTATATTATATAATCATTAATGGTATTTATTTGAAATTTATGAAAAACTAGATATTCCAATGCATATAAAGAGGAGCCAAATATTCAATGTCGAGTTTTTTCGCGATACAAAATTTTGTTTAATTCAGAATTTATTGAAATAAATATTAAAAGTAGGTATCAAATATTCTATCAGAAGATTCTAATCAGAATTTAAGCGAATGCAAATCATTTTTTCTATGATACTTAGAATAGAAGATACCTAATTGTTTCATCGAATATCAATAACATCTGTTTTTGAAAATTTTACAAAATTTTACAAAAATCTGATTGTCGACATAAAGTTTTCAAAAACTAGCTGACTATTATGTATTCCTTTATGAAAAAAATATAACCTCAAAATAAGAAATACTCAGAAATTCTTTTAAATTTTCCTTATTCTAACTGGTTGTCGCTTTAATTAGTTGGTATCAAGGTTGTTGCTTTAATTAGTTGGTAACAGGAAATTAAGAAATTTGTATGCATAAATATATTTTCAAGAACAGATATTGTTTGAGATTTTCCAAAATTATTAGATATCAGTTTGTTTTTCAATCAATAATAACAATAATATCTGTTTTCGAAAATTTTTTGAAATGTTCAAAAAAAGATACTTAAAAAAAATTTAATGACTATATTCCATTTCAAAAGTTTGAAAACAAATAATATAATCCAGAAGTAAAAAATGAACGAAACTCATTTAAATTTCCTTTATTTTAATAGGTTGTCGCTTTAATTAGTTGGTAACTGTGAGCTGCTATCAAGGTTGTCGCTTTAATTAGTTGGTAACTGTGAGCTACTATCAAGGTTGTTGCTTTTATTTGTTGGTAACTTTGAGCTGCTACCAGGTTGGAGGCTGCTATAAAAGTGGTATTTGAAGGTACTCGTGTGTCAGAAAATCAAGAAATTTATGTGCATAAATAAATTTTAAAAAACAGATATTGTTTGAGATTTTCCAAAATTATTAGATATCAGTTTTTTTTCAATCAATAATAACAATAATATCCGTTTTCGAAAATTTTATGAAATGTTCAAAAAAAAAATACTTAAAAAAAAAATTTTATGACAATAATCAATTTCAAAAGCTTAAAAACAATTAACATAATCTCGAAGAAAAAATGATCCAAAATTCTTTTAAATTTCCTTTATTCTAATAGGTTATCGCTTTCATTAGTTGGTAATTGTGCGCTGCTACCAAGGTTGTCGCTTTAATTAGTTGGTAACTGTGAGCTGCTATCAAGATTTTCGCTTTAATTAATTGGTAACTGTGAGCTGCTATCAAGGTTGTTGCTTTTATTTGTTGGTAACTTTGAGCTGCTACCAGGTTGGAGGCTGTTATATCAAACTGGTATTTGAAGGTATGTCAGAAAATTAATAAATTTCCATTCATATATATACATCTTTTATCTTATACTCGTATTTATATATTTCCTTAACTCTTTAGTCAAAATGATTTGTTTTATTTGCCACACTAAATGTACCAACATTACATTGCTAATGCATCACCTCAAAAAAAGACATGATTTAAATTGTTCTAGTAATTATCGTTGTGTGGATTGTAACCTATTGTTTAGTAGCTCCTCAACTTTTAAAAGACATATGCTACGATTACATTCCACTTCAAAATTTTCAAATTCTGAAATTCAAGCACAACAGTATAGTATTAATGAAGGAGATTCAAAAAAAGTTACTGCTTTGTTAGAAGAATCTAGTTTCATCAAGGTAAACGATATTAACATGGAAGAGAAACTAGTTCTTCCATCTTTTTTATCACCATGTCACGCCAAAAAAGACAATTTCAACGTAGAAATAAGAAATTTGCTCGAAAATGCGTTTAAATTTTCTTTATCGCTACATGCAAACGATAATTTTTCTAGAAAAGATGTAGTCAACATTCAAAAAAGTGTATCCACACTTATAGTCGCACCATTGCTCCAAATCTTTGAAAGCTTCTCTAAAATTAGACTTTCCCATGACCATGAAGTTTTAAATGAAATTTCAAGTATAATTAGTTCTTGTAAACACCCGTTTGAGGAATGTGCATCCGATTATCTCTTATTACAAAAACTTAAAAACGGTGGATTTATGAATGACGTTAACGACTTTGTTATCAATAACGAAATGAAAACGGTTTTCCATCGTGGAGAGTTATCACTGGACGAAAACTTAACTAGAGGCGTCGTTCTTCCATTACGATCCCAGTTTAAACTTTTGTTTGAGACAAACAATTTTCTTGTTAGTATGTTAGAGCACATGCGAATGTTGGAAAAAAGTAATAGAATCATAAACTTTATCAATGGAGAATTATGGAAGGAAAAGGTCAAAATGTACCCAAATAAGTTATTGGTTCCTTATTTCTTATATGGAGATGATTTTGAAATAAATAATCCTCTTGGATCTCATTCTTCAGTTCATTCAGTATGTAATTTTTATTATTCCTTTTCTTGTATGCCTATTAAGGAGTCTAAATTGGATAATATATTTTTAGCTGCTGTAATAAAAACAAGAGATATGAAAACGTTTGGTAATAGTAAATGCTTAGATCCTCTAGTAAATGAATTGAAATTTCTTGAAGAAGAAGGGCTTCAGATTGAAGCATCTGATGGTCAAGTATACCGCATTCATTTTATTTTAGGCTTGGTTTTAGGTGATAACTTAGGACTCAATACATTATTGGGTTTTAACAAATCGTTTTCTGGTGTATTTTGTAGATTCTGTCGATTGGAAAAGGATAAATGTAGAACAATGTGTTTTGAGGATCCCAATGAAATGCGAAGTATATGTAATTATGATGAAGATGTCATACAAAATAACAGCCAAATAACTGGCATTTCAAGTAATTGTCCATTTAATATAATTCCTTCATTTCATGCTATTGAAAACTACAGTGTTGACGTAATGCATGACTTGTTTGAGGGTATATGCCACTATGATCTTTGCCACGTTTTATTAAATTTTATACAAATAAAAAAATACTTTTCCCTAGAAGTTTTAAACAAACGAAAACAAACTTTTGAATATGGTCCACATGAAATAGGCAATATGTCAAATGAAATATCTCAAACACATCTCCAAAAGCGACATTTACGCATGTCTGCAAGAGAAATGCTTACTTTTATTCAATACCTTCCAATCATGGTAGGGGATTTAGTTCCATTAGATGATGAAGTTTGGCATTTTCTATTGAATTTAATAGAAATAATTGATTTAACGTTATGTTTTGAAATAAATGAATCTTCGATTTCTTCTTTGAAGAACAAAATAAAGACACACCACGAGCAGTATCTATTACTTTTCCAAGATAGTTTAAAGCCCAAATTTCATATTCTTACTCATTACCCAACTATTTTAAAAAAATCAGGTCCACCTAGAAATTTTTGGTGCTTTAAATATGAAGCGAGGCACAAAAATTTCAAGATTTACTCACGTGCTATTACTTCCAGAAAAAATATTTGTCTCACATTGGCCAAAAAATTTCAACTAAGTTTTGCAAACAAGATTTTAAATTCAAATAATAAAAACGAACAACCTGAAATTTTTAAGACGAATGCAATAACATCTGGGTTTTCTTCCTTAATAAGCAAGAAGATGGGGGTCCAGGAGGAATACTTAGAATATATCAGTAAGACTGAAATCAACGGCTTTAAATTTCAAACTGGCTATTACGTATCCAAATTGTTTAATGATTATAAAATTTTTGCTATAGTATGTTTAGTCCAACATCTAAACAAATTTTTTCTTTTTTGCCAGGAATTGAATGAAGTATTTTACGATCCCCATTTTACTGCATATGATATAAATCCTTCTATTTTAGGTGAATATTTTATTCTTGATCCCGATGAAATCGTTGGGCCACCATTAACCATTATTAAAACAGCTAAAGGTAGAAACATGATTCGAATAAAAGATTACACTTTACAATAGATAAAATAGATTTGCTTGACCACAGACCTGGTCTGAGATTTTAATACCTACTTTACTTCAACAAAATTAATGGTAAAATATAGAGCCTAATCTTTTTCAATGTAAATACACGTTAGATAAAATGTCAGATAGAAAATTATTGAAGGTAGGTACATCGAAATAACAAACACACTCTATAAACTTAGCGATAAGTAATACTGGACAGTTTTCTAATTGATTTTGAAGTTTATAACACTTGAATATTAAACTTTATAACAAAGACGAAAATGAATTTACAAGAATATGATATCGTTTGAAATATATATATTATTATATCATTTATTTTATTATTTATTTTTGTATCGATTTTAGTGGATCAATTATCTAATTTATTTATCCATTACATACATAGTTTGATTCTGAAATTGAATGCTAATTTTAATTTAGTTAATCTTTTTACAAGTTTACTATTTTCAAAAGGTTCGGAAACACTATATGAATATTAAACTGTAAGGTTGCTTATTTGTGTTTTTACCACCAAAAAAACTTAATATAACATCAAAGACATGTATATCCCCTTCCACAGTTGTTCTCCTAAATAAAAAACCTAAAACATCATTAAAAAATAACTTATAAATAACATCGGGCATGATTTGAGCGTGAAAAATATTGATATTCTGAGTTTTTGAGCTGCAATTTTACAATGATTAATTGAACAACTAAGATGTATAAGAGAAAAGGGGATATATATTTCCATATCCTTTTCTCCAAACCTGAGGATATTTTCTGACACATACCTTAAGTTTCAGAATGGATACTAACAATTATATAACATTGGTACAACCATCAACAAGTACTCAAGTTTCGGCCGGACAAATGGTATATAGCATAGTTCGAGAAACAGAAACTATGTCAAACGAGTCCCAGTCCCAGTTCGAAATAAAAGAACTCCTGAGCAGTTGGAATCTCGGACACCTGTCACAACTGTTTATTTGTAAGAGAGAATTGT
This sequence comes from Chrysotoxum bicinctum, assembly GCA_911387755.1. Classification (NCBI taxonomy): domain Eukaryota; kingdom Metazoa; phylum Arthropoda; class Insecta; order Diptera; family Syrphidae; genus Chrysotoxum; species Chrysotoxum bicinctum. Next base: position 60,861,527 of record OU426987.1, on the reverse strand, counting down.
TTTCTTAATTATCATTTAAAAAATAGCAAAAATTAAAATTTCAAAACCGATTTTATGTCTGTTATATGTATTTTTTGTTTGCATGTTAAAAATATTTAGCTTGGAAAAAAAATGTAATTTGGCCTATCACGAATTCTATCGTAATTGGAAACTTTTAGGAATCCCAAAAATAGCTATCACCAAATCCGTTCGTAATGTTAATTTGTATGAGATTTTCCACTACGATGGATTTTGTGATATTTTTTTTCGGGATTCGTAACAAGTTTCCGAATAGGTACTTAATTTACAATGATTCAATAAACTGATGGCGTGCAAAAAAAAAAAACTATTTCACCACACCATGCAAAACCGATTTTTTTGCCTGCAATAAAATTGTTTATATGCAATTAGATTGAATAATGGTGTCTTATACGCGCAAGTACAGTAAAGAACATAAAACTTCGGTGGAATTTTGATTAGATAATTAATTTTTAAATTACATTTTACTGTAGACCAGGCTTAAAACGAAATTAAATAACTTTTATTGACATTCCAACAGCTGAGCGAATAACAATTGAAGTGCTTAAAATTATAAAGGAAAAACATTTTCCTCTGCTTTTCAAAAACAGTTTTGTTGGGGATCTTGCAATGTTTGAATACAAGCTAGCGGAGTGGAGAACCTCTCTAGGTATCGACGAACAGCAAATCGATATCATTACTTTGGGGGATAATTCATTTAGGCAATCATTTTCATCTTCGCCTACTTCTTCAATAACAGAAGATTACACTGCGCCTGGTATATCTCTTTCTTCAATTTTAAAAAGCTCGCCAAGGGCAAAAGATATAGAAAAATTCTATGAAGAAAACTCCAGGCTTCAGGACATCCATCGACAGGCTTTAATCACTTTAATATGTGACTATTTCATCGACAACGATCTTCATTTGCATTTATATACTAGTCACATGCTAGAGGAACAAATATTGCAAAGATTCAAAGGCGAAAAGATTGAGTTTTATCGCACCGGTAAAAGAGGTAAAATATACACCAAGTATTGTAATGCGAAAACCAGCTCTAGATTGGCTGTTAAAAGATCCATTTTGCCTACGTCTGTTGTGCCAGCTGAGAAATCAAAGAAAAAAAATGTAAGGGAATTCAGTAAGTGTTTTTTTCTACATTTCTATTAAAAACAAATTAAAACTCAGGATTGAAAGAAAAAAACATTTTTAATACTTTCTTACGATGCAGCTTTAAGTTGCTAGTGCAATATCGTACGACTCAGTCGTGCATTTTATTTTTAATTGCGAAATGTAAGTAAGTAAAAATGCATAATTTATTTTCCTTAAGTGTTCCGGAGTGAAATGACGATTTTTCAAATAAGATTGTAAAGCGTGTATAGAAACGAAATTTCAACAAAATCATTTTAAAGAAAGTAAATTTTTTTACTCTATTGCTTAAAAAACAACTTAAAAAACAATCGAAACAATTTAGGAACTGTTTTTTTTTTCAAAGCAAATGTAGCATTTTTTGCAAATTTACCTACTAAAACCTTTGATAATAGCTTTTCATACATTCAACATAAAAATGCTTGTGAATATTTTTTACAATTTTTATTAAGTGTATTCAATTTATTATTAACCTTTTTCATTAGTTATTTAATCATTATTGTATGATTTGATACTAAAATTTTTAATTTCAAAAAGACACTTGACAGAAAATGCATTTTAATTTTAAAGTTAAAAGCTACCATTTAGTAAAAACGCAATATTTTATATAAAATTGCATCCAATGAAAGTTAAAAAATCCACAAAAAAGTTCGCAAATGATTGGTTTTCTTCACTCCGGAACACTCTCAAGCTTTTTAAATTTTGATCATAAAAGAGAATGATTTTTTTTTTTGAATAAATTAAAAAAAAATAACTATTAAAATTCTTGTTTCATTGTAAATTGTGTGGAAACTGTTACGCAATACCCACACAAGAATACAATTTTTGGTAAAAGATTAAAAGTTTAGGATTCTTGTCTCAACACACAAATTTATGAATCGGTAGTAGTCTCGTAAAATGGGGCTTGATAAAGGAACATAGAAACAAGATCAATTATATGACATCGTTTTTCGTTGGTAACTTTCTAAAAATCAAAATCAACAATAACATCATCCCGATTTTTGGAAATCATACCGAAATTGAAAATCATGCCTTCACTTCAACGTTAATCTTAAGACTGATTAAGCTTAACAGCTTTTATTTACAATTTTTACAATAATTTTCTTATAATTTTCTTTTCTTCACCTTTATTTCGCCATCAGCTCCGGAAATTGATGCAGAAGAATGTATAAGAAGCATCAAGTATGATAATTTATCAAATTTAGAATTAGACAGCTGTTGGCAGGCTTGTAGCCAATTCAGGCTGGATAAAATATTTAAAGAGACAACATTGCAAAATATTTTCGAGGAATGGCCGGAATATAAGAAGCCCGGGGGATATCGCTTGGTAAGCTTTATTTTTAAGAAATTAAATTCTAACTTCAAATTGAAAAAAAAAACATAAAATTTAGATTGACAAGGATTTTGGGGTTCTTTTCCGAAACAAGCCAGGTGTTCTTTTAAAGTGGCCAGAGGAGGCTGACAAAATAAGAACATTTTTGTTAGACGAAGACCACCTGCGAGACAAAAATCTAAGATGTATAATAAAAAGAATTGAAGAAAATGCTATTAAAACTGGTACGTTTAATGTTTTCGGACGGTCTTATTTCATTTTAAAGAGAAATGGGCTTTAATGAAATAAGACTGCGATCTTATTAAATTTTTCAAGATGCAATTATGCCACTATCCGTTAAAACTATCTTTTCTCAGCATACATAAATAATCATTATCTAAATATTTCGTCAAATATTTATTAATTCACAACTATTTATACTCGTAGACAATTGTTTGAGCTATTGTATTTACCTTGATGGCAACAAGTTCATGTTTTTAAGTTTAATTCAATTTGTCTTCTTCGATTTTTACCCGATTGTATACAGTTCACTAGAAAAAATCCGTTTAATTATAATTATTGAGGCTATTTTACGAGTAGATTCAAAATAATTGTTCACACGAAGTTGTGGCTTACGATTTAATACTTTTTTTTAATTTTTTTTTGTAGATTGTGCTGCAGTTAAATTATTTTGGTGTCTCCACGGGTATTTGATACCAACACAAAAGGCCAGCCGAAAAGATAACTCTGGCAAGAGTAGCACTGTTAGATTCACCATTAAAAGCTCTCAAGAGGCTTTCATGTTTGTTGGGTCAAGCGTACAAGAGCTCGATGACCATATATCTTTTTTAAAAAGCAAATCAGAAAATATACAACCATTTATTCTTGCCGTTGGGGATAAGGACTTTGAAAATTTTTCGAGCTATTACGTTTACCTTGATGGCATAAAGTTTATGTTTTCAAGCTTCTTAAGAGCACTTGATATATGTTTCAAGTGCTTCAACTTGTTTAATTTGGAGTATCCGTTGGCGTGCTCACAATTATGGACATTTATTGAGCATTACTTTTACGAAATCAATGTTTCTAAGCTCAAATCCCCTAAAATGTTTCTACTCACAGAAGCGTTAAAAACAAGGTGAGCAATTTTGAATTATTAATTACTTTTCTTGAGAACTTCTTAAAAATAATTCTCTTAAATTATGAGAGATTTTTTAATGAAAACAAACGGAAAATTATCAATCCAAAATAGCATGGTAGAGAAGAATTAAAAAATACCACATTACTCATAACGAGACTAAATTTTTATAATTTGTATGTTTGTATTGCCATGATTGAGTTGATTTAACAAAAAATAATATTTCTTATTGTTCAATACTTTTCTATTCGGCAATTTCTTGCGATATTAATATACATTCTATAATTTTTTCTTAACATTTTTCAAAAGCTGAAGAGCACAGTTGAGAGATTACGTTTTGTTTTCTTTAAAACCAGATGTAAATCTCAGTGTCATTTCATAGTTCATAACAATCCTTAAACAAGAATTCTTTTAAACATTCTTGAGTAATGATGGACAAAATTTATACATATGTATAAATTATCTATTTTCAACACTAAATTTTCTTTATAATACATATACATACATATTAAGTTCTTGTTTCTAGCTGAAAGCCTGGTGGTTAGGGCTATATAATTTAAATTAATATGTAATTTATTATATATTAATTAATAATAAAATAAAAAAAAAATATTTAGTTCTTTCCAAATAAATAAACTTCAACTAAAATGACTATTTAAGATACAAATTTGTTTCTTCTTTTTTTCTTTTCATTATAACAGTGCAAAACATTCGAATGGAGATTCCGCAGATGAAGCCGCTGTATTAATTTAAGTTTTCTTAATTAAGTATATAATAATATATAATAATATAATAAAAAAAATTGTATATAATTAAGTTTTGTTTATTTAATTTAATCACATATGTAAGTTATATAATTTATAATATACATATAACAAAGTTTTCATATTTCATTATAAAAATTGTATTAGGCTCATAAACTTAAGTATGGCTCAAATAGATGAAGATGTACCTAAATAGTTAAATGTTTTTTTTTAATTGAACTAAAATTATTGAAGAAAAAGTTTCAGGTTTGGCAAGAATCTTTACACATACTGAAAAAGGTCCAAATTATAGATTCAGAAGATGCATTTGAGAAACAAAAGTAAGTATAGTTTTGGAAAAAGAATCTACTTTAGAAAATAAAATAATAATAATATATATCTTGAGCGATTCGTTATATGTTTCGACAATTCTCATTGAAACAATATAATCGTGTATTAACAAATATGAAATTCTGCTTTAAATTTTAGGCGATCCCAACCTTTTGATACAAAACTTCTAGGAGATATGGATACATATGTACGTAGGACGCATTCATTAAGGCTACGTAAGCATTTTATGAAAAATATAATTTTTTCTTTATTTTTATAAATACTAAGCCATGAAACGTATGAATTTTTATAAATATTATTAAACTTCTTATAACTTTTATGAAATATATCAAACCCAAAATATTTTTTCTTAACTTTTGTGACATCAGTCATTAAAGCTTTGTGAGCATTCTAAGAATAATATAATTTTTTTTTTATTTTCATAAATGTTTAGCCATGAAACGTACGTTTTATGAAAAATTCATATGCGTTTAATGACTAAATATTTATAAAAATAATGAACAGTTCATATTATTCATGAAAGCTGTACATAGCTTAAATGACTGTATTCATAAAATCTAAGGACAGAATTATAAGTTTTATGTATTGATTTCATAAATTTTATGAAATATTCATGCGTTTTATGACTAGGTATTCATGAAAATAATGAACGGTTCATATTTTTCATAAAATCTGTACATAGTTTTAATGACTGCATTCATAAAATCTAAGGACAGAATTATGGGTTTTAGGTATTGAGTTCATAAATTTTATGAATTATTCATGCGTTTTATGACTAGGTTTTCATAAATATAATGAACGGTTCATATTTTTTATGAAATCTGTACATAGTTTTAATGACTGCATTCATAAAATCTAAGGACAGAATTATGGGTTTTAGGTATTGAGTTCATAAATTTTATGAATTATTCATGCGTTTTATGACTAGGTTTTCATAAATATAATGAACGGTTCATATTTTTTATGAAATCTGTACATAGTTTTAATGACTGCATTCATAAAATCCAAGGACAGAATTATGGCTTTTAGGTATTGAGTTCATAAATTTTATGAAATATTCATGCGTTTTATGACTAGGTTTTCATAAATATAATGAACGGTTCATATTTTTCATGAACGGTGTACATAGTTTTAATGATTGCATTCATAAAATCTAAGGACAGAATTATGGGTTTTATGTATTGAGTTCATAAATTTTATGAATTATTCATGCGTTTTATGACTAGGTTTTCATAAAAATAATGAACGATTCATATTTATCATGAAAACTGTACATAGCTTTAATGTCTGCATTCATAAAATCTAAGGACAGAATTATAAGTTTTATGTACTGATTTCATAATTTTTATGAAAAATTCATGCGCTTTATGACTAGGTATTCATATAAGTTATGAACGATTCATATATTTCATGAAATGCTTACATAATTTTAATGACTGACACCATATACTTTAGGTAAAGTTTTCATAGCATACATGAACATATTCATAAATTCTATGTATAGTAACTGACAAAAAATTCACTTTTAATGAAATTCATTCATATAACCTAAGCATACAAACATTGGATTTATGAACATAAGATACATACATTTTAAGAACGAATCATGCGCCCGTACGACTCGTTCCTACTCCTATGAATACATTCATGCAATTATACCTAGATCACACGAACGCGATGTTTGGTTCAATTTCGATGTACAGATTCGTGCAAAATAGGAAATTATTCGTGAAAATCATGCACCTTTTTGGTTCAGTGTATATATATATATGCATGCAGGCTCTAAGGCACTTCCTTTAAAATACTCGTAGCTTTTCCATATACCAAGGGCTAATGTTTCACCACACTGCATTCGCTTGGGTCAAAATTGGTGGAAAAGTCTTTTAAAGAGACATAAATGCCGCTCTTGCCTTCTCTAACTGAGTACATATTTACGTAATACAATTTTTTTTAACCTCGGTGTAACTAATTATTTTTTACTTGCGACTTATAGGTACTATAAGGCAAGTTATGCATTCGTAAAAAAAATCGAACTCGAGATTTTGATCAAAGTTGACATTATGATGATAGCGAAGACTAAAAAAGTGGGTCTCGCAATTCTGTCTGTCTGTCTGTCGGTCTGTTCGACGGTTCGACTACAGCCTAAACAGCTCGGCCGATTTTCTTCAAAGTTGGTAGATATCATTTTAAATTTTTTCCCCCACACGTTTTTTTCTTTTTTTTAAGACTAAAAATAACGGTACCTGCCATACGATTTTTTTTCGAAATTTTGTAAATATTTTTGTTTCTCAAAAACTGTTCGACAGATTGAAAATAAAAGATAAAAAAAAATTTAATTTAGTTAAGGCTAGGTATTAGTTGAAAAAAATTTTCCGAAAAATGGTTATTGAGGGTACCCCCCAAAGAAACATTTTTTTGTTTTTGATTTTCTTAAAAACGGTCCCACCGATCTTGATCATTTTTTTGCTAAAACTCCCCAAAAACTCAAACAGAATTGTGTATTCAAGTTTTCAAAACAATTTATTTTGGATTTAAAAAAAAATCAATTTTTTTTTTCAAAACTCAATATTTCGAAAACCTAATGCTAGATTTTTTTTAAACTTAAAAAATAAAAGTTTTTCAACATAATCTACAAGATGTATGAAAAAAGTTTTATTTTACTTAAAAATAAAGGTACCCACCATACAAGTGCTAAAAAATGGTTTTCAAAAATCGTATTTTTCTCGAAAACGGCACCTAGAATTTTGATAAAATTTTTTTGTTTCAATTAATTTTAACAATCTTTAATATTATAAAAAAAAATTTGAAATTAAGATATTACAGCTTGTACCTATCATAGAACTTTTTTTTCAAATTTTGAATTACTCATTATCGACATAACGGATTTTAATGAAATTTTTTGTAGAGATGCTTCTAAAAAGTCTAAAAAACATTGCATTTCAAAACTTAAAAAAAATACTCTTTGAATTAAAAAAAAAATCATTTTTCTTTTTGAAAAATTCGTTATTTCAAAAAAGGCTCAATATTTTTTCGGAAATTTAATTTTCATTAGTACAGTAATAAAAAATTAAAGTTGGCATACCAAATTTTTTTCTTACAAATCTTTTAAAAATTTTGTATATACATAAAAGCATTTTTTTAAGAAACCACTACAAGGACTTATAATTTTTTTCTTGCATGAATAATTCATATTTGCATAGCATTCTGTTTTCATCTCTTACTACTAAAAGAATTTAAAAAATTAATTTTATGCTTATGAACAGTTTTTAAAATTTCTAGTCTATTAAATAGGAGCAAGTTCGTGCGACCCAGTCGTGCATTTTATTTGAACTGTAGTAGAGTTTCAGAGAGAAAAAATATTTTTCTAAAACTTCGAAAATAAAATGCACGACTGGGTCGCACGAACTTGCTCTTATGTAGACTAAGAATTTCAAAAATGAATGTTATTAGAGAAAAACGGTACATAAGCATAAAATTCATTTTTTAAATGACTAAAACAACTCTTTAAGAGTTGAAGATAAAAACAGGATACCTATGCCATGTGTCAAAAATATTAGCCAAATATTAGTTTATGCAGGAACAAAAATTATAAGCCTTTGTAGTGGTTTCTTAAAAAAATAAGCTTTTAAACTTTAAAAAATTTTTAAAACACTTTTAAGAAAAAATTTTGGTACGCCAATTTAAAAAGTTTTTACTAATGTACGACTAAAAAGTTTTGAGCTGCAATGGTTTCTTAACTTCTTCCCCATAAAAAATTTCTTTAAAATCCGTTATGTCGATAATGAGAAATTCAAAATTCGAAAAAATCGTTCTAAAGTAGGTGCAGTCAGTAATATCTTGATTTCAAAATTTTGTTAATTAAATTATAAATCGTAAAAATTTATTGATAAAAATTTTTTTAGCAAAATTCTCCATTATTTAACATTTGTATGGGGGGTAATGTTTTCTCATATCTTGTAGACAATATTAAGAAAACTTTATTTATTAAAATTTAAAAAATTGAGCATGGGGTTTTCAAAATATTGAATTTTCAAAAAAAAAAATTTAAATTTTTTTTTAAAAAATACAAAAAAAAATTTAATTTGAATACACATTAATATTATAACTTCTGGGGAGCTTTTACATAAAACAAATTATTAAAATCGGATAATCAAAAACAAAAAAATGGTTCCATCGGGGGTACCAAAAATAACCATTTTTAGGAATTTTTTTTTCAACCATTAACTAGCTTTAAGTAAATGAAATTTTTTGATTTTTTTTTTAAATCTGTGGGACAGTTTTTAAGAAAAAAAAAATTATAAGATTTCGAAAAAATTCGTATGGCAGGTATCGTTATTCTTGGTCTTAGAAAAAAAAAAACGAAAAAAAACGTGTGGAGGGAAAAATTAAAAACTGTAACTACCAAGTATAACAAAGATCGGCCCAGCCGTTAAGGCTATAGTCGAACAGACAGACAGAATTGCGAGACCCACTCTTTTCCTCTTCTGTATCATCGTTATGTAAAATCTTATCAAAATCTAAAGTTTAATTATTTTAACGAAAGCATAATTTTCTAGATGGTAGGGATTTAAATACATATCGCAAGTGAAAATATGTATTTATTTATTTAAACATCACGAATACATATTTTTTCAGTTTCGCTTATTTATCTTCGTGAAAGTATCATACAAGTAAAGGAACATTTTGTAATAAGAATATTTTATCTATTCAAGTTTTTAATATGCATAAGTTTAAATTATGTATTGTACATTATTGATTAAATTTTGAGCAAAATTGATATTTAAGTATCTTCTGAGTTGTCAGGGCCTGTTAAATGAGGATAAGTATTTGGCTCGTCTATATTGGATGGAAGATTGTCTTAAAAAGACTGAAAATCAAGACTTGACGTTTTAAGTCCATGAAATCTTCTTTTCTTTCGGGAAAGAAGTTGTTTAGATTTAAAGAAGCTCTCGTCTTGTTTTTACTTTTTATAATTTTAGAAACCTCATTTTGTGCAAGAAATTTGTGTAGGACATTTGATGCAGTTTTTATAGTAACGTAGCTACCGAATAGAGTTCCAAGTTATTTTGTTACCATCTTCATCTATTCGTTTCCAAGAAACTTTAGATCTTCACAATTTGGCAAAATCAGAAAAATCATTGTCGTTGTTCTTCGTGTCAATTAAATCAGTCTTATTAACGAAATAAAACCAATCTCTTGGGGTTTCAATTTAGACCTTCGTTTTTTTTCCCACTAAGCTAATTGAGCTCGTGATGGGCGCAATCACATTTGTAAGCCCTGGTTCAAGGATCGATGAAGGTCCAAGCTTTAATTTAAAAGTGTTTGGTTTTTATTGCCTCTTTTTTTCGTTGCGTTTTGCTTCACTTGCAATGCGAATTTTTCATTCTCGGATTCGGTAAACTTTCTCTTCGAAGCAAAAGAACACTTGTCTACTTTTGGGGCATTAAACTCTTGGCCGATAAATCCAAATATTTTTAAGTATTTTAATAAGCTTGCCAGATTTAAAGATTATGATTTATAATGGCCGTGTATCGATGTAAGATTAAAGCTAGCGTTTAAATATTTTGTACACGAGTCCCTTCAAATGAAATTGGCTTTCATGTGCAGTAAACCTCGAAATATGTCGTTTTATTGTTAGGAGCACGTTTTTTTTCTGATATCCTTAAATGGAATCGAACGACACTAACGACAGTGAAGATTTTTGTTTTGATGACGGATTTAAAGAAGCTCTCAGTTTCGTCAAAGAACTGATGAAAATATGTTTTACAAAAAACATTACAAATATTTTCGTATTTTTCATACTACGGTCGCGTTTTGGCTTCCAGTTAACTGCGTACACCAAGGTGTCAAATTTTGTATCTTCAATGTGTTTGAGGGAACCAATATATAAAATTCTTTGGTTATATATTCCTAATGACCAGTAGCTGTTGACCTACAGTTCAAGTTTTTAAAATTTAATTCTCTAGCTGCATTTACTTCTAAAAATATAAAAAGGTCCTAGCCTTAACAGTGTTTCTGCTGATTGGAAGTTTAATACGAAGCTTTTACTTAGTTTTGCATTTAGGTCTTGCAAACGTTTCTTCTACATATTTGAGCTCTCAGAAATTGAATTACTAGACTTTCTTAATAAATTATTATTATTATTATTTATTAATCCAACAATAAATGTACAGAATAATAATTTATATCAGCTGGAACGGCTTGTGCTTTCTGCTGAAATAAATTAAAATTTGGATATTTCACTGAATCATCTGAGTGTATCATTTCCGGTTTATTAAAAACATTACCATCAAATCATCAAATCCAGATCATTTTCAACGTTCTCAGTTTCATGTACATTGTACATAGTTGAATAGTTCACCTGAACAACAAGAAATTATATGCATATCTTTATCTTAACATAAACTTTAGAATTGTATTAAATATTAAACGTATTCTTGCTAAAGTGATGACTTAAAAAGAAGAGTAATTGGATCAAGTCAACATCAAAAGTTTGGCCGTTCATTGATCACTGTGCTACGTTATATTCGGTTTAAAATATGGAAACATTTTTGTTTTGTTTAATTGTAACAAAACTCATAATATTATATTTTTATTTAAAGCATAAATGCATTTCTTAAAATTCCTAAAGTTTGCATAAGCGTAGTGGAAAAATATTACTCAAAGGAAGATCAATTCTTAACACTCCTTATTTTGATATTTCTTTTTGAATTTTGCTTTAATTTGACACCCAACATTTATTTTAGAACAAATGAAAAGTAAATATGTTGTAACGAGTACTTGCTCTTATTAAGTAATACCTATACTAATTTTGTTTGTATAGGGCACTGCCACAATGTGATATCAGCTCCTTAATACATCACATTACTATATCGTGTAATCAGAATGGTAATAGATAATTATTATCTTGTAATTTGTAAGCATCCTTGCTAATTCCATTATTTGCAGAGCTCATTTTCGGTATCTTACGCACTTCTTTAATTACCTTTCAACAAAACATCACTTACACTACAGATGCCACTGTTCGTAATAACCTATCTTCACTTATGACTCATTTTTACAGTAAACTGATTAAGGCAAAAGAACATAAGTCAACTTAGATTTGTGATTTTTTAAATTGAAACACGGAATAACGGCCTAACTCGATTTAAGATTTTCATGCAATCATAGTCTCGTTAGCCAAAAGAACTTAAGTCCAGTTAAGTTTGTCAAGAGATAGAAATGTGATTTGCCATAACAACCTAACTCAAGTTAAGAAAAGTAAATATTTTTTCTACTTTAGGGAATAAGAGCCTATGTTGACATAAGAAAAATGAAAAATAAGCGTTTTTAATTCTCGGCAGATTTTAAATTGATTAACTTGACTTATGTTGTTATTCCTCATTATTTTTTTTTTCAATGCAGAATAATAAAAACTTAACTTAAGTTATGAAACCGCCGTTGTATTTTTATTGAGTTAAGTTGTTATGGCAAATTATAATTTTTGAAAAGCGAGTTAGGTTGTTAGGTTTTTTGTTTATAACTTTTGTTTAAAAAAAGATACAGACGTAAAAAATTGAGTGGGCATAGATTTGTATATTCTCAGCACGATTATGATAAAAACTCAATTTCGTCATAACTCGAGTTAGGCGGTTATGGTTTGCGACCACAGACATATCTATCTTCAAAATCCACATTTCATTTGGCAACCCATGAAAACATCTTCGAATCTCAAAACTCAAAAAAAAAAAAAAAATACAAAAAAACTATTCTCATCTCACTGTCTCATTTTTATGAACTAGCATTTTAAGGAACCAAAGAGAACAACTATCACATTCTCTTTGTTGAAGTTTGTTTACCTTTCAAATACCCTTTAACCCCAAACTCTTGTTTTATTTAGGAACGTTCTTCCGTACCCACTCTTTCTATTTGTAAACACACAACAGTTCAGTAATGCCGAAAACACTCGTAAGACGCGGGATAGAAAAGAGGCAGAGCAGAATACCATATTGACTCAACTGCATATACGACGGCAAAAGTTGCTTCTAATCAGATATTTTCAAATCCTTCAGACTAAGGTCAATATTTTAGATTCTTTGTACCGATAACACAAAGCAAACAAAGGTCTTTGTCTGAACGTTTAACCAGACACACTATGCACACAATTTGCATTCTATTACTTTTTTGTATTTAATAAATATATTTTGCTTACTCCATTTTATTGGCTATCCGCTATATTCAGTTCGAAAATTTGTTGTTGTTTTGTAGATATTTTTCGTTTTGAAAAGCTGATAAAATACTGCAGACTCCAAAGCTGCTAAATAACACTCGTTTCATTCACTAATTTCACCTAATTCACTATCTCGTTAAATAGAAACAAATTAGGAACACTCTCATTATCGGACAATTATTATTTTTCAATTACACACTACACACTTGCGAACCGCAAAAACCCAATCGAAAATTCGTTTGATCTTTTCAACAAAAGTGACATTATTTGTTGTCGAAGAACCCTTAGACATCAGGCGGAAGACAGCTTAATAGCATAAAATTAAGGTGTAGGTTCGACCCTATTTAACAGTATATTTCACTTCATGTTACAAAAATAAGAATCCATGCATTAGGGTCTTATCCGAGGGATGTCGCGTGCTAGACTAAATTTATAATTCTTTATTCCGGCACTCATTGTTCACAAAAGTCAAAATCAAAATAGAGAAATGCGAGAGGCAGAAACAGAAACAGAAAGGCCAGCGGTAATACCTATTTAAACGAAATAGTAGCATTTAGTATTGAAAAAGTAGCATTTTAAAGAAGTTCGCCGACCAAAATGGCAATCAGCTCTCACAGCTCTCAAGTATCTGTTGGATACTTCGACACTTGCTGTGGAGCACGAATGAAACGAAGAACTATGGTGTAGATTGCTTGCTGAGCGTGCGCTAGTAAGCTTGTTGTTGATAATAATGTTGACCATGATGGAATGGATACGGTTATTTGAGATGCAATAGGGCAAATAGGAAATCATCAAGTAGGTATTTTTAATGTTTTTCTACTCTGTGGATGTGGGACAGGCTTGCCATGATGATTTGATAAATATTTGAATGCGGCCGAAGCGGATGTTGTAGTTAATGAAAAACGAGGTGTGTTCCGGATTGAAATAAAATAAAGGGTATTAATGGGTTGTATGTGTTTGCTTATTAAGAAAAAAAAAATCAGTCTGGTGGTGTAATGCCTTGAAAATTCTAGAAATCAAAGGGCACGGTAGTGCCCAGCCAAGTTCTGGCACTACACCCTTTTTACAGGAACCCCTTTTTTAGGAACCCCTCCCTATCTTCAGTATTAATGAAGTCAGAAACTTAAAATTCCGAATATTTGCTAAGCTGGTCAGGCACAGGCACAGGCACCTCACCAAATTTCAATTTTCTAGCATAAGCGGTTCCTGAGATATAAAGCCTCAAAAATCACAAAAACCGTAACTGACTGATTCACTGACTGACAGATCATCAAAATTATGGGGCACTTCCCGACATCATAGAATCTTGTAATTTTGCAGAACGGTAGGTCTTGTCCTGCAAGCAGAGGAAAAAAAATGAAAATTTGAAGTTTTTCATTCAGGGGGCGTGGTATCCGCCACTTTCTCCGAATTGGTGTTGGTTGAATGGAGCACTTCCGACTGCCGTAAAACGATGAAATTTGGTAAAGTGGCAGGGCTTAAATTGCATACAAAGAAAAAATATATAAATTTGAGGTTTTCTATTCAGAAGGCGTGGTATCCGCCCACTTCTTGAGAAAAAATTTATGGAGCTCTTCCGATTGCTGTAGAATGATGAAATTCGGTGGAGCGGTATAGCTTAATGTACATTCAAAGCGAACAATAGAAAATCTAAGACTTTTCATTCGAAGTGTCTTTTTATTGTCATTTTGAAACTATACATGCATCTTGAAAATTCATGACTTTTCTTAGAACTAGAGTTTACTGGGTTTACTCGGCAAGTTTTTTTTATGCCCAATTCGAAAGGTTTTAAAAACTTGACCAGTGAACCCATCAAATTTTAGTCAGTAATAATTATATAATAAAATTTCTCTATTACATTGTAGCTGTTTCAATATTATTCTATTTAAAATATTCGGTATTAAACCTTCATAAAGTAAGAACTTGGCGTACTTTTAGATCTCAGTACTTTTCACGGCTGACTTGTTAGACAAAGGTTTTTGCTTAGAAGAACTTGGCTCTTTTCTGATAGAAATAACTACACCAAGTAAAAGGAAAAAGTAAAAAATTAAGTAAAAGCGAAATCGAATTAAACAGGGTGTTTCCAAATTAAATAATCAAACTTTGGGAAATCTCTCACTGGACATAGAACGTGTCAGAAAAACAGAAGATAAAAATGCAAGACTGGGTCGCTCGTTGTTGTTCTCGTATTTTTTTTTATCTTACGCTCACTAAAGGTATTTTGACTAGCCTTAAAATTTTTAAGCACAGTGAGTGCGCTTAGGAAAGTTGGAGAGGATTGAGATGGAGATACCAATGCACATTGGGTTTGAATGTCTGAATATCGTAATAGAAGGGAAATATAGAGTCAGGTAAAGCATTCCACATTCGTGAAATGCGGCTAAGGAAAGAATCTTTGAATTTAAGAGTACGTCAGAAGTTGGGCTCAAGGGTAAACTGAAGAGCATTCCCTGAAGCGCGAGTATTAAGGTTGAATTGTTAAGGTGAGGAATGCAACTGGTTATGTAACTAGAACACTGTTTATAAAAATAAGAATATAGTAATGAAAGACAAGAAACATTGCGGATCGGGAGATCAAAATATTTCACCTATCATTCTTAGAGATTTCTTTTGAATTCTATCCAAGAGACTCAAGTGGTTTATTGGAGCATCTGTCCAAATATGTAAATTGTACTCGACCCTTAGACGAACATAGGCTTTATAGATTTCAGCCGGACCAGAAGGGGTGACAAATTTCTAAGCACTTAGCAACGTTTTTGGCAAACTGGAATGTGTGGTCATTCCACACAAGGTGGTCTGGGATGCGCATGCCGGGAATTGAAAGCTGTTCTGTTTCATCAATACAAGTGCCGCGCATATTGGCGGAAAATTTTTCTTGAATTAGTAGGATGACAAAGCTGCTTTATATGAAACTAGGTTTAAACGACGATTTTGCAAATTTTAATCGAACATAGCATCATACTTTCTCTAGCATTTTATTATATGTACATGTGCATACATATTTAAAATCCTCAAATAGCTATTCTATTTTTTTAGTTTTGTACTAATTTTATATGGTTCTTTGACATTCATAAATTTTGTTTACTTAAGTTTTTGCTTTCTGTTTACTTAAGGTGTGTTAAGAAATATGTTTATAAGAAAACATAGACTAAGCACGATATAAGTTAGCTAGATATTGTTTAAAATTTAGAATGAGTTTATAAATTAAATTAACTTAATGGAATTAATTTTCAATTTTTTAAATAGCTTTCTACTCAAAAATGTTTCTGTGTGTCTGTTGATCTTTGCCTCTCCCTACAGCCTAAGCCACTGCATCTATTTTCTTCAATTTAGGTAGATAAGGGTCTTCGAAGATTTCCTAGAGGGAAAATTGAATTTTTTTAGCTCCAAAACGAACGGTACCCCCCATACACACGTAATGCAAAATCTTATTTATCTCGAAAACGGCTCTATCGATTCCGATACAAAAAATTAGGACTACATTTTGGTCAAAAAATTTTTAGGATAAAAATGTTATGAACGCGTACATGTCATAGAACGGTATTTTTGATTTTCGAATTTCTCATTAACGGCTCTAACGATTTTAACCAAAAATCTTCAGCAGCAGCCCCCTTAGGTATAAAATAATATCAAATAATATTGTATATAAAAATATTCGAAAAAATATTTTTTGGGATTCTAGAAAAAAAATCCAAGATTTTTGTTTGGAAAATCAATATCTTTTAAACGTGTGAACGGTTATTTTTTGAAATTATTTCTTAAAATCTATATTATTAAATACTTAAAATTGGCATCCCAAATTTTGTTCTCGAAAAATTTCAAAGAAATTTGCAATATAAAAAATTACTTAAACGATTTTTAAACTTTGTTTGCATAAATTTATACTTTTCCGGAAATCAGACCTCAATCCTATGTATTTGAACATTTTTATCTCATTAAATCCATGTTTTATATTTATAAAATGTATTTTAAATTCCAAAGTACTTTTACAAAAGAGCTTGTTCGTGCGATCCAGTCGTGCATTTTATTTTTCTTAGCTGTAGCTTAAAACAGAATGCCATATAATATGTATACAATTATTAAGACACAAATTTGGTAAGTTTTTATTACTGTGCAAATAAAAATTAATTTTCAAAAAAAAAAAATAAATAAACTGTTTTTTAAAAACAGGTCAAATTTTCAAATTAAAATTTTAAAGTTTTTTTTTCAAAAATGTTTTAATTTTTTTTTTAATTTACTAGTAACTAGAAAAAATGTTCATTCCCATAAAATTTATTTTTACTTGAGACATATAGGTACTATAAGGCAAGTTATCATTCGTAAAAAAAATCGAACTAGAGATTTCGATCAAAGTTGACATTACGATGATAGCGAAGACTAAAAAAGTGGGTCTCGCAATTCTGTCTGTCTGTCTGTCTGTCTGTCTGTCTGTTCGACTACAGGCTAAACAGCTCGGCCGATTTTCTTTAAACTTGGTGGATATCATTTTTAATTTAACGGTACCTGCCATACGAATTTTTTTCGAAATTTTATAAACATTTTTTTTTCTCAAAAACTGTTCGATAGATTTTAAAAATAAAAATGCAAAAAAAATTCATTTAATTAAAGCTAGGTATTAGCTGAAAAAAAAAGTTTTCGAAAAATGGTTATTGAGGGTACCCACCATGGAACCATTTTTTTGGTTTTTGATTTTCTCAAAACCGGTGCAACCGATTTTGATCATTTTTTTTTTGCTAAAGCTCCCCAAAAACAAAAATAGAATTGTGTACTCAAATTTACAAAAAAAATTTTTTTGGATTTTAAAAAAAAAACTTCAATTATTTTTTTAAATTCAATATTTCAAAAACCCCATGCTAGATTTTTTTTAACGTGATAAATAAAAGTTTCTCAACACAGTCTACAAGATGTGAGAAAAAAAAATTATTTTACCTAAAAATAAAGGTACCTACCATACAAATGCTAAAAAAAATAAAAAAAATGGTTTTCAAAAATCGTATTTTTCTGGAAAACGGTGCCTAGAATTTTGATAAAATTTTTTTTCTTTTAATTAATTTTTACGATCTTTAATTTAATAAAAAAAAAATTGAAATTATGATATTACAGCTTGCACCTAGCATAGAACCATTATTTCGAATTTTGAATTTCTCATTATCCACATAACGGATCTTAATGAAAATTTTTATAGAGAAGCTTCTAAAAAGTCTAAAACATATTGCATTTCAAAACTTTAAAATAAATATTTTTTGAATTTTTGAAAAAAAAAATCTATTTTTTTTTTGAAAATTCGATTTAATATTTCTCAATATTTCGGGTCAATATTTCTTTTCGTAAATTTAATTTTTATTCGAACAATAATAAAAACTTTAAATTGGCGTACCAAAATTTTTTCTTAAAAAGCTTTTAAAAAGTTTGTATATAAAAGCTTTTTTTTAAGAAACCACTACAACGACTTATAATTTTTGTTCTTGCGTAAATTCATAGTTGGATAGCATTCTGTTTTCGTCTCTTACTATTAAAAGAATTTAAAAATTAATTTTATCCTTATGAAAAGGTTTCTCTAATAACATTCATTTTTAAAATTCCTAGTCGATTACATAGGAGCAAGTTCGTGCGACCCAGTCGTGCATTTTATTTTAAATGACTAAAATAACCCTTTAGTAGTTGGTGCTAAAAATAAAATGAAATGCGATTTCTCAAGCAAATAATATTTTATTCGAGAACAAAAATTTAAAATCCCTGTAGCGGCTTTTTAAGAAAAATAAGCTTTTGTATACAAAATATTTTAGAAAAGATTTTGGAACGCCAACTTTAAGTTTTTATTACTGTACGAATAAAAATTAAATTGCGAACAAAAATATATATCCGTTTTTGCGATGTCGAATCTTCAAAATCTTCAATAATTAATCGAAAGAAAAAAATGTCAAAATTCTAAGTGCCTTTTTCGAGAAAAATACGATTTTTGAAAACCATTTTTAAAATTTGTTATTTTTAAATAAAATATAATTCTTTTACTCAAATCTTATAGACTTTTGAATATCAAGTTTTAAGAAGTCGAGCATGTGATTTTCGAAATACCTATTAAGTTTTATTTTTTT
Organism: Chrysotoxum bicinctum; assembly: GCA_911387755.1. Taxonomy (NCBI): domain Eukaryota; kingdom Metazoa; phylum Arthropoda; class Insecta; order Diptera; family Syrphidae; genus Chrysotoxum; species Chrysotoxum bicinctum. The sequence continues at coordinate 60,842,539 of OU426987.1, read as the reverse complement.
TTTAATCTAAATTTTTTTTTTGGAAAATCTTAATACTATCTTTTTTAATACAATTTTATACGCTTTAGCGTATACAAAAATCCAAATCGGCTGTACCGTTTTTGAGAAAATAAAAAAAAAAGGTTCTAATCTGTGGGACAGTTTTCAAAAAAAAAATATTTTATAAGAACTCGAAAAAAATTCGTAGGCCAGGTACCGATATTTTTGGTTATTTCGGGATAATTTTAAAATGCTATCTACCAAGTTTAAGGAAAATAGGTCGAACCATTCAAGCTGTAGTCGAACAGACAGACAGAATTGCGAGACCCACTTTCTTCATCGAAATGGTAAGTCTAATCAAAATCTCGAGTTAGATTTTTTTAAGGAATGTATAACTTGCAATATAGTACCTACAGGTCGCAAGTTACTGACTTTGAATTTATTCTCGGATAACGGATTTTAATGACATTTTTTGTTTATAAAGAAGCTTGTAAAAACTAGAAAAAAAAATTATATTTTGAATTTTTGAAAAAAAAAAAAACAAAAATCATTTTGTTTTGAAAATTTGATATCTCAAAAACGGGTCAATATTTTTTTTTTTCAAATTTATATTTATTCGTATGGTAATACAAATCTTAAGTTGGCGTTCCAAAATGTTTTTGTATATAAAAGCTTAATATTTTTAGGCCGCTAGTACGATTGCTCTTGCATAAACTAATATTTGCTTGCGAAATCACATGGCATCCAGTTTTTAGCCCCAACTACATAATAATATTCATGTTTAAATTTTTTAGACTTTTAGATAAGAGCAAGATCGTGCGATCCAGTTCGACTTCGTTATCATTGTTGTGTGAGATTTCATTGAAATATTGTATTTTTGTTGAAAAAAGTTTTTAAAACAAAATATTTTTAACAAGAATTCAATTCTCTTTTGTTTTTATATTTTACCTCAACTCACCTCATTCAATCGATAAAACCGTACATCCTTTTTAATGCACAAAAAAAAAAATACATATACATATAATGCATTATAGACTTAAATACGTATCCATGTATGTACATACATATGTACAAACCTTTGAATCCACAGACAACAAAATCTTTTTTTCATAATTAAGTGGAAATCGGTGGCCCGAGTCCGGCAAATTAAAGAGAAAATATTCTTCGTTTGACCCTGACATTCATATGACATACAGTTGCATTATTTCAGTTCTAATTATATGCACTACATATCGACATCATCGTCATCAACATCGTCAACCACTCGATGAATTGGCCAATCAAATTCTGATATTATGAAGTAGATTGCTTATGGAATCGTCTGGTCCGTCAAAGCTGATTATAATGGTAAAGTTTTTTTGAAAGCATTCAATCTAGAGCAATTTTGTATCTTTTGATTGAGTATGAGTTGATTGTCGTCTGTTGGACATTTAAGTGATCACATACATAAATAACTCAGCATAATATACAGTTAGATTAGCACGAAAGGCGCCTGCAGAAATGTTTTCAGTAGGGCAGATTTAATAGAAATTATACAAGGGAACAGTGGCGTAGCCAGACTTGGTTTGAAAGGGGGGGTTTCAAACAAAAAAAATTATAACAATAAACCCAAAAACGTTAAACCCCAAAACAATTAAACCCACAAACCCCAAAACCATTAAACCCACATAGCCCAACTCAGCAAAGCCAGAATTGAAAAAGAAATTGAATCGCCTCGATGAGCACGTAAAGGACATTTGCCGTAGTTTTTTTATACTTATCAGACGTCAAAAGTTGAAAATATTTAACGTCACTTGTTTTAGTTGGAATACACTAATAGCATGTTACCGAAGAGGGGGGAAAGGGAATTACAAAGTAAAATAAATTTTGCGAAAAAATAAACGATGAATAATAATTTCATATTTTCTAAAAAAATAGTACACCGTAGGCATTTAACTACATTTAAAATTTGAAATCTAATCTTCGTGTTTTTCTACAAAATTCTTCTAATACCTCCTCCGGCGTGATTTTAATGTCTGTGTGTATGTTGAGATGCGCCAATCCGTTCAATCTTTGTTCGCTCATCGTATTCCTTAAATATGTTTTTACACGCTTCAATGAGCTGAAACTTCTTTCTGTGTACGCGTTCGAAATTGGCAGACAGCAGAAAATCTTTAATAGTTTATAGACATTTGGATACAAATCAGCATTGCATCGTTGCATCAATTCCGTCACTTTTATTATTTTTGAGTCCATAGCTGCATACATTTTGCTTAGAAGTATTTGCCATAATTTAATTTCTGCTTTGACTTCGACAGAACTTCCCAAGTCATTTTCATACATTTTTATCAATTCTTCCAAGGCAGTCGTTTCTTCTTCTTCTGATGTAAAAATCTTTTTTGATGATATTAATATGTGAAACATTTTAAAAAGATTTTTATGGGTGATGAATTTTTCTTCCATCTGTGCTATGACGGTTTCTAAAAACGGAATAAAAACGTTGATTCGGTAGTACGTTTGCGGAGTGATTTGAGAACTTGCCCCTGCATTAGCTCTATTAGTTTGTCTTCCACAAAGTCGAGGTAACTTGTCTATATCGAAACCAATAGTTTCATGGGCCCTTTCAATTTCAGCATTTTTTGGCGGATGCCAAGGGGGGGGTTCAGACCCCCAAAACCCCCCCCGTGGCTACGCCACTGCAAGGGAACTATACATTGGTCGTAATAGAGAATACAAAAAAAAAAAAAAAAACAGATAAAGTGATGTGAGAATACATTGATATGTTTTTTTGTTAGAAAAAATTTCAAATGATTGTAATTTTCAAGAAAGCTTTTTTAATTTGATACTTCAAGCTTCTTTGATCTTGCAAATCTAAGAAATACCAACGGACTTCAGCAAGATTAAAAAGTGTATACTTACTATATAATTTTAAATGAAGTAAGATTTTTGATTTTTCAAAAACATGAACTGAATTGAACGACAATATTAGAAAATTATAGAAAAAAGGTTTAAGCTATTTTAGCGCGTGGATACCTTTGAAAACTAAAGCAATTAATGTTTTGTATATGAAATTAAAAATTCAAATTTTGTTATTATATTTTATTATGTAAATACAAGGTAAGGGTGTTTTTTAAAGGCGAATAAATTGGCAACACTGTTTTCTATGACAGCAGATTTGAAAGTTCTCAGTTGTTTAAGCCGTAGCAAGGTTTTTTGTTTTCTTATAATTTGCACGCACTCAAGGGGTTATGACTACCCTTTTAATGCGAAAGTTCAGGAAAAGTGAAGAGGATAAAATAGAAAATGTCAATACACTTTGGTTTTGAAAGCTTGTACATAGCAATGAGGGGGAAAAATCGAGAAGGGATAATACCAACGAATTCCAAGTGTAGAACCACCATCTACATTATTATCGACTTCAAACCCGCATATGAAAGCATTCATCGTCAGGTGTGCAATGTGGTGATGGTCAAACTCATAATCCCCGGAAAACTGATCCAGTCTTCGGGTGATATTAGAAAATACGCGGAGCAAAGTGCAGCTTGGGAGCAACTCTTCTGAACTATTTCACATAAGGTTTCGCAAGGGGATGCACTATCATGTGAGTTCCTTAAGCGCGATCTAGAACAGATTGTGTGCAGGGTAGACGTTAACAACACGGAGGACACTATATTCAACAAATCTGTCCAACTATTCTGGTATGCAAACGACATCGACATCGACTTCACGGTCCTTGAAGACCAGGCGAGACTTGTTCGTCTTGAAGTAAATGAGGACAAGATCAAGTATATGGTATCATCAAACTACCGATTAGGGCGAAACGACACTATTGATTGCAAAAACTTCGAGATAGTTAGGGAGCTTATCTACCTAGTAGTTGATATTAACTTTACAAGCGACACCTTAGTGGAGAATTGACGAAGAATTGTTCTAAAAAACTACCGAAGTAGCGGTTTGGCAAAGAAAATGGGTTTTAAACTCCTCACTATTGAGACAAAAGGCACGTTCTACAATACCTTTATACTACCAGTCTGCTTTACGGTGCGAAGTATTGGACTATAAGCAGCAAGAGAGAGATGATATTGGGCTCTTTCAAAAGAAAAAAATTTCTACGAATATTTGGTCCTGTTTGAGAAGGGGGTGAATGGAGGAGAAGATATAACCGTGAATTCTATTAGCTATACCAAGATATGGATGTAACCCAGAAAGCCAAAATACGTCGACTACATCGGCTCGGCCGCAGCTAAGAGAGTCTTAGAATCCCAGCCCCCTGGTTAGCGGCGAAAAGGCAGACCGAACCTCCGGTATAAAGACCAAGCCATCGCGGATGCGGAAAGAAGGGACTTTAGTGCAATTGCTCAGGAACATGAGGGGAAGAAAATTTGCTTTTTTAGGGACCAACTAGACAAAGGCAGTTTTATATCTGCTCGGAAAGAGCCCCGAAGAGTAGGACAAATGAAAAATCGTACATAATGGTTTTGCCAGCGTAGAAGAACAGCTCTTCAGAACTAAAGGAAATAAACAATCTATAGACCAGCGGATTTATGTATTTCAAGATCTTTAAGTATTTTGCGACTGTAGTAGTGTCAAAGAAGATTTGTCCCATAGAACTCAAGTACAAGAGGAGTCACTGTGTGGCAAAGTTAAATTTGCAGCAATCTGCGCTGCAAGCACATTTTTGCATTTTCTGGCGAGCTGACGAAAGGAGTGTTGTTGCGAACGAGTGTTGGAACCGATGATTAAGAATTTTTAATATTTTTTTTTTTACAAAACTCCAACAGTTTATACTACCTTTGTCCCCACAATTGTAGTACTTTTTGTCGTAAATTTTGGCCATGTAAGAACTTTCCGAATAAGACCATTGCAGATATTCCTGGCTTGCCTGTCTTTTTTTAGGTTTTCCTCAGTGCGGTTGGTCTTGTAGCATCGGAACATTAACTCTCTCAACCGGATAACCTTTTTACAGCCATAGTCGTACCAAGAATTCTTCTTGAAACTTACTCTTTTTGTTCAGTTAGGGATAAAATTTTTCATGTCTGTTACCATATCAACACTGGAATCTACTAATCAAGAAGCATAGTGACCAGTTAAAGTTTCGAAAAAAGACATTTACACCTGCCCAATTGGCCTTCTAATTTTTTTTTTCTAACTATGTTGGTGGAGCATGAGAAATTTGCCGATACATTAATAGTATATTTATCAGGATCAGATTGGAGGAACAGATCCACAAATACACGTCAGGTATTCTAGTTGGCTCGTTCTTACATGAACAGAAATTAAGGCAAAAAATCCTGCAATGTCCCAAAGGCAGTAGAAATTTCTGGTCATTTGTCAAGAACGTAACAAATTTAACTTCATCTTCGGTTCCAACGCTCATCTACAATGACAAACCGATAACTAGCTCTTTAGAGAAGGCAAATGTACTTGCAGCTCATTTTACTGCTAGTTCCATGTTACCTGTTAGCAACGTTGCCCTCCTGTACTTAAAAACGTAAATCATTGCAAGAACCCTTCGAAATCTCGATATAAACAAATCCGCTGGTCCTGATGATGGTATGATAAGCTCATTAAACTCCGATCTTTACAGCATTGTTAAATGGGGTCAAAAAAACCGTGTGGAGTTTAATGCTTCGAAAACTCAATGCTGTCTATTGTCGTTGAAGAAAAATGTTCCCTATTACCTTTATGCCATTTTCGCTGAATGGCACTTGCATCGAAGAAACCGAAAAGCTCTCAGTACTCGGTATGTGTGTTAACGACGATCTTCGTTGGAATGATTACATACTCGAGACCACCAAGAATGCTGCTAAATGCTTAGGATTTCTATATCGATGTTAGAAATTTTTCACCCCTTCTGATCTGGCTACAATCTATAAGGCGTTTATACGTTCAAAACATGAGTATAACTCACACCTTTGGGCAGGCGCAGCACAATCTTCTAGCCATTTATTGGATAGAATTCAGAACAGAGCGTTAAAACTGATAGGCAACAGAGCTATCATGGATTCATTCCCATCTCTTGAACACCGTCGAAATGTTTCATGTATTTCCCTGTTTTATCGCTTCTTTCACAAACAATGTTCTTCCCCTTAATCAATTCACCGGTGATACCCGCTTCGATAGGAATGCTCATCAGTTCACCCTTGAGCCTAACTTTGGTCGTACCGTCAAATATAGAGATTCGTTTTTTAGTCGCACAACACGATTATGGAATAACTTACCCGGCACAGTTTTCCCTCGCCGCGCCGTTTCAATTTGCAAACATTCAAAACCAATGTTCATCGTCACCTCCTTTCTCTCCCTCGCTAATTTTCCCATCGATCGTGCTGTGCTTTACATTATAAGGGTCTCTTCAAATACCGTTGAGCGCGTGTGAAGTATAAAAAAAAAGCTGAGTTATATGGTTTAACTCAACAAATATTTCTTTATACTTTTCTTCGGGTTTTGTCTGGCTAGAATATCGAAACCACTAGGCACGTTGAAAATTGAAATCGACCGTAATACTCGTAACGATTGCGAGGAAAGTGAGTATTGATTAACAATAGCGCATCAAATTCGTTAGAAGTCAAATTCCTGTCTAAGCTCGGGCTTCTATAAATGAAACAAGCGTAGATGATGTGTGATTATTGACAGTTATTTCAAGCCACATAAAATTTAAGTCCGCATTAGAAAAAGCTGAAGCTGGTAAGCAACATCATTACGAAAGTATTTACAAGGCAAGCTTAGAGCGCCCGCATAGGGCCAGTTACTTAGTTTTAAGTTATTGGATAATTAGGCTAGTTTTTATGAATTTTTGTCTAGCTTTAAGATAGTTTTAAATGAATGAAAATAAAAATCAATTTAAAAAAAAAAATAAAAAAAAAACCGTGGCGTGGAAAAAGGTGGCACTTATAATTATAATCCTATAGACTAAATTCTGAAATATCAGTATTTTTACCTAACTGGGTTTCACTCAAAACCAAAATAGCTGGCCTGTACTACGCATGTACGCAGCAAGAAAATTCTTTCTTAAGCCACGAATGTTGCATAATAATCCAACCAAAAATGACCTGTCACGAAAATACACAAACTTTTAAAACACAATTTTGAAGATATAACGAAATGAAATGATAACGTTTGCGAATGCTTCAAATTCATTTTGAAAAACATGATTCAATTCAAAAAAACACATCGTGTGTTATTGCATTGCTTTCTATTATTATTGACTGCAAGTCTATTTTATGAAAATGTATTCTAGCTAAAACATTTGATGCCTTTCTCTCAAAAATTTTCATTTCATTTTAATAACGAACTATACCAAAGCTCATGCAAAAAAAAAATCAATGGAAGCAAAATAGAGGTGAAAGTAGATACTACAAGTATATTGTAAATATGATTTCCCAAGTGTACAAGTTAATAATACGACACATTTTTGGCAACAAATAGGTTTGAGAAAAAGAAATTGGAAAATCTTGTAAATTGGTACGATGTTGCAATTGCGATTATTACCTGGGGCCTAATTCAGAAGGCTTGAGCTTTTTCTCTTTTTATATATAACGGTGTAGGCGCACATATGTAAATATTTGCGATTCCGTGAGAATGAATTTCAAATTTTACTGTCAGATATCATGTATAAAACTAAGCAAAAAATATATTCCCACACATTAAGAGTTTGAATAGAATTGCGAATTGGGGGCATCTTCAAAACTCCGCGTCAGAATATCAAACAAAATTTTGTTTACAAAGCTTAAGCTGAATGTTATCTGAGAACTTGTTTTATATGCAAAAAAGTTGTCAAGTCCTTATTGGAAAACCAGCAATAAAAAGTAAGATTAAGCCGTTAACATTCATCTGATAAATAAAGAGCTTTAAAAGGTGATTTCAGCCATATTGTTGAAGCTACATCTGTCAAATTGGCTGTCATTTATTCTGCAAAATCAACAAAAGAGTAACATGTCTAAAAAACATGTGCAAATCATTAAACTTGCGCTTCATTAATTGTACGGTCGTCGAGGTTCAGTGAACAATCCACTAACATGCACTTCAACGAAACGTAAGATCGCTGCTGTACCGAGAGTGTGCAGGAGAATCTGAGGCAGTCAATTTGACTCCGCGCACAATAACTCGGCTATTCGCAGACTACATCTTGGTAAATTTTGCATCATGACTTGCGGTTAAATCCGAACAATATTAAAATCATTCAGAAGCTCAGAGCTAACGAAGATAGACTTACAAAATGTGTTCGCTAACTGTGCTCTCTCGAACAGTTGGAAGTTGATCTTAATCTCGGTCTAAAACTCATATGGGTTCGTCAACAAACAAAATTTTCGCATTTTGGGCGATCAACGACGAGCGCTAGCAGTCGATGATAACGAATTTATTTTGACCCGAGTAGGATTATATGAACACTGAGGTTCTAAGAGGACGGAGACAATTGTCAGTTTGCACGAGCGACCTCCAAACATGGTATTTTCATGCGGAGGCGATGTATGGCGACATCGTGTGATTTGACCCCATAACGGTTCCATCTTGTAGGGTTTTCTGATTAATGAAAATTGAATGGTCCCAACTGATGCCTCAAAGGCATACCTAATAAGAACCAATAATTTGTGCAAACTGTATTACTTCGATGATGAATCGAACTGAACTGATGAACTATTAAGCATAGACGACTACGTAGACCAGTTCCAACACCTGATCTCGAAAAAGTGACTATTGCTTTATCTAAAGTTGAGTTCAATAGTTTGCTTTAGCCAACGGCCTTGCTGCCAAAGTATTCTTAGCGGCAGACGGTTAAGAGTATCTTATAAAATATCGTCATAAACAAACATGAGCAAGCAATGGAAATGCAGCATTGTTTGCCCGGAGAACCTCTGAACTACTTCAACTATACAACTATAGACGAATTTACCTCTTTAATGTCAGTAGCGAAATCTTCTCTGACGTATTATATAAACTTCTGAAGCCATTCGTTAACGACATTATAGGTTCATCATCAATGCTTAATTAAAAATTAAATTTCGAGACATCATTTCATTTCACAGGCAATGAGGTATCTTTTATTAAAGGTAAAATGGGGTCAGCGGTTTCACAAATGGGTTCTACGGGTCTTACGAGCAACGAAGTCAGAAATAACTTTGTTAAAATTAATATTTGCAGTTAATTCTTGTTCAATCGACAATATAGCCAAGTTTGATAGTCTAGTGGAGCTCATAGTTGATCTGAGATAATTTTTGACTAGCTTCAACTTCGAAAAACTTCTCTCACAACTAGCGAATCGGGTCGTCATTTCTTGAATGATCTTGTCAAATGATGCGAATACCTCTCGACGGAGTTCCTGCTCGTGAGACAAAGCTGCATTCGCGGATTCATGGCCATGCATGCGTTTTTTCCTGCGAATTCTTCTCGTTTTGAGTTCGATTACGAGTTTTTCGCAGAGAGTCTTAAAGTCGATTGCGGCTTGGATGAAACTGTATCTGCTCTCCACTAGAAGAGCTTTTAAAGCCTGGCTCCCGATCTTATTTCGGAAGAGTGAGATGAATCCGTCAATTCTTCCAGTACATCAAGAACTTTCCCAATCTTATGTTTAGGCATCTTGACAGCTTCATGTCTAGCATTCCAGCGCGTTTCACTGACTCGTTTCACTGCTTGACCTGTGACGGTAACCAAAGCGTTCCACCGAGCAGTTTATGCAGAAAAGAAGGCAAATAGCTTCTCCAGAGTTCTAAAAAACGTCACGGAATTCACTGATTCAGAAGCAGCGTGTACTCCAGCCAAGTTGAGTGCCTGGTTTGTGCATGCAACGAATGAAGCTTTCTTATTAAGTGCTTTAATCCGGGCTTGAACTCCATTGTGAATCCCTGACGTTGTGGCAGCGTTGTCATTAGGTTCTCCTCTCAAGTTATGTCCGTCTGCTGTTATCTTCACGATTATATCGTTGCTGAGATCTTCTGCATTTTTTTCCTTTTGGTTCGAAGAAGTCGATGAAAGATTCTACCACGGCAACCTTTTCTCCTTCGATATGTACGTATCGCAGAACCTGGCTCATTTGGTCTTTGTGGGAGATGTCTAATATTTAGATTCTTGGATGCGACGGATGATCGTGAATCGAACTGTCCCAGTAAGTTTATAAATTCATTATGGGCTTCTAGAGATAGATATGAAACTGGGACTCTGGCTCCCAGCTTTATCTTTGTCAGGTGTTCCATTAGAAGAGGGTCATATTTAGCTAGGAGGTGCATTAACTCCAGAAAGTTCCCGCGATTGCCACTATCATCTCCTCAAATGTCTTCACGATGTCCTCTGAAGGCCAGATTCTGTTTGGCTAAGAACTGGATAATATTCAGCAACCGGTACAGTACACCCCTCTAATTCTTATATTCACTGTCGAAAACTTCTTGTTGTTTCTGATCGATGGTTGCTTTACGGTTCAGGCGAACTTCCAACTCCTTCCATTTCAAGAAGCTCTGGTCATGGTACAGGCTGTTCTCATTGTCTCCACTTCTTGGATTTATCTTCCACCATTTGTTGAATTCCTCCTCAGATGCGAAGTTCGAGCCAAAATTGCCAAACAGCTTGCAACAGAACCAATACAAGGATAGGATTGCTACAAGGGCGAGTACACCATCCATGTTCGGGGAAGCTTTTCACCGTTAGATAATGGTTTGTAGAACTACTCTCTGGTTAGTTTTCGGGTACCGCCTTTCGTTGAAGTCAATGAGCGAAGTACAAGAAGCGTTCTGACTTCATCGGTCATAGTAGAAGGCCAGCAACCTACATCGTCAAGATTCACATCTTTGGCTTCGGCAGGAGCAGAAGTCTCGATTTCAATTATGTCTTCCTTGGCAACAATGAGGTTCATGAATGGCCGGAGGACAGTTCTAGGCCACGCACGATTCTAGATGGAGGAATCATATATTTACTTTGGAATCACTTTCCCTGCTGCTGGATGCGGCCGAAGACGTTAACGTGGCTTTGGAACCAGAACTAGAACTGAAATATTTCAGTAATGCACCTTGAGACTTCTTCGCACCTGCTTCTTTCTTAGACTTTTTCTTACGGTATTTCGCACAGCTTTCTTTGACTCTTTTCATTTTCAAAAACAAGTTTAAAGGTTGAGTGAAGTACTAAATGTTTAGTTTTAAAAGATTCAACAGTATTTATGCCGCCCCCACCACTCACGCTAGGCCACAGCGTTTTGCCCAGGTACGACAGTGAGCTCATCAGTTAGATGCTGCCGTATTCTTCTAATAGAAGGAGTTGAGGTCACTTAAGCTTTCAATTGAATTAAATTCAATCACTTCACCTAAAGCGAAATAATTTTCATAGGTATCTTTATTTATATAGATAAATGTTAAGTTTAAGCATTCCCGCTAAGCTCGTTCGTTTGTGCAGGATGAGGATGGAAAATGCATTCCACTCAATTAAGGTAGGCATCAATATCTTTTAAAACAAAAAAGTTTTTTTCAAAAAATCAATTGAGAGTAATACGGCGTTTTAAACATAGATGTCCTTGAAACAGTGCAAAACTTTTGCTCTAACACTAAAGGCGTAATCTTTCAAAAATCAGTATTCTCAGTAATACTCACTTAGTTGAGAAGAAAGCTAAGAAGAATGCACGGTCAAAGATAAGAGGACCAATTATATGCTATCATCGAGATAGGGCCCAATATTGATGGCTTTGACAGAACGTAAATATATACAACTAACCTAGGCATCGCTGTAAGCTCAATACCGATGCTGAGATCAAACATACAACAACTCTTGATTATTGCTGTTTCTTTTGAGCAAGTAAAGTTCTCTCTCCATCAACATAAGAGTCCCTTTTTAAGGTATCTACTAATTATAACGGTCATGATATTTGGTGCAAAGCTTGGAACCTGTCGAAAGTGGTAGAGACGGCTTTAAGCTTATTTGCTAGGATAGGACATGTCTGGATAGATGAGGAGTGGATTAGAGGATACATCAACGAACTGATCTCTGTTTCTCTCAATGCAATTAAGGACCAACACTCTGGCCCGGAAAATCTTTGAGTCTAATCCTGAGTGACATCCGCTCTGTGGCACGTAGTGCCATCCTGCTGAAATCATATGTCGTCCAGGTCAATACAGTTCAATATGGACCATACAAAATTGGTTATCATCTTTCCGTATAGCGCTGACTGTTGACGGTGACCGACTCACCAACGCCGTGTTCGAAAAAGTACATACCAGAATGACGCCACCACCGGCTCAAAATCCACACCAACGTTTTGAGGATGCAATATCACCTGGGGCCGAATTACCGCTTCAGTGACGAGTGAGTGAGTCCCATCAGTGATCGAATGAAAATGTCAAATTGGAGTAATTTATTGCTCGATAACGTAAGCGGTAATGCCAAACTCACATAATTCAGTCACGTATTACTCGATAACTGATGCGGTAATTTGGCCCCTGGTGAGCCTCATGTGGGTTGGTGTCGTCCCTTACACAGACATTCATCCAAAAATGCGCGCTTGTCACTATACGGTATACATAGATTGTTTTTCGGCCAAAACTGAGGCTTACTTCCTCAGTCAGTGACAGTGTACATATGGCGTTGTCTATGGTCATGAACTTTGAGGCCCTGGGTCAGTTGGATCATGTTTTCGGGTGTAGGCCCGAAATTCACCAAAATGAAGTCTGCGAAAGGCTGAGTTCTTGTACACGATTACGAGGAATCGACAGTCTCGGGTTCTGCTGTACACTTTCACGGACAACAGCGATGTTCTCGGCCGATTTTTCGTTCCTTTGACGTTCAAATGTTGGTTGATTTATTACTGAACCATTCGTCGCAAATTTGGCCATCAAACGTTGAAAAGCCCATCATTGTGAAGGATCACTACGTCAACCGTAAAAAGGACACAATGCTTAAAGTGTTATCATTTAAAAATTATGTTTTTCCTTAAGTGGACTCAAGGTCAGGTTTTGGTTGTTATTTTTTATTTTGTATGTCGTGACGTTTCGGGTGTGATTACACCAAAACTTGACCTTGAACCCACCTAAGGACAAACATAAATTTAAAAAAAAAAGGTCATGAAAAAAGGAAACAAGTTTTATCATTTTGACGTGCTGATCATTAGTGTAATTTGCAATGGTGATTTGGCATCAATAACTGAATAATAAACAACAGTTTTGACAGATGTCACCAAAACACCATGGCCGCCACAAGTCGCCAAATTTAAAAATCCTTTTAAAGTTTTTTGTTAAACTCAAGTTCATTATTATTATCATTTTTTATCAATCCCAACAAAATAAATGTGAATCAATGTAAATATACATATATAGCTCCAGCATCAAAGACTTATGGCTGGGTAGAAACTCAAGTTCATGATCAAATTTCAGTTTAAAAGAAATGTCTTCATATTGCTGAACAAGACAAACAAAACCCTCTTAATGAAGTCGGTGATATAAAATCACGAAAGATATAAGCCCACTCAATAAACACCATCTTGCTTCCCACGCACTTTTCCCGGCAAAACCAACATCAAACAAAATTAGCAAAGCTGCAAAATATCTAACCTCCTGTCACTTGCTTTTAACATTGTTTGTAAAATGAAGCCACAGCAAAAAACGAAATAGCGAAACCAATCCCCCATGGAGGACAAATGTTCAATGTCAAATGATGTATCCACGCGTTCACTGTCAATGTTTTTTTTTATATATATATTTTTTATGGGAGAAGCACACAAGAATCCATGGAACTGAACCGAATATTTTTCAGCTGTTTTCCTTCCTGAAGCACTAATTCAACAATTGGTATACCTAATGTAGTGTTAGTAGGACTCTATCGAAACGAAGGCTCGTCTTCGCCTACAACCCTTAAAAGCTATGCAAATTGCCACCTACGTTAACTAAAAAGTTTAAACAGGTACATATGTATAAGATAGGTAAGCGAAAATCAATTTGGCTTCTATACAAAATATCAAACTTATGTTCGGGGGGAGCTGAAATAACTTACCGTTCTCAAAATGCAAATATGTATTTAAATGCAAGTTTAAAGTTGAGTAAAGTTTCAGAAGATTTTGATATTTTTGGTTCGACGGTCTTGCAAAGGCGAGGTAATCCAATGTTTTTGGTTTTGTTGCTGTTGTTGTTGTTGCTGGCAGTGAAGAACAGGAGACAAATCCTGAATCTCAAAAGCTATTATACGAGTAGATACAGCAGCTGTCATGCATGTAGATACCTTTTTTCGGATGCGCGGAAAAATCTCCGTACATTTGATATTGATAGAAAATTAGAATAATAATAAAAAATTCACTATTAGACACATAATAATATTGGTATTGATTATTTCATTATAGATATAACGGATGGCATTTATGCCTCTTTATAACTGAATATCGATTAATGCAAAAACATTCCTTTACATAATTTTGCTCACATCTAGGCTTTTCTTTAGCTTTTTTTTCGATGGGAAAATCACTGATTTTCGCCAAGATAACTCAATTATAGACAACACCTCTTCTTTGGTTAATTAGATTGAACAACAGACAATTATCGAACGGTTAATTAATATTTTAATCAATAGTTAACACTTATCAGAACTAAATAATTCTATTAATACTAAAACAAATTTTCTAGGTTGACACAAAATCGAAGACAAATAATATTTCGCTAAAAGAACACATCGATTTCCGTAATAATTATCTAAAGTGATATTAAGTACAATTAATGTCTAGAACATTTTTTATTTTTATTTCTATAGAAAATATATTATATTTTCAACTTCTAAATATATCTGGTGTTTTTTTTTTAATTTCCGACAAACTATGCAGACCACTTCCGAACAGGCCAGGAGAAACCAGAATTCTGAGGGAGTAAATGTATCGGAGGAACAAATAAGTAGGCATTGTTTTTTGTTATGTAGCTTTTACAGAAATCGTTGGGTTTGAGTACTCATTTTTCTAACCGCCTAGACGAAATTTTCAAATGCGCCGACTCCGCAAAAAAGCATGGAGCAATTTAAATGAAATTTACTCTATTTCTAGTCACTTTAGGTTCGGGAAATTGTTTGTTAATAGGAGATTGTGAGCGAGATTGGAAAGTTCTGCCTAATCTATGCGGCAAAGTCTCCGCGTGTCAAACGCGTGTCGAATAAAGTTACGGGCACTTAAAAGCGCGGGTTATGATTGATTGTTGCTGTTTTTTGATTGATTTTGGGAGGATTTATATTTGCAGTTCATGATAAAGGATTGATGGTTGTTTTTAGCAAATCACCAAGAATGAAAAATGAAAAATGCAAATATTATATAACATTGAGTTTGAAACGTTTCCTAGGCTATACATTTGAACTATTGTCTGATGTATCACATTATTTGGAATTTGATCAAAAACACTAAAAAGGCTTACAGGAACATACGCATGATTGGTTTGTACGAAACTCTTAATCTAACCAAATATTTAAGGCATTAAGTATTAAGTTAAAAGTACATACTATTGCATTGTTACAGGAAAGTTTGAAAAAAGCCAAAAGCAAATTAGCTTCTTGTCTAAAATAGTGTTCTGTTGTATAATTTTTGAATTTACCAAATTGGAATAAAGTTCATCGATTCATTATTAAAATTTACGGGAGTAAATTAAAAAAATAACCAAAGAGACGGTAGTGTCCAGTTAAGTTCGCTAACTACCTCCTTTTTACAGGAACAAACTCAGATAAATTTTGAACCCCTCTTTACTTCAATACCAATAATGCCAGAAACTGCAAATTGACAGTATTTCCTGACTCAAAGAAAGGAGCCTCTCTTTCACATCTTAAGTACTAGTGATTTCTGAGATATAGGACTTCTTCAAAAACCGCAAAAACACATCCCGACACAGTGTGCCACCTGCTATTTCAATTAAACATTGTTGATAGAAAAAGCGATTAAACAAAAAAAGACAGTTGACGTTACGATGATGTTCTCGAGTAGATAACAAAAGATTCCGTAATGGATGTGCTTCCTATAAGTCTTAAGGCTCTTTTCTGAATTCTATCCAACAGGATCAAATGAAAAATAGGGCCACCAGCCCAGTTAAAGCTTTGGGCGGAAGTCTGCCTTATAGATCGCAGCCAGATCAGAAGAAGAAAAGAATTTCTTGTAACTTTTGAGAAAACCTAAGCATTTCGCTGCGTTCTTAGCTACGTCGAATATATGATCATTCCATAAGAGATGGTCATTAAAACACATACCGACTATAGAGAGCTTTTCAGTTTCCTTGACGCAAGTAGTATATTTCCTTGGCCGATAGAAGAGAGCCTTTTTTTCGATGTGATGCATTAAATTCCAACCGGTTGTTAGTAGCGAGTTTTAAAATGCTGTCAATATCGGAATCTAATGAGCTAAGCATACGCTGCCGTTTCCGTTTGAGTTCCACAACTAAATAACAAACTTGTGAGTCTGGAACGAATATGAAAAGTTGAAAGAACTGTCGTCAGCGAAACAGTGAAATGGATTAGAAGTTTCAGATAAAAGATCATTTATGAAGATAAGGAAGAGTGTCGGAGACAAAACGGAGCCTTGGTGCACACCAGCATTTATTTTATGAATATCAGACTTGAAACGGTCTAATACAACTTGTTTTGGTGAGTCCGAAAGGTAATTTCTAAACCAACGAAGAAGGGACTTTTCGATACCGACTGCACGCATTTTCGGTAAAAGAGCTTCGTTTGGCACCCTATTAAATGCTATAGAAATATAAAGTGCAATTACCTTTGTTTCTCCAAGATGATGTAAGGATTGGTTCCACTTTTCGGTGAGATATGCCATTAGATCACCAGTGGACCTTTTTGGAAGCTTGAAAATATAATTTTCGAGGTATGTACGAATCGTCACTTAGATTAGAATTGATAACATTCGGGTCCGATTTATGGCATTTTCCATCAATTTTGTTAAAACTTCCGACGATAGGTTCTCACTTTCTTGGCGGATATTTTCTTTGTTGACATAAACTCGTAACTTCAAAAAAATAGTCTGGAACTGTTAAATTGGGTGATCTTGCCATGGTGGTGGCTCGTGCAGTCATGCTGCCGCGACATTGCTCTACCCTGTTAGAACCACTTATTATCCAATTAAGGAAGCCGTCTACAGTAGTTACTTGGCTCGCGGTGTTTGCAAAAAAATAGGGTCCGATGATGCCTCCACCGCACGATAGGGTAAAACGTAAAAAAGCTGGCATTTAATCAAATTATGAAGTTGAGCTTTGTCTCTTAAATAACCATTCTATTTCTCTTCAAAATATAATAAAGAATTAGAAATGAGAGAGAGAAAGTTTATTTGAATCACGGAATCTTCTGCAGATCGTCCCAAATGAAGAGTAAGTTCACGTTTTGAGTCGATCGCAGGCCTCTTTTTGCCATTTCGAGTTGGTTATTTATTGCGTGTAACAAATTAAAATAAATTGCAATAGGATCAGTAAGCTCAGGTGTATGTGTATGTTTTTTTTTTTAAATAAATTCTTTTTATTTTAATTCGTAGTTGAATATGAAAAAAAGTAAAAAAAAATTTGTTAAGCGTTTTGTCTTCTTTCAGAATGTGTACAAATTTATTGCTATAATTTGCTCCCCTGTGTGTTGTGTACATTTTTGTTGGTGACGTCACTTTCTAGAAAAAGACATTTTCTTAGGCCGAAAAACATCCAAAATACTATTAATAACCAGACAAGGTCTTTTTAATATAATGAAGAAGTCAAGTTACCAAGGATTTAATAGCCTGATGGAATTTTTAAAGGAAGAAATTGTAAGGCGAACTCAATACTCGGGTACCTTTTAAAATGACATAAATTCTTTCTGAATTGGCATATGCAGCTGAAATGAGTTTGAGAGCATCCTTGAGCTGCAAAACTAATTCACGAGAAGTCCTAGTAAAGTTTAAAATTGTACTAAAGCTCTAAGAGAGTCCATTGAACCTACTTCAATGACTGGTGAAGCGTTAATTTTCGAAGCAGGCTTATCTAAATTTCAATATGAAATTATCAGATCAAAAGCTTTTTAAGTATTTCCTTCGTATAAAATCGTTCAGGAGTGTAAAAAAAATTGCTATCCCGATCCTGAACATATCAGTGTTTCGGAAACTTCTGTAAGTACAGATTTACTTAACAGCTATACTTAACAGTTAAACGCGTAATTTTTCTCCAAAAAGACGAAATTAATTCACTAAGAATTGAAAGACGTATGATTGAATTATTTTTGATTACATGTTTGATTCTTGTCCTTTAAGTAGAGTACCGGTTTTTGCTGACTTGGGAGTAGGTTTAGACTCGAAACTTACATTTACTGAGCATATTAGTTTTATTCTTAAAAAAGCAAATAGAGTCCTTATTTTCATCAAGAGATTTGGGCGCAATTTCCGCGATCCTTATGTTCTTAAACTATTTTTTGTTTTATTTGTGAGACCAATTCTTGAATATGCCTGTGTAGTGTGGGCACCTTATTATTCTATACATATAATGAGAATTGAAGCGAATTAGAAGTCTCAGTTTTCTTGCTTGGTTTCCTGGAAACGTTCTGCCCCCTTATTCACAAAGGCTTACTTTTATTAACCTTCCTTCGTTGACAAACCATAGAAAATATTTACAATTTTGTTTTATTGCGGCAATAATAAATGGAGCAATAACATCACCATCGGTTCTTGTTCGTTTTAACTTTAGTTTTAGTCGATCGAGTATACGACTCCAAAAACCACTAAATCAAATTTTTAGTAGATCGAACTATGGTGCTCATAGCCCTATTAATCAATTAATAGAAATATTTAATAAATTTTATTTTCTAATAAGTTCACCATATGACAACTTTAAAAATCTCAAATTTAAGACATTGTTTTATAGTAGTTTGGATTAAAATTTAATGTTAAGTAGTTTTAAGCATTTATTTATAAGAACTGTTCACGTTAGCATTTAACGAATTGTAATAAATATGCATTTGTTAAACAAAAATTTGAATCAATATTTTGATCAGACTTAATAGGATTTTGTTTACGCTTCTAAACCATTTTGAATCCCATTTGGTATTCATTTTTTTTTTTTTAAGAAATACATTTTCTTAAACTAAATATTTCAAAAACCAGGAGATCGATATTTTTAAAACTTGACAGCTAGCAGTTTATGAATAACATATACAAGATGTAGGAATAAAATTTTCATTTAATATAAAAATACCGGTGCCCAAATGGTATTTCTCTCGAAAATGGTCCAGAGAATATAAAAAAATGTCTGCTTCGCTTAAATCTTACGATCAATAATTAATATAAAAAAAAATGAAAGTACCTACTTACCATAACCTACATATATAGTACCGGAATATTGGATGTTAATAAAATTTCTTCTGCAGCAGCATCTAAAATGTTTAAAAAACATTCAATTTCAGAACTTAAAAAAAGATATTTTTTGGATTTGGAAACAACTCCAATTTTTTCGATATCTCAAAATCAGATCAATGATTTTTTTAAGAAATTTTAATAATGAAAATTTAAAGTTGACCTACCAATTATTTACTTGAAAATTTTATATTTGTGTATAAAAACTTATATAATGTAAATTATAAATGTTTTTTGAAACTTGGATTTTATGGTTTTATTTCCTTGAAGTTAAATAATGAAAGCATAGTGAATAATACTCGTATATATTAGATTCTTTTACATATCAAATAAACGTTTTAAGAATTCTAAAAGCATTAAGTTTTTAATTTTAGTTAATAATCTTATAATAAGTATTCTTAAATATATGCATAATGTATATTTGAGAGCGAAATTAGTTATCCTGAATTTGACTTAAATTGTCTGTTAACTGGGAAGGTGTTGTTTGAAGAATATCAACAGGATTAGTAGTAATTTTTGAAATTGAATCAAAATTGTTTTCCTCAGTTTTCAGCAATACTACGTCTTCCTGAGTCTTAGATGTTTCGACTGCTTCCGCTACTGCTACTTCCACCGGTATTAAAAAGGTTTTCTCATCTTCACCGCCTTTTACATTTGTTGATGTCACTGAAACAATAGATTCTTCTAATAATGCAGGACTTTCAGTGTTGACTGAAACTTCTATAAGATTCAAAACGTTTGAAGTTAAACTCCCTTCCGAAGTTTGTTCAGCTTGCAATATGTCCTTTTCAATTTGTGATGTAATGGTTGAAGTTGGAAATTCTTCTGAAATCTTAGAATCGTTAATCGATATTCCGGAACTGACAACATTTACTGAGTCTTGTTTTTCTTGTTCTTCAATATTTTCAGTTATGATTTCCTTTTTGGCTATTGTTTCAGTATTGGGGGAGTCGTCAGCAGCTTGAAGATTGTTTTCTTTCAGTAATTCGATATCTAAAGTGATGGCGGGATTTTCAATTGCTTCCAATTTATCTTCAGAAACATTATTTATGTTCATAGTTTTTTCCACTGTTTCGACTTTTATTTGATTTTCCACATTTTTTACAGCTTGAATATCAACGCTTTCTTCATTTAAGATTTGTTTATTTGATTCTGTTTGTGATTGAATTGCAACACTGTTGTCATTTTCCACTTTAGTTGGAATTTTTGAAAGTTTGATAACATGATCTTGTATTGCAATAGGTGCCGAAACAGTTGAAGTACCAGTCGTTATTGAACTTTCTGTATTGGTAATTTCTTGAAGATTAAGGTCAAGCTCAGTCCTATTGGCTATGTTGTCATCAATTTTTGTGGTAGTTCTCGAATTTAAATTTGATGTCGTATCTCTATTTGTTTGGATTGTGAGATCGGTTTCTTCATGAGCTGTAGTATGTGTGGAAACCGCAGAAGTAACAGAACCAATTATATTTTCTTGTTTAGGAGAATTTCTTAGATCTATTTCAGCAGTATCAGTAATCTTATTTTCGACTTTGTCAGTTGTTTCTAAAGTATTTCCATTTAGTTTATTTTCTTCAACAGCAGCAATATTTACTTGAGATTCAACAGTTGCAGAAGTCGTGTTCCTCCAAGGTTGTTCGAGTTCATCTCGATTCCCAGGAGGTTGTTGAAGAACAACTTCATTTTGGCTTTCTTGTTCTTTAGCTCCAAGAAAGGGATTTATTTTAATGAAAAGCACCATATACTCATCATTCTTACTAGATAAAATTTTTTCTACGAATTCTTTCTGACCAAGATTAGGCGAACAGTTAAATACTTTTATATTTGGTGGTTTTTCTTCTTCCGGTTCATTCTGACTTTGAATTGACTGTTCAACAGGGTTGTCGATTGTTGTTGGAACACTTTCTCTTCTTAGATCTATTTCCTCCGGTATCAGATAAAAATTATGAAATATACTTTCGTCAATGCCCTGTTGAGGAATGTTCCAATTTAAGTCATTTTCCACACTATTGGAATTAAAGTCACAATCGTTTTCTGAGATGTAAGCAATTGAATCATCTTTTCCACCGTAGGGCAAAATAATAGGGGCTTCCTTCGGAACAGTCTCAAAATGATTTATTTTGTTCACATCATACTGCGGCCAATTGATGTAGTTTTCATCCTGCACATTATTTCCACTATTATCAAGGTATTGGATGAAATTCGCCTCATAACTAGGTTCCGGCTGCTGGTGATCATAGAAATTCCAAGAAGAATCATGGTAGTTTGAGAATGTGCTAAAAATGATTGAACTCAAATAGTTCATGAACTCAGCATTTCGCTTGACCTTTTGTGAACCAGTGCTGAAATATTAACGAGAAAAGTTAAGTTATTCTTTGAAAACGCAAATTTGTAGACAAAATCTTACACCGATTGGGAATTCCGCGGAGCACAGTTTCCATACTTTATCGAACAAAAATCAACAAATAAAATAAAAACTAATATAATTTTCAACCGCCGTTTTGGCCTGTTTTGCATCTTTCCTTGTTTATCGACTTATCTCAACTTGATTTAATAAATCCCAAACCTAGATACTTATAAGTTCGTTGGCAATATTTGATAAAGATTTGCTTCCGCCTCAATCATCTTCTGGTTTATTGAGAACGTGATTTAAGGGCCAATTTTTTTTATATTCCATTTGGTAATTTAATGATGCTTTGGGTTGTAGGTGTATTTTAGATACAAAATCATAATTGTGAGTTGTGGACTAGACGTGATGACACGTTGAAAATAATTGTCTGATTTGCTGACACGGTTTTTTTAATAAATAGAAACCTGAAGCGACGTAGGAAACAGCGCCTGCAAAAATTATATGCAAGCAATTATTTTTTTGTTTAATTTTCGGAATTGGTATTTACGAGTATGATTTATTATGGAGCGTGCATGTGATTACCGAAAACAAAATAATCAGTTCTATACTCGTCTTCACTAATTAATCAAAGTATACAAAATATGTCAGTTATTGATAAAGGTATATAAACATTTGATATTGAGGTGCCGCTGCAAATGGGAGGGGTAATATTTGCTTGTATCTTTTATCTATCTTTATCAAACATTTTTTTTTAGAAATAATGTTAAGTATTAAGTAATACATTCACTCTAACTTTCCAAACAAAAAAATCATGTGTCCGTTCCCACGGGCACGTATTTGCTCTAATGTTCGAGTACCTTGGAATTTAAAAAATGTATTTATAAAGGGCCGTACCAACAATCAAATTAAGAGACGACTTTAATATTTGAGCGAAATGGCCAGTATTTAAAGAGCTCTATAAAGTTAACCATACATGTTATGAACTTAATATTTATGTGAACTCTAAATTATGAACCATTTATTGTACGGAACCTAAAAAGTAAAATAAAGTAAATAATTTGATTGTTGGTAAAGCCCAAAAAGACGGATGTTATTTGTTGTTGTTTATTTTACTAAAACATCTCGTAAATAGTATGAGGTAGAATGTGGTCTGAAGAAAATCGCGTCAGCGCAAGCGGCTTAGGTTGTAGGTCGAGGTATAGACATAAAGACAAACGGAATTGTGGGCCCGATTTTGTTCGTATTATCTATGATCGAAACCTCGAGCTAAATTTTTTTTCAAAATGCATGACTTCTATAACTTTTCTGGTAAGTCCAAAAAATGTAATTTTTTTTTAAATTTAGAACTTTCATAAAGCTCTTATAGAAGGTGGCACATAATTAGTAACGTTATTATTTACATATTTATTGAATAACATTTTTCCTTCTGATTTTATTTAAATTTAGCATTTATAGCATCATTTAGTTCACATTATTTTCTAAAGATAATGGCGCAAAATTTTAATTAAAGAAATTAGAAAATGTTTAAAATTAAGAATAAGTTAGTAAACTACTTTTAAGTTAGCAAATTACTAAGTAGTATCGTACTAAGAGCTTGATAATAGGCTTTTTGAAATTTTGCAATATATCTCAAATAGTTGCCCATTGTTTGCCTTGAACTGACGTACTCTTTGCAAAGCATTTTTCATTACTTTTCTTAGAATTTCAGGTTCTAGGGCCCTCACGTCTTCTCGGATATTGGCCTTAAGCTGTTGCACAGTTCTTGGCTTATTGGCATAGAGCTTACTTTTTAGGTATCCCCAAAGAAAAGAAAATGAATCGCTGGATTGCACGAACTTGCTCTTATGTGGAAGACTAAAAATTTTAAAAATGAATTTTACTAGAAATAAAATTAATTTTTTTAAATAAAAAAAACAACAACTTCTTTAGAAGTTTTATATTAGTTCATACCAGCGCTGAAGTCAAAAGGAGAATAACTCTTCCCAATCGCTGCTTTTTGGAATAGGAAGCCAATTGATAAGAAAAGTCCTCTCACGAGCAACTAAAGTGCCCCTCTATAAAACTCTTATAATTTTGTCCTTGGGTATGGTGCAGACACATGGACCTTGTCAAAAGTGGATGAGAACGATTTAGGATGTTTCGAGAGAAAAATTTTCCGTGTGATCTTTGGTCCCGTCTGCATAGATTGAGAGTTGGGAAGAAGATATAACCGAAACCGACCTAGTCAAACGAGTTAAACTGTAACGGCTGAGATGGCTGGGTCATGTAGAGCGAATGGACCCAAATGCTCCGGCCCGAAAAGTCTTCGAATTTAACCCCGAGGGACGTAGAGGAAGAACATGACGTGTGAAACTGGAGACAGCTAGCTAGGGGTCGAGCTAGCTGGAGAAGCTTGTAAGTTGAAGCACTGGTCCACCACGGAATGTAGTATTATACCTTAAGTAAGTAAAGTAAGATCATAAACATTAATCGATAGAAAATAAAATGCACGGCTGGGTCGCACGATCTTGCTCCTATGTAATAGACTAGGAATTTTAAAAACGAATGTTATTAGAGAAAACTGTCCACAAGGATAAAATAAATTTTTTAAATTTTTTTAGTAGTATGAGACAAAACCCGAACGCTATGCAAATATGAATTTATGCAAATCAATTTCTTAAAAGATTTTTAAGAAAAAAATTTGGTACGCCAACCTTAAGTTCTTATAATGAATGGTTCGAATAAAAATTAAATTTCCAAAAAAAATATTAAGCCGTTTTTGAAATATCGAATTTCCAAAAAAAAAATGATTTTTTCTTTTAAAAATTCATAAAGTAGGTACTTTTTTTTTAAGTTTTGAAATGCAATGTTTTTTAAACTTTTTAGAAGCATCTCTATAGAAAATTTGATTAAAATTAGTTTTGTCAATAATGAGTTATTCAAAATTTGAAAAAATGGTTCTATGATAGGTACAAGCTGTAATATCTTAATTTCAAAATTTGTTTTATTAAATTAAAGATCGTTAAAATTAATTGAAACTCAAAAATTTTTATCAAAATTCTAGGCGCCGTTTCCGAGAGAAATAAGATTTTTGAAAACCATTTTTTAACATATGTATGGTGGATACCTTTATTTTTAGGTATAATAAAACTTTTTTTCATACATCTTGTAGATTATGTTGAGAGACTTTTATTTATCAAGTTTGAAAAAAATCTGGTATAAGGTCTTTGAAATATTGAGTTTTGAAAAAAAAATTGAATTTTTTTTTAAAATCCAAAAAAAGTTTTTTGAAAATTTGAATACACAATTCTATTTAAGTTTTTGGGGATCTTTAGCAAAAAAAATGATCAAAATCGGTAGTACCGTTTTTTGAGAAAATCAAAAAAAAAAAAAATGGTTCCATCATCCAATATCCATTTTTCGAAAATTTTTTTTAACCAGTACCTAGCTTTAAGTAAATGAAATTTTGTGTATCTTTTTTTTTTTAATCTGTCCAACGGTTTTTGAGAAAAAGAAATATTTACAAAGTTTCGTAAAAAAATCGTATGACAGGTACCGTTATTTGTGGTCTTAAAAAAAAGAAAAGAACTTGTGGATGGGAAAAATTAGAAATGATATCTACCAAGTTTGAAGAAAATCGGCCGACCCGTTAGGCTGTAGTCGAAGAGACAGACAGACAGAATTGCGAGACAGACTTTTTTAGTCTTCGCTATCATCGTAATGTCAACTTTGATTAAAATCTCGAGTTCGATTTTTTTTACGAATGCATAACTTGCCTTATAGTACCTATAAGTCGTATTAAAAAACTTTTATTTGTCAATTTTTCAAAAAATCGAGCATGAGGTTTTCGAAATATTTTTTTGAAAATGGTTCTAAAAGGGGTACTATTAATACAAAATTTTCTGAACATTTTTTCAGCCATTTCAACCAAAAAAAAACTGTGAAACTGTTTCTTGAGAAAAAAAAATATTTTATAAAATGTCGAAAAGAAAACATTTGTGGAATGCCTTACCCGACCCTATATTTTCTTCCCATTGCGGTATTCAGACATTCAAGACCAATGTACGAGTAGGAGTACATCATAAAAGGCTTGCACTCTTTTCAAACATATTAAGGTAAGGGTAGTCAAAATTCCTTTAGTGCGCGTAAAATAAAAAGATGAGACATACCGTTACTCTTCGTCTTAACAAAAAAAGAAAAAAATGTGTGAAGGGAAAGAAAATCGGTATAGTCGTTTTGGATGTAGTTGGACAGACAGACAGACAGCATTGCGAGATCCACTATTTTCGTCTTCCCTATGGTCGTAATGTCAAGTATAATCCATATCTCGAGTTTAATTTTTTTAGGAATGTATAACTTGTCATAATATGTAGTACCTATATGTCGCAAGTAGACCTTGATTATATTGGTAGATATGTACCTGGAAGACTCATTTGATCATTTATGCATTCAAGGACCTTTATTCTTTAATTTTTCAATTTCTCCGCAGTGTATGAACCAAGAGACTAAAAATGTTTGTCTTCTGTGGTAATTGAAAGTAATTACCAATGACATATTTATTACACCACATAAACGCAACCACAACTGATGTTGATTTTGTTCGATTGTTTGCTGAATTAAGTGATAAGAAGGTTTGTCTCTATTGTTGTGAGCTTATTTAAAGCTTTTATTTACTTAATGATTCAATTAATTAAAAAGTTCAAAGTAATAAGTTTTTGCAGTGGATTAGTTTTGAAAATTTTGTCAACATTTAAAATAACGCAGTATGTATTTTAAAATATATAGTAGTTGGGGCGTATAGATATTGATTTTTTCGAAAATTATACTTTATTTTATTTTACACTGAGTTACAAAAAATGTGGCACAATTTCAGAATATTTCAATATTTTCATGTAAGTTAAAAAAAATGAATTTGTTGAAAGTTGTTTTGCTTATTAATATAAAAATAAGTAATTCATGTAAAGAAATTGGAAGAACTTACAAATGAAACATTAATTTACGAAATTGATCAAAAACTTCACTTGGGACTTATAGGTACTATAATTACGGTGACCATTTTTTCAGGAGCAACAAAAGGACAGTCTTTCATTAACGTTAAAAATTTTAACAAATAATTATTTAAATTAAAAAGTTTTCTACTTTATATTACAGTTCAGTTTTTAAAACAAATAAATAAAAATAAATTAAGAAAAAACGAAATCATATATAGATATACTTAAATATGTACATATATATGACTGTATATATAAGGAGCTAAGCTGAGCTATGTACAGTGGGGAGCAAAAATGAGTACATGTTTTAAGAAAATGAAACAAAAGGATAGAATTTTATGTTTTTTATAAACAAATGAAACAAATAATTTTTACTATGAAAGTTAAGTATAAAATCTACAACTTAGGAAAAAAAAAAACAAACATTGCTTAAAAAATAACAGTTAATAAAATGTTTATTGATGGAAAAAAAATAAATATTACAGAAAAGATAAATAAAAATGAAAAAAAATTTACTTGAAGCGGAAAAAGGCATAGTTTCTCAACTTGAAGTAAGACTATCTTCAAGAAAAAGGGCTGAGAGAATGAAAATCTGCCAACGCAGTGTCCTTTTGATAAAAACAGTTAAATGTGCTTTGCACCAGCAATCGCCCAGGCATACAGAAAATGCTTACTGGTGGTGACACATGGTTAATGGAGCGATCAATGCATATAAAAGACTGCAAGATGCCGAAATCAGCGGCGAAATTAATTAATACAAACGTGAGTGAATGGACAGCTAGGAGAACCCTACAAAATATAGGTTAAGTAGCAGCTGCTAAACAAAAAAAAAAACAGCACTGTCTACCAAAAATGTTAAAGCACGTCTTAAATTCTGCAAAAAAAAACAACAAAAAACCGGAGTGTTGAAGATCGGAAACGGGTGGTCTGGTCGGACTAAAATATAGCGATTTCCATTAGATGTTAAAGAGTATTTTTGGCATCGGCAGAATGGAACTCTTCGAAAGGAACAGGTGAAAGAAACCATGAAGCATGAAGGTAGCAACTTGATGGTGTGGAGATGCTTTACGTCGTGGAATGTCGGTGCGCTGATTAAAATCGAAGGAATAATGAAGAAGGAACAATATTTGTCTATTCTGCATAATAACTTACCAGAATTTGTAGACGAATGCGCTTATTCCATTGAGGAGCTCATTTTCTAACAAGACAAGACAAGCACACTGCACGATTGGTCCAGACCTGGCTTGGAATGCAGTTATTTCCAACCATGAAGTGGCCAGCACCTAGTCTAGATCTAAACCAGATCGAGACTTGTGGGTAATTCTCAAAAGATGCATGGCATCTTACGATAATCCTTCAAGAAACTTGAATGACTTATGGGAGCAAGTTTAGGAGTAGTGGCAACATATATTTCACATGCTCATATCGAAAATTTAGTCGAGGGTATGCGAAGGAGAGTAAGAAGTGTCATACACAATAAAGAGCTGTGGACTAAATACTAAAAAAAGCGATTCAAACAAAAAAATCTGAAACGTGCAAATTTGAGTACATGGAGGTTTCCATTAATAAACATTTTACTAACTGTTATTTTTTGAACAATGTTTGTTTGTTTTTTCCTAAGTTGTCAATTATCTATATACTTAACTTTTATAATAAAAATAATTTGTTTCAATTGTTTATAAAAAAACATAAAATTCTATCCTTTTGTTTCATTTTCTTAAAACATGTACTCACTGTATATGTTTAATGTTCGTATTTTTCTTTGCAATGCATTTTTTTAAAGATACATCCCGATTTCTTAAAAATGTGTTAAATTCTGCGTAATCGAAGTCATAATCGCCCTTTTTTATAGCTCTAGCGTATCAACTTTTAATCGGGATTTCTCAGGTGTCTAAATGTTATTGGAAATTGAAAAAAAACCCTTTCGAAAACTCTACGAACTTTAATGTCTTTTCATTTTTCCTTTTTTTTCCGGTCACAATTTGCCAATTTTCTATTTTTCAATTTGTTGTTTGTTCAAGTAACCTCGTCAAAGTAGGTTTCGCAATTCTGTCTATCTGTTCGACTACAGCCTAAACGGCTCAGTCGATTTTCTTAACTTAACGTAACTTGGCAGATCTCATTTCCCACACGTTTTTTTCTTTTTTTTTTAGACCAAAAATGACGGTACCTGTCATACGAGTTGTTTTCGAAATTTTATAAAAATTTTTTTTTTTTCAAAAACTGTTCGACAGGTTTAAGAAAAAATTAAATTAATTTAGATAAAGCTAGGTAGTGGTTGAAATTTTTTTTTTCAAGAAATTATTAAAATGGTACCACCCCTGATTTTCTCAAAAACGGTTTTCGATCATTTTTTGTATGCTTAAGCTCCACAAAAGTTTGGATAGTTTTATGTATTCGAATTTTTTGAATTAAAAAATAAAAACAAAATAAAAATTTTTGTTTGAAAACTCAATATGCGAAAACCCTATGTTCATTTTGTTTTAAACTTGACAGTTAAAAGTTTCTTAACACACTCTACAAGATGTGAGATATTATTTTACCTAAAAATAACGGTGCCCACTATACAAGAAGAAAAAAATGGTTTTCGTAGAATTTTGATAACATTTTTACTTGCGATATAGGTACTATAGGGCAAGTTCTGCATTTGGAAAAAAAATCGAACTCGAGATTTTGATCAAAGTTGACATTACGATGATAGCGAAGACGAAAAAAGTGGGTCTGACAATTCCGTCTGTCTGTCTGTATGTCTGTATGTCTGTATGTCTGTACCTCGAACTACAGCCTAAACTACCGGACGTATTTTCTTCAAACTCGGTAGTTAAGGGTTTTCGGTGATTCCCTAGAGGAAAAATTGAATTTTTTTTTTTAGCTCCAAAACTAAGGGTACCCCCCATACACCCGTAATGCAAAATCTTATTTATCTCGAAAACGGCTCTAACGATTTTGATAAAAAAAATTAAGTGTGATATTATGGAAATGGACTACATTTTGGTCAAAACAAATTTTGGGGCAAAATGTTATTAGGGGTACCTGCTATAGACCCGTTTTTTTGATTTTCGACTTTCTCATTAACGGTTCTAAGGATTTTAACTTAAAATTTTTAGCAGGAGTCCCCTTAAGTTTAAAATAATATTGTATATAAAAATATTCGAAAAAATATTTATTGGGTTTTAAAAAAAAAAAAAAAAAAATTTTAAATCAATATCTTCAAAACCTATGAACGATTATTTTTTGAAATTATTTCCTAAAACCAATATTATTAAATACTTAAAATTCGCATCCCACATTTTTTTCTTGAAAAATTTTAGAAAAATTTCTTATATAAAAAATGTATTTAATAATAAAACGATTTTTAAAGTTTATTTGCATAAATTCATACTTTTCTGGAAACCAGACGGCAATTTTATGCATTTGAACATTATTATCTCATTAAATCCATGTTTTATATTTATAAAATGTATCTTAAATTCCAAAGTACTTTTACATAAGAGCAAGTTCGTGCGATCCAGTCGTGCATTTTATTTTTCTTTCAATTAATGTTGACGATCTATAATTCAATAAAAATAAAATGCACGACTGGATCGCACGAACTTGCTCTTATGTAAAAGTACTTTGGAATTTAAGATACATTTTATAAATATAAAACATGAATTAAAATGAAATTGCCGTCTGATTTCTAGAAAAGTATGAATTTATGCAAACAAACTTTAAAAAATCGTTTTATTAGATATTAAATAAATAAATTTTTTATATAAGAAATTTCTTTAAAATTTTTCAAGAAAAAAATGTGGGATGCGAATTTTAAGTATTTAATAATATTGATTTTAGGAAATAATTTCAAAAAATAATCGTTCATAGGTTTTGAAGATATTGATTTTTCAAAAAAAAATTTTTTTCAAAAAAACCCAACAAATAATTTTTCGAATATGTTTATATACAATATTATTTTAAACTTAGGGGGACTCCTGCTGAAGATTTTTGGTTAAAATCGTTAGAGCCGTTAATGAGAAAGTCGAAAATCAAAAAAACGGTTCTATGACAGGTACCGTTAATAACATTTTGCCCCAAATTTTTTTTTCACCAAAACGTAGTCCATGTCCATAATATCACACCTAATTTTTTTTATCAAAATCGTTAGAGCCGTTTTCGAGATAAATAAGATTTTGCATTACGGGTGTATGGGGGGTACCGTTAGTTTTAGAGCTAAAAAAAAAATTTCAATTTCCCCTCTAGGGAATCACCGAAGACCCATAACTACCGAGTTTGAAGAAAAAAGGTCCAGTGGCTTAGGCTCTAGATCGAGGTACAGACATACAGACAGACAGACAGACAGACAGACGGAATTGCCGGACCCACTTTATTCGTCTTCGCTATCATCGTAATGTCAACTTTGATCAAAATCTCGAGTTCGATTTTTTTTCCAAATGCAGAACTTGCCCTATAGTACCTATATCGCAAGTAAAAATATGTTTTTTAACTCTTTGGAGTAAAAAAAAAAATTTAAATATAAAATGATTTTTCGGTATCTCAAAAACGGGTCAATACTTTCTTTTTGAAATTTAATTTGTATTCGTACAATACTCGTAATAAGGACTAAAAGTTGGGAAGCCATCATTTTTTCCTGTCCCATTCCTCGATGAGAGCAGATGTCAGCCCACTAAGTGTTTCTGGATAATGATGATTTTTCCCAGTATGTCCCAAACTTGTTGGATGGAATTCATGTCCGCGTTCATCGCAGGCCAAGTCATCAGGTCGATTTCCACTTGGAAGTAATCGGTAACACCCCTTACAACGTGTGGTATAGTATTGTTCTGCATCCGCTAGATGTTTTTCCCATTAAATGGTGCGCATGGAACCACATATTCATCTAGAATGTTGTTGGTGTAATAACTCTAATTCACCGATTTTTCCACAATACTGTGTTTGGTTTTTTCGCGAGTTATATCGTTGACTGAAAGGGAGCTTTAAAAAAAAACACTAGTTTACAGTTTGGAGGTGATTTATTAATTGATTAATGGAAATTACAATGTTGAAAGGTAGACTTATAGCTAGGTGTAAATATGTATGCTTAATTGTAATAATCGATAATTATGAGAAAATGTTTAATTGATATTTTATTTGATTTCTTATTCTAAGAATTGACATTTGATTTGATTTCTTATTCTAAGAATCGATATTCGCAAAAAGGTAATATCGCTGATTTCGAAAGGTTATTGTCCGGAGGGGACCTAGTTTTATAATAAGTGAACTTAGTTAACCTAAAGTTGTTGTGTTGTTGTTGTTGTTGTTGTTGATGTTGATATTGATGAGGATGTAACTAAGGTTGTTGTGTTGTTGTTGTTGTTTATGTTGATGGGGATGTAACTCGCGCATGTAAATTCCTGCCCACCAGGACGGAAATTCCCTAGAAACATTTCCGCTGGGCACATGTTGCCGAAGAGTATTTCTCACCTGATGGTCTCCTTCCCACTCAAATTATGACCGCAGACAAAACCTGGACTCACCAGTGAAAAAAAAACTCTGTTCCTATCGGTATCGGTCCAATTTTGGTTAAGGCAAGATCATTCTCCGAGCTACTTCGAACCCCTAAACCTAAGAAGAGAGGCACTTTTAATGAATAGAGATACTCGTATTGATAAATTATTATTAATAAACAATTTATTTAACGATTATCCAAGACCCAAGATTTACGAAATGTTACTTGAACTGTTCAATCAAGAAGAAATAGGATTGAGGGAAATCATTTCTGTTAGCTCTTTTTTTTCGAATTTTGTTTTATCGGTGGAAATTTTTAAAAGACACTTGGTAATATTCGTTATAAAGTAGCGTACGTCCATAACCGCACGTAAACCAGCGGGATCAGGAACAATCTATGAAAGATCGACAAGTGATTTTTAAGCTTTAAATACTTTCCCATAGACTTGAGGCTTGGTTCTTCTATAAGTCTCCGAACATTGTCTTCCACATTTAAGACGATTTTTACTTCACACTCTCTGATTGTGTGATACAGAGTGTTTTTATCCACTTTTGTGGATATTTCTAATTGAAGCCACTATGTGGATCGTATGTATCAAGTGGCATTTATTCTTCCACGGAAGATTTTTTTATTTGGAATTTTTGAATGAGTTCAACATCTATTCTCTTTGTACATCCAGCCCAGCCCAGAGCTCTGTCCTAGTAACCAATACTTTTTCTGTACTCATCAGCAAAGGTGGCCATGATAGCGTTGATGTTTACTGGAATATCCCCAGTATATAACAAATACAGTGTTGGTCCTGGCACTCTTCCTTGTAGTATACCGGCTTCAATTTACTTCAGTTCCGACTTATTTTGGTCTTATCGCTGGTTAGAAACGTGGAGTTTCAGTATTTTCTCAAGTCCCAAGTGCCAAACCTCGTCAAAGGCTTAAGCAACATCTAAGAATTCAGCTGAACTGAACATTTCAGTTTTTTTTGCAAGGGGTCGAATCTCCCAAGTCACCTTTTATTTGGGGGTCCAGAAATAATTTCTGCATTGCATTTCTATCAACTTCCAAGGTCCCAATCCCAGATATTTGAAAAAATTGAATCATTTTTACCTGTGTATCAATTGTTTTAGTGGAAAAATGGAATTTTCATTCAAATTTACTGTTGCACCAGTTCGCATTTCATCATTTTCTACATACATCTGGGGACTGAAAAAATAATCAGCCTTCTGTTTCAAGTTTTCGATTTAATTTCTATCATGAAATTGTATTAACCGGTTTTATGTTTGCGGAATTTTCGGGCCCTTGGCTGCTTTCCATAATATAATAATATTCAGTAGAAGAGTCATCAGATTTTTGAGGAATATACATACGAGTAATTAAGTGGATCACTTTTAAATTCACTGATTCCTATTTTTAGTTTAGATAGTTGAATACTTCCTTATCGCCTTGGAATCTCTTAGTTTGCCATTTTCTTTGAGCTCCACTCTTTTCCAAAATCAGTTAAAGATAGTTGAAGTATTTTCTCCTTCAGCCTGTTGCACATAAGCAGTCATTTTGTTCTATTTAATGACCAAGTTGTTCAATTGTTTCTATAGAGAATCTGAGGTTTATAGTTGTTCTCTTATTCACGAGCTTAGGATAAGTTTTTTCTATTATTTTTACTTCTTCTTCTTTCTTCTTCCTTGCTTCGGCGCTGTTATGATCTCGATGTCGAGGGGATCTGCTTCACACTAGTAATCCGCCTGCGGGGTTCGCCGGGTTGACCTCAGAAATCGGCGGCAAGCCTCCCGGTTTTGTATTGTTCCATTTCTGAGGCCAACTGAATGCTGGTGTTTTTGCATTTGTTTGTACCAGGTGTGTTTAGGCCTACCTTTCTTTTTATTCCGAATTGGAACGTTGTATGATATTGCCTTTTTGACGGGGTCCTCAGGATCTCTCCTTTGAACATGGCAATACCAACTGAGTCGGTCGTGTTCAATTTTTTGGGAAATGGTATTCTTAACATGAAGGCTTCCTCGGATCTTCGTACTTCTAATTCGATCAAGCTTTGTAACTCCTGCTGTCATACGAAGCATCTTCATCTCAGCTGCCGTTAGCTTACTCTCATACTTTTTATACATTGTCCAACATTGTGAACCGTATGTGAGTGCTGGACGCACAACTGAAGTGTAGAGCTTTCCTTTCAGCTTAGGGGGCATTTTTCGGTCACAGAAGATAGCAGAATTTTCCCGCCACTTCATCCACCCTACGCTTACGCGATGATTGATATCGTCATCACAAGTAGCTTCGTTATTTATCATAGACCCCAGATATTTAAACTCTTCACACTTGGGAAGCACTACTCCATTCAAATAAATGTCTGGAATAGGCCTGTGTGGATCAGAAAATGGGCAGCATAGGTATTCTGTCTTTTTCACGCTTATGCGGTACCCACTTCCTTCTAGAACATCCACCCATACGTCAAGTGCTCGTTGTAGGGATATCGGGTCTTCACTTATGATGGCTCCATCGTCAGCAAAGAATAACTGATGTACTTTTGGATCCGTCACTTTGCCTTCAAGCAGGTAATCAAGAACTGTAATAAAGAGCAGGGGACTCAAGACACTTCCCTGGTGTACACCTACTGTGATTTCGAATTCTTCGGTGACTCCAGCTGCGCATCTTACTTTAGTAACGGCTCCATCATACATGTCCATAATTATCCGCACATAGGTTTCTGGAACTCCTCGTTGCCTGAGGGCCACCCATATTAGATCTCGTGGTTGCCGATCGAATGCTTTTTCAAAATCAACCAATACGACATGCAAATCCTCCAAAGAATCCCGATGCTTTTCCATAATTATTCTTATACTCTGGATTGCATCCGTGGTTGACTTACCACCGACAAACCCGCACTGGTCATCAGATAGCCTAATTATTTTTCTCAGTCGGCTACCCAAGACTCGCTCAACGATCTTCATGGTGTGTGACATCAGCTTAATCGAACGGTAATTATCACAGCTTCGAGTATCACCCTTTCCTTTATAAATTGGAAGAAGGTAACTTTCCCTCCATTGATTAGGCATGCGATCACCTCGTATAAGTTTGGAGACAAGAATCATGAGCCATCTAAGCCCGATGTCTCCCATCTTTTTCCAAAACTCTGAGGGTATTTCGTCTGGGCCAACAGCTTTTCCCTTTTTGGAGTATTTTACCGCCTCACTAACTTCTTCGACTGTGACGTCGGATACTTCGCTTAAGTTAGGTGAAGCTATTGGAAAGTATAGCCTTGGAAATTGTTCGTTCAGTGAAAAAATTACTGGATGGAGTTTGATCTGACGATAAAGAGAAATTACATTCGACACTAACGTAATTCCGTTTAACACCTTAAGATAGCCTAAAGTCAATAACGTGTGGCATTTTTTTAGGGTCAGATGGCCAATATTTTGGCGAACTAGAATAATAGAATTCGAAAGTGAATTTGCAACCTTCTTGGCATAGCCATTTCTCTCATAGCGTGATAACATGCATAGTTTAGTAATTTATTTTCTAGACTTTGTTCTTATGCGAAATGATATATTGAATGCCTATATTCTCTATGTCTTAAAAGATGTTAATTTTGAAAATATTTTGTAAAACTTTTAATTCTATGTTCCTTGATATTAAATAATGTATATTTCATTTTAAAAATCCCACTACTGGCGAGGTATTTAGCTAAGCTTCGTTATTTGTTTAAAGATTTAAAAGATTCAAATCTTTTTTAAAATATTCAAATCTTTATATTAAGATCTTAATGAACGTAACTAAACTAAACCAGTCACAAACCACATTCACTCTACCATTACCACCTGGAAAGTGTGTTCCTATTTTTTGTTGCAAGATAAATCAAAAGCTTCTTTATTTAATTTGGTAATAGTCTCAATTTGAGTTTATTTAAAAAAAAAATTATTATTTTAAATTTTTTTTTTAAAATGCTAAATCACTAGTATATTTAAATCGTCACTTTTACAAACACATGAAATTCCTTTGTGCTCAAGCTAATATCAATAATAAACGACCTACTGAGTAACAACAACATCGTTATGTATAGAATGCTTTTTTTAGGAAAGTTTAAGTACCAAATACATTGTCACGTACTTAAATCATAATTTCTATTGTAATGACTTTGATTTGCTCTTTTCATTCGCAGACTCATATTCATAAAAAAAGAATTCAACAATTTCACGGACAGATTTTATTGTATCTTCGTTACAAGTACAATGTCCTACGTATGAAGAAGGCTATTGATTTTTAAGACTCGAGTATACTGCATCACATCAAAGAATCACCCTGGAAAAGACATGATTCTATTGTCTTAATTCATGTCAGGGTGAAACAATGTCTTGTACTTGACCCTGCTTCTGACCTGGGAATGCAGAATATTTGTTTTGTTTATCTTATATTTATAAAGTAAGATATATTTTATAATTTCCTTTGTATCTCGGTTTAAAATAAAACGATATATTAGAGTTAGTTAGTCTTAAATTTAATTGGACATTTAAATCAGAGCTAATAAAATAAAATGCACGACTGGGTCGCACGAACTTGCTCCTATGTAATAGACTAGGAATTTTAAAAACGAATGTTATTAGAGAAAACTGTTTATAAGGATAAAATTAATTTTTTTAAATTCTTTTAGTAGTAGGTAAGAGATAAAAACAGAATGCTATGCAAATATGAATTTATGCAGGAACAAAAATTATAAGTCGTTGTAGTGGTTCCTTAAAACAATAAGCTTTTATGTACAAAATTTTTAGAACATTTTTAAGAAAAAATTTTGGTACGCCAACCTTAAGTTTTTATTATTTTTCGAATAAAAGTCTAATTTCCAAAAAAAATACTAAGCCGTTCTTGAGATATCGAATTTTTCAAAAAAAAAAAATTACTTTTTTTTCTAAAAATTGAAAAAATATTTTTTCTTAAGTGTTTAAATGCAATGTTTTTTAAACTTTTTAAGAGCTTTTTTATAAAAAATTTCATTAAAATCCGTTATGTCGATAATGAGAAATTCAAACTTCGAAAAAATCGTTCTATGCTAGGTACAGTCAGTAATATCTAGATTTAAATATTTTTTTATTAAATTGTAGATCGTAAAGATTAATCAAAAGAAAAAAAATTTAGCAAAATTCTCGGAACCGTTTTCGAAAAAAATGCGATTTTCGAAAACCATTTTTTAAAACTTGTATGGAAGTTACCGTTAGTTTTAGATAAAACAAATTTTTTTTTCTCAAATCTTGTAGATTATGTTAAGAAACTTTTATTTGCCAAGTTTGAAAAAAATCGAGCATGGGGTTTTCGAAATATTGAGTTTCCAAAAAAAAATTTTGAAATTTTTCTTAAAAATCCAAAAAATTAAAAATTGAAAATTTGAATATGTAATAATATTTAAACTCTGGAGGAGCTTGGGATTCGAGAAAATCAAAAACAAAAAAAATGGACCCAGGGTGGCTACCAAAAATAATAATTTTTTGTAAATTTTTTTTCAACCATTAGCTAGTTTTAACCAAATGAAATTTTTCAATTTTTTTTTTTTAAATTCTGTGGGACAGTTTTTGAGAAAAAAAAAAATTTATAAAATTTCGAAAAAAAATCGTATGGCAGGTACCGTTATTTTTGGTCTTAAAAAAAACAGAAAAAAACGTCCGGGGGGGAAAAATTAAAACCCATATCTACCAAGTTTGAAGAAAATCGGCCGAGCCGTTTAGGCTGTAGTCGAACCGACAGACAGACAGACAGACGGACAGACAGACAGACAGAATTGCGAGACCCACTTTTTTGGTCTTCGCTATCATCGTAATGTCAACTTTGATCAAAATCTCGAGTTCGATTTTTTTTACGAATGCATAACTTGCCTTATAGTACCTATAAGTCGCAAGTAAAAATGACGAATCGAATTTGTGGCCCTTTTTACTTGCGATGTATGTATGTAAATAGGTTCTATAGGGCAAGTTCTGCATTTGGAAAAAAAATCGAACTCGAGATTTTGATCAAAGTTAACATTACGATGATAGCGAAGACGAATAAAGTGGGTCCGATAATTTCGTCTGTTTGTCTGTCTGTCTGTATGTCCGTATGTCTATAATGTCTGTACTTCGATCTATTTTCGACTTAATGGTTAGTGCGTTTGACTGTCATGCCGAAGGTCTCGAGTTAGATTCTAAGCCGCTGCAAGAAAGTTTTTTTCAGGGGTGTAGTGCCTTTTGCGAGGAATTGAAAAATCCTCCAACAGTATCTCTTGTCCTGGAAAGTGCTGCTCATTAGTTATTCGGAATCGGCAGAAAATTGTAGGTCCCCTCCGTTCCTGGTAACACGCACACAGGAATGGTTGAGAGTTATAAGCCACTAGGTCCTGGTTCACTTCGAGCTGTTGCACCACCAAATTTATTTATTTTTATTATAAGGCTCCAGTTATACATATGCGCACGTAGCTATCATTGAAACTTATCATTGACATTTTAATCGTTAATTTAAAGTCGGTGTTCACATTGGACTAAATCATCCGACTCCAAAGGAACGAACCCATTTATTTCAAAAGCTAAATATAAATAAAGAACTCACTGGACTCCGCTACGTAACATAAAGTTTGTTAGACTAACCACATACGTCTCTCGTAAACATCCTTAAGAATCGCTAGGTGATATTGCAGCACTTAAAAGCAGTCATATTATAACTATTTGCTCGGAACATTAATATTTATTTTATTTATTTATTTATTTAAACTGCTTCAAGATTTAATATCTTATGATAAAGCATAAAAAGATAAATTTACAAAAAAAAATGTTTTACAGTATTTTAATTCAAATTGAAAGAGTGAGAAAAAATTATTTTATTTAAGAAATTAAAAATAAATGCATTAATAAACTAACTATATTATTTAATTCAAAATAGTATTTCGCAATCAATTCAGCAATAAAAAGAAAAAGGAAATAATAGATATTAATTGGCTTCAACTGTTGTGGGAAAAATGTGCAAGTAATCCTCTCTGCAACTCAGTGGGTGTTCGTGACCTCTGCAACTCAACCGGAAGAGTATTCCACAGTTTAATATTGCTGCCACGAAAAATGATTGCGTGAACTTCGGCAATATAAGGCGTACACCTCTAGGAGATTGGGAAAATCGAAGCATTTCGTTCAGGTAAACAGGACATTTATTTTGTATGATAGAATGAAGGTTAGGTTAGGTTAAAGTGGCTGCTGACCGGAAAAGGACAGCACACTTAGACCAATATTTGGTCCGTTGTGATACCACAAGGATTTCAAAAATCCCCCTTACTCGTTAAACCATTTTGAGCTAATAATGAAGCGTTTGAGACAGTGGATGTCGGAATTATTTAGATCACTAGGATCGTTATAGTAGTAGTCTCCCAAGTGGAGTCTACGTCTTTGCGCTAGGGCAGGACAAGAGCATAGAAGGTGGGGAATTGACTCCTCTTCTTCTTCATCCATGCAGCTTCTGCAAAAGTCATTTGCAGGAACTCCAAGACGAGAAGCATGCCTTCCTATTAGGCAGTGCCCAGTAAGGACACCTATAATGGAGCTAATATGCAATCTACCAATAGAAATTAGTTGTTTTGAGCGTTTAGCATCAAACAATGGCCAAATCAGTTTAGTAGACCGGCAAGTTGGGGTGCTGGTCCACCTGTGGTTGGCTTTCTTTATGGTATCTTGCTTTAGCATAAGTTTACAAGTAGCTAGGGGTATACCGATGTTAGATTTGCTATCCAACAAAGGTAATATTGTTCCGTTTTTTGCAAGTTCGTCAGCTTTACAATTTCCTGGAATGTCTCTATGCCCCGGCACCCATGTAAGGTGAATGTTAAACTGTTTTGACATCTCCACCAGAGATGATCGACAATTTTGGGCTGTTTGTGAGTTAATGGAGACAGAGTCCAGTGACTTTAAGGCAGCTTGACTGTCTGAGAAGATACGTATATCGGTTGTCGATATAACGTTTTCTTTTAGCCAAGAGAGGACTTCTTTTATTGCTAAAAGCTCTGCCTGGAACACGCTACAGTGATTGGGAAGACGAAAAGATAGACAAAGATTTAATTTTTCGGAGTATACGCCTCCACCGACCCCGTCATCGGTTTTAGATCCATCTGTATAGAAATGAATTGCTTCGTCTATCAAAAACGACTCATTTTCCCATGAAGACCTGGAAGGGATGGATACTTGAAAATTTTTATCAAATTTTGGATGAGGGGTGGTGTAATCGACGTTACTAGGTAGACTACTGAACGAGTTCAGTATAGTAGAGTGACCAATATCATTATTGATCCACTGCGAGGAGGCTTTAAGTCGAATGGCTGTGTTAGCGGCCGATTGTTTGCTAAAAATATCTAGCGGTATGAGATGAAAAAGAACATCAAGTGCAGCAGAAGGAGTTGAGCGGAGAGTTCCACCCATGATTAAACAGGCTGTTCGTTGGACTTTGCTGAGCTTATCGCGGTTAGTTGCTGTTTCCAGCGCAGTCCACCATACTGTCACTCCATATGTAAGTATCGGTCTAATGACTGAGATGTATAGCCAGTGTGTTATATGAGTTTGTAGACCCCATTTATTACCTACGGCTTTTTTGCAAGAGAAAAGAGCTATGTTGGCTTTGTTGACTCTCTCTTGGATATTGGGCTTCCAGCTTAATTTCTTGTCCAAAATAAGACCCAGATATTTTGCTTTGTCTGAGAATTTAAGCGGTATACCTTTGATGAGGGGAGGGTCTATGTGTGGGATTTTATATTTCCTGGTAAATAGGACAAGTTCAGTTTTGTGGGGGTTGACACCGAGTCCACATTGATCTGCCCAGTTAGTAAGCTTGTTTAGAGCATTTTGTAGGAGTTCCTTCAGAGTATTAGGATGCTTACCAGATATCGCTATCGCAACATCGTCCGCATAGGCAATCACCCTGTGCCCCTCCCCTTCAAGAATCACTAGTAGTTCATTTACGACTAGGTTCCAAAGGAGAGGAGAGAGGACGCCGCCTTGCGGCGTACCCCTACTGACAGTCCTTCGAGTAGTAAAATCGCCCAGTTTTGAATTAATAATCCTGCTTATCAGCATATGATTTATCAAATTACTGATTGACTTATCCACCTTTAGAGATGACAGCGCAGATGTGATTGCGGATGCGTCGACATTGTTAAAAGCTCCTTCTATATCCAGGAAAGCAACTAAGGTGAACTCCTTATGATGAAGGGAGTGTTCGATAGTACGAACCAGCGTATGTAGAGCGGTTTCTACAGATTTCCCTTTGTTATAAGCATGTTGAGCATTGGATAGTAAGGACTTATCAATGTTTGCCCTCAAATGGATTTCAATCAGACGTTCAAATGTTTTAAGTAGGAATGATGAAAGGCTAATAGGTCTTAGATCTTTAGGATTAACATGGCTAGGTTTGCCAGCTTTGGGGATGAAAATAACATTTACTTCTCTCCATGACAAAGGAATGTGAGCCAGAGCGATACAACCATTTAAGATGTTTACCAGAATGGGTATCAGAATATCGGAATTTTCCTGTAATTCCGCTGGAATTATTCCATCTGGCCCAGGAGATTTGTATGGATTGAAGCTGTTTATTGCCCATTTTAATTTTTCCTCTGTAATCAGACCTTGTGGAGGAGTTATGCTACTGAGTATGTTGTTAGGATCAGGATCAGTGCTATTAACGTAAGGAGAGCTGTCTGGAAAATGTACATCCAGGAGCAGATTGAGCGATTCTTCGCTTGAGTTTGTCCAGGAACCGTCATTGTTTTTTAGGCAACTTGGCATTACTGGATTTTTGGAGAGGATTTTTCTTAACCTTGATGCCTCTGAGTTGCCTTCTATATTGTTACAGAAAGTTCTCCAGGACATACGCTTGGTTTTCCTCAGTTCTTTTTTATATAACTTGAGGGAGTCTTTATATGAATCCCAATCAGAAGCTTCTCTGGAGGTTTTCGCTCTATTAAAGAGTTTCCTGCATTCTTTTCTTAGTGGATCCAGCCCCGAGTACCACCAGTGTGGTTTCTTTTTACCTCTTATTTGTATAAGAGGGCAGGCAGTTTCCAGAGATTTGTTGAGGGCTGCTGTGAGGTCATTGACTTTAATATCAAGATCCTCAGTGTTGTAGGGTATGCTGTATAACTCAGGCCTGATTGACCTTAATAGAGTTGCCCTATATAGAAGCCAATCTGTTTTCCGATGGTTACGGAAGGAAGGTTGGCTAGGAGGTTCGTCCATTATTTCGAATTGTATGTATCTATGATCAGAGAGAGAATGATCATTTGATACTTTCCAATTCGAGATAGTATGATAAATTTTATCTGAGACAAGAGTTATGTCAAGTACTTCCTGTCTGTTTTTAGTAACAAATGTGGGTTCATTTCCAACGTTACATATTGTTAGGTTAGTGTTCAAAATATAATCGAAAAGAGACTCACCTCTGTCGTTTATATTCGTGCTACCCCACACTGTATGATGGGCGTTAGCATCACTTCCAATAATGAGGTCAGTCTTCTGCCTATCTGCATCAGTGATAAGCCTCCTCAGAGTGTCTCCTGGGAGGGGGCCAAGGTGGTCATGGCCTAGA
This sequence comes from Chrysotoxum bicinctum, assembly GCA_911387755.1. Lineage (NCBI taxonomy): Eukaryota > Metazoa > Arthropoda > Insecta > Diptera > Syrphidae > Chrysotoxum > Chrysotoxum bicinctum. Next base: position 60,799,925 of record OU426987.1, on the reverse strand, counting down.
TATGCCGACGCCAGCCAGAAAGTTCCTTTGGCTGTTTCCAGTCTTGCGACGGTTACATCTCGATCACTGAAATTAGGTAGTAAAAATACATTTAGGCTACTTTTAACTAGTATGCAAGATCTGGGTTCACCTTTATCTAATGCATACAGCAAGTAGTAGTTTGGAGTCCTTAGTCCCCGAACGATGGATTTCACAATCCAGGGTTCTTGGATTAGGACGATGTCTTCTCCGCTGCTGGATAGACGAAGAAGCAGGGAGGCCGAGGCCTTGATAGAGTGTTGGAGATTAATCTGAAGAAATCGCAGCATCTTTGCTACAACCCTCCCGATCAACCTCCAACACGGTGACGTTGGAGTCTTCCGATTCCGAGGTTGAGCCCAGAAGAGCGTCCTCACTCAGAAGATCTTCATTGTTGTGGTCATCGATCTCCATGTCGCTGACTGTTTTTATTGTCTCCACTGTTGCCGAAGATGACCTGGATGCCTCTTCCTCTTCCAGTGATGGGAAGGTGATAGATGCACCAGGGTCTGCAGCAGCAGTTTCGACTACGTTGGAGGAAGTGGATGCACCAGTAACATCCGCGTCCTTTTTATACACCTTCAGTGTGATGGTCTCAAACCCAAACCTAATCACACCTTTGGTCTGCGCCAGAGGAGCAAGGGACTCCTTATTTAGTACAATAATTGCACCTCTGTAGGGTCCCTTTTTCTCCTCCAGTTTCGCAACTTTCCAGTTGTGAGTAGGAAGGGATGGGTTCGATAGCCGGATCATCTGGAGTATTACATCCATGCTGGAGAGTTCGGCTGTAACCATGGCGCGAGCTCTTGGTCTGCACGGGATTTTCTCCTTAGCAACAACCTCGAGCTTAGCACCAGGCCAGACTTCCCCTAACCGGCTAACGGCCAACGATAGAAGATCACACGATCTCTGATCGTCACAAACCATGAGCTTAACATGTCCTTGATGCCAGCCTCCATCGTTTGTGATTGGAGGTGGTCCAGGGTTCTCCATCATGATACTCATGAAGCTCAACTGGAGCTTCCCCTTGACCACCTGCCAATTTTCCGCAGAGATCGTGCCATCGACGTCGTTCCCGTCAATGATCGCGACCACGATTTTGTTTTTAACCACATCACTGAAGGTCTTATTCCCTCCACAGGGATGTGATGGAGCGCTGATGTTGTGCACTTTGGGGCGTTTGGGTACTGAAATTGTGCCCTCCATAGACCTTTGACGCTTCGACGTGGAGTCTCCGCTGGCCTGGACGCTATTATTAGCTAAAAAGCTTTTAGCCCACTTGATTTTTGCATCATGCTGAGAGTTCCCCCCGGCGCCAGGTTGTTCACCAAACACCCTGAGTATTCTCTTAGCATTGCGAATGTCCTTGTAGAGTGTCCTAGAAGGTTTGGGCTTACGTCCGCTCCCCCTAGGGCCTTCTTTAGGATTTGTGGAGTTGTTAGAGGTGGAGGGACCATGCTTCACAGTCCTACCACCGCTGGAATGAGGCAAAGAAGTTCGGGGAGGTTTACTCTCCTTAGTGGTAGCAGGACCATGCTTCACAATCTTACTACCACTGAACCGCGGTGTCGAAGTTTGGAGAGGTTTACTCTCTGAAGTAGTAATAGAAGGGCCATGCTTCACAGCCCCCCTGTTACTGGAAGGAGGTATTTCTACCATTTTACTCCTGCTTTTGCTTTCGGCAATAGGACTGTGAGAATCCACAGTACTACTACTTCCAGCGCAAGCCGGAGAAACAGCAGACGGCTTTTCAGTCGCACTGCTGGCCTGTCTCAAAGACCAGGACTTTCCACCATCTTTTGTGTTTAAATTTTCCATAAAAGATCCCACGAGTAACGGAGAAAGGGTGGTCCATCTGCACAGAGATCCGTATATGCAGATAAGGCTAGTTAATCCGGAGGTCGCCTGGTATCCGGATACCATAATACGCAACTGAAAATAGTCATTAAGACAAATTCCGAAGATAGTTGACTTAAGGTGTGAAACACTGGTGTGTCTTGGAATATTGTAAATGAAGCGTAAACAGTCATTGAATGCTACGTTTATTTTGCGTTTACAGTCGTAGTCCAAGGTTGGATATATGGAACAGTTGTATAAGAAAAATAGTATAATGAGGCTTTTAACTAAACGCAATTTCATGGTTGGGAAAAGGAGACTGGCAGATGCCCTCAAACTTCTCAGTCCAGAATATATTCTTCATATTGTACTCGAAATAGCATTGCAGCAGCTCAAATTTTTATTCAACGTATACCCAAGATATTTCACCTTTTCAACTAATGGTATAATTTCTCCATTTAGAATAATGTTTGGAGATTCTCGGGTACTAATATTTCTCCTTGAACATAGCATCGCTAAAGTCTTTGAAGGGTTGAATTTTAGTTTATTTTGAGTGGACCATATAGTTGTATTCTCGAAATATCCTCATTGATTCTTTCTACTAGGTCTTCTATTAGCCCAGATGGACGACTCAAATATATAAGGACATCATCTGCGTACATTTGAATATTACTTGATTCTATACTATCAGGCAGATCATTTATAAACAGTGTGAACAAAAGCGGACCTAAAACAGAGCCTTGCGGGACTCCTTGGTTTATTGTAAGTGGTCTTGAAACACCACTATCAGTTTTAACTGTTTGAATCCTGTCTTTAAGATAGGTCTGCAGTAAACGTATAGCAGTACTTGAAAAGCTAAAGTTATTTCTCAATTTTGACATAAGAATTGAATGATCAATACAATCAAACGCCTTTGGCAAGTCCAATAACAATAATACACCAAATTTGTAAAAATCTAGTTCCATCGGCAAGTCTGTTGTAACTTTAATGACTACTGATTCACAACTATGCTTGACCCGAAATCTAGATTGCCAGCGAGAAATCATGTTATTTTCATTTAAAAAGTTTAACATTTGATTTTGAATAACTTTTTCAAAAAGCTTTGAGAGATAGGGTAACAAGCTTATATGTCTGAAGTCAGCTGGCAAAGATGGACTTGTTTTCTTAGGGATAGGAACAATTTTGGCCTCCTTCCAGCACATACTTCTACAAATACAGAAATTAAAAATATGCTTAACATACCGCACAATTAGGGGTAAAATTAACTTTATAAACTTTAGAGATATATCATCAGGTCCGACGGCATCCGATTTAACAGAACGAACTGAATCAATAACATCATCTAATTCGATGCAGTTAAAGGAAAAGCCCATGTTGGAATCAGGGTAATTAACATCGTCAAGTAAAGAGGAGCTTGAACTGCTTGGAGCAAATTGTGACATCATAACATCAGGGTTAAATGAACACTCAGACATATTTTTGGTCGCAACTATACCGGCACCTTTTAAATTCTTCCATAGTTGTTTTGAACTAAGTGATGGATCTAGTTTATTTAAAAGAAAATACCTCTTAGATGAGCGAATAAGAGCCGTTACATTATTTCGAGTGACACAATATTGCCTCTTGTTATATTCAGTTGGATTTCGTTTGTATCTTTTAAAAAATCGTTCTCTCTCTTCAATCAAACATTTAATTCGGTTATTGTACCAGGGGAAAGTTGTAGATTTTATTCGTTTGGTTACAAGAGGTACATAGTTTTCTTATAAGGAGTCAACTAAGCTATTTAAAAGCCAAATTTTGCTATTTATAATAGACGCATTTACATTCTTTCACAAGCACGGTATGATGAACATTTGATGGATGAAAAACATTATCGTAAATTTAACACCTGCAGAGAAAAGGCTTGCATTAAAAAACGATTTCAGGAAGATTTTTAGTATGAACTGTGCATTCATCATAGGCGGTGATCTAAACTGCAAGCATAGGGACTGGGGTTGTAGTAGAGCTAACTCGTGGGGAAATGTTTTGTCTGACATTACTATCATGTTGCCTGTTTCTATTATGTTTCCACCTAGTTATACATACTTTCCGGCTAGTTCTCGTGGAAGTCCTTCTGTTATAGACTTATTTGTCACCAATGTTTCTGGTCTTATGTCGAATCCAATTTCGTTAAATGAGCTTAGCTCTGATCACAATCCAGTCATGTGTAAAATTCTTTGGTCGGGTTTACAAAATGTACAATATTTTCAGGACATAAAAAATGCAAACTGGTCAAATTATAGAAAAGAAGTAAAAAGGGCCCTTCAAACAGTCCCTACAAACCTTGAAACAATTTCATGTAAGGAGGATGTGGACTCTCTTGTTCAGCAATTTTCCGACCATGTCCTTAGTTCGGCCAAATAATATTCCAAAAGTTGCAGTAAAATGCTATAGTAATAAAATTCCACCCCATATAATGGAATATATAAAAATAAGAAATATGTTTAGACGAAATTGGCAAAGACATCGCCAACCTTCTTCGCGTATCCAAGTTGCACAATTAAATAAAATAATAAATAAGTGCATTCAAGACCATAGAAATAAAGAATGGAATGACAAACTTAAAACTTTAAATAAAGGTTCCAAACCATTCTGGAACATAGTAAAAGTTGTTAAAAATAAAAACAAGCAAATACCTTGTCTAAAAAATGGTACTGAAACCTTTTTTACAGATACTGAAAAGGCGAAGGCTCTCGCATCAAGTTTCTCCCAAAATCATATTTTATCACAACATTTAGGAGATACAAACACAAACGCTATTGTAGAGAATACCTTGCAGACTTTTAATATGATTTCCCATGAAACTCCGTCAAGTGAATTTGTAACTGAAGTAGACACAAAATATTTCTTAAATAATCTATTAATAAAGAAAACAGGTGGAAACGACAAAATAAGAAATATTTATCTTAAAAAATTACCGCGGGTAGGTGTAAGGTTCCTTACTTATATATTGAATGCAAGTATTAAAATACAATACTTTCCGGATGAGTGGAAACTTGCAATGGTTATCCCAATACTAAAAGCAGGCAAGTCTTTAGAAAGTATTCAAAGTTATAGACCAATTAGTTTACTAAGTTCGGTAAGTAAAATTTATGAAAGAATCCTGAAGGAAAAAATTATCAAAATTATTGATGATCGGAAAATATATCCCGATGAACAGTTTGGCTTCAGACGTTTTCATGGAACTTCACACCAAGTTCTAAGAATATGCAATACTGTTAAAAGCAATCGTGCATTAGGCAAGTCAACAGGCATGATTCTGCTTGACATAGAAAAAGCATTTGATTCTGTGTGGCATAAGGGTCTCATTTATAAAATGATAAATTATAACTTTCCTCCATTTCTTTGTAAAATAGTGCAAAGTTTTGTTGCAAATAGACGTTTTAAGGTACATATTAATAAAGGAGTGTCCGATCTTATTAATTTTTCTGCTGGTGTACCCCAAGGCTCGGTTCTTGGACCAGTGTTATACAATTTATACACATCAGATTTGCCAACACTTCCTGATTGTAATGTCGCAATATATGCCGATGACACAGCAATATTTTCGTCGCATGAAATTGGTCTCAATATTGAGACAAATTTAAAAAATGCAGCTAGAATATTGCAAGATTATTACACAAAGTGGAAAATAAAGCTTAACGCCGAAAAGATCCAAGCAATCTTTTTCACCAGAAAAAGAAAACCTTGCCTACTTCCGGCTAATCAGCTCATTATTAGTGGACACCCCATCAAGTGGGAGCCTTCTGTTAAATACTTGGGCATATTTCTTGACAGTAAACTTACATTCAAAGAACACAATATACAAACAATTAAAAAAATAAATATTGCAATTAAAATTTTGTATCCATTCATAAATAGAAAATCATTACTTTCTAATGAAAACAAAGTCATATTACACAAAACTATTTTTCAAGCCATTCTTTTATACGGATGTCAGATTTGGGGTAATTGTGCAGAATGTTACATTAAAAAACTACAGATATCTCAGAACAAAATACTTAAAATGATGTTGAATTTACCTTGGCATCATTCTACTCATGATCTTCATCTGAGAGCCAATGTTGAATTGATCTCAAATAGAATACAAAAACTCAATGATTCATTTAAAATCCGATGCGACATTCCTGAGAATCCCCTTATTAATGAGTTATGTTTATGACATGTTCGCTTACCTGTGCAAGTCAATTCTGTCTTCCTCATATTTACCTATCTATGTATGTATGTTATGATTTAACATCTATTTGTACAGGTACATTATTCGTTTACTTAAATTAAATTTATTTATTTATGTATGTATATATTTATTTATTTATTAATTTATTTATTTATTTATTTATTTATTTATTTATTTACTTAATTGATTCAATCAATTAAATGAGTGTTCGTTTGCTTATTTATTTATGTATTTATTTATACTTGTTTATTTATGGACTTACCTACAATTTGTTTTTTTTTTATGTTACTCATTTATTTAATAAATTACTGTTTAATCTTTAAAAGTATTAATTTATTTATTTTGTAATGATTGCGTTATTTTTTGTTACCTACTATGTATTTATAATTTTTTTTTTTTTTTTTTTTTTAATCAAATTGTTATTCATATACACTTACATATATGTACCTATATATGTTCATTGTAAATTAAATTATTATTATTTGTTTTTTTTATTAAATGGAGGTTTTTGATCGTTGTTTCCTCAAAAATGTGTTTTTATAATACTATTTTATTTATTTATTAATAAATTTATTATTTGTTGCAGTAGAAAGATATACCTATGTAAAATCATATCTCTGTACTTTGATCTTTGTAAATTGTGCGATAACAAACCGAGTTTTTGAACGAAATAAATATATCTATCTAAAACATTATCGTTCACATTCGTCGAACAAGAACTGTCTAACATCACTTCTAATTAGGATTTTGACCATGTCTGTAGAAAACTTATATTAATCTAATAAAATCCACCTGAATTACCGCTTTTGCTTATAAAACTCATTTTGATATATTTCCATACGGTGTGCACAACTCGAGAACTTCATGGAAAATTAAATTTGCTTTAGGCTTGACAAGCATGCGTTCACATTTTAAAAAATGCTTGTTATGCAGCCAAAATATCAAAAAATTTTGAAATCCATTCAGCACGCTTGAGAAAGCCCTGGATTGAGATATTACTGAAATCAATCGTGCTTTTCAAACAAAAGTTGTAGCTTTTTATATAAGACTTATAGTACTCTCATGAAGGCGACAGGCATAGCGACACTACTTGTTAGATTAGTCTCTGTTAAATTTAATAATAAAATATTCCCTTTTTTAATACTTGTTTTGTATCTTAACCTACTCTGCACTGTAAAATCGTGCTCTAATTTTAGCTCCACCACCAGGATAGAGTTGGTATCACAAAATCAGACTCCATGATAATACTATAGGTTGTATGCAAAGAATGTAGTAAGTACGCAACATTCCCAATGTAATACTACCTTTGTATATAAAACCTATATTATTATCATGGAGCGTGATTTTTTATTGCGAACGCTAGCCTGGTGGTGGCGCAGAAATTAGCGCACGCTTTTACAGTGGAGAGTAGGATAACATACAAAACAAGTAGTAAAAAAGAGAATATTTTATTATTAAATTTAGCAAAGACAAATCTAGCAATTGCAGTCGCTAGTCTTAAGATGTCGCCACAATCTTTCGTCTTCTTGATAGTACTATAAGTTTTATATACAAAGATACTACGTACAAGATTTATGTGGTTTTTGCACCGCACTAAAAATTAAAAAGAAGATTAACTTTGACAGCAACTTTTAAAATGCTAATGGTGTTTCATTTTTACTTGCGATATAGGTACTATAGGGCAAGTTCTGCATTTGGAAAAAAAATCGAACTCTAGATTTTGACCAAAGTTGACATTACGATGATAGCGAAGACGAAAAAAGTGGGTCCGACAATTCCGTCTGTCTGTCTGTATGTCTGTATGTCTGTACCTCGAACTACAGCCTAAACTACCGGAGGTATTTTCTTCAAACTCGGTAGTTAAGGGTCTTCGATGATTCGCTAGAGGAGAAATTGAAATTTTTTTTTTAGCTCCAAAACTAAGGGTACCCCCCATACACCCGTAATGCAAAATCTTATTTATCTCAAAAACGGCTCTAACGATTTTGATAAAAAAAATTAGGTGTGATATTATGGACATGGACTATATTTTGGTGAAAAAAAAATTTGGGGGAAATGTTATTAGGGGTACCTGTCATAGAACGGTTTTTTTGATTTTCGAATTTCTCACCAACGGCTCTAACGATTTTAACCAAAATTTTTATGCAGAAGCTGCTTTGCATTTGAAAAAATTTAAACTAAAATTTTTTTCGAAAAAATAGTTTTTGGATTTTTAAAAAAATAATAAAAAATTTTTTTTGAAAATTCAATATCTTGAAAACCGATACACGATTAAATTTTTAAATTACGTTTAAAAATGTATTTTATTAAATAATAACAATTTGCATATCAATTTTTTTTATAAAAATTTTAAGGAAAATTTAGTACACAAAAAACCTGTTTAAGTGTGTCTGTATGTCTGTACCTCTCACTACAGCCTAAACCCCGAGACCTATTTCTTTCAATCTCGGTAGTTAAGGGTTTTCGGTGATTCCCTAGAGGAGAAATTGAATTTTTTTTTTAGCTCCAAAACTAACTCCCCATACACCCGTAATGCAAAATCTTATTTATCTCGAAAGCGGCTCTAACGATTTTGATAAAAAAAATTAAGTGTGATATTATGGACATGGACTACATTTTGGTCAAAAAAAATTTTGGGGCAAAATGTTATTAGGGGTACCTGCCATAGACCCGGTTTTTTAATTTTCGACTTTCTCATTAACGGCTCTAAGGATTTTATCCCAACATTTTTAGCAGGAGTCCCCTTAAGTTTAAAATAATATTGTATATACAAATATTCGAAAAAATATTTATTGGTTTTTTTGAAAAAAAAAAATTTAAATCAATATCTTCAAAACCTATGAACGATTATTTTTTGAAATTATTTCCTAAACCCAATATTATTAAATAATTAAAATCCGCATCCCATATTTTTTAAATTCATAATTTTCCGGAAACCAGAAGGCAATTTTATGCAGTTGAACATTATTATCTCATTAAATCCATGTTTTATATTTATAAAATGTATCTTAAATTCCAAAGTACTTTTACATAAGAGCAAGTTCGTGCGATCCAGTCGTGCATTTTATTTTTTTTATAAAGTGAAAACGAGAGAAAGAGAGTTTCAATTGTGCCAAACGATGGAGAAAAATCATATAGATAATTTAGCACTATATGGATATTAGATCAGTTCGAACTATAAAACAATTGATCCAATGAAGATTTTTTTTTTAATCTACCAGATATAAGAAATAAATTCGTATGATAAATCTTCGAGATTTAAAAATTTTATTAAGAGTCGAAAAATTTATAGACCTGCATTTGAAAGCTTTTTTTATTGAAAATTAATTAAAAATAAATTAGAGACCATAACATCTCATAGAGAGCTTAAGCCTAGTAACTTACAACTCTCAACCAATCCTGTGTGCGTTTTAACAGGAATCGGGCGGATTTACAATTTTCTGTCAATTCCGCACGGCTAATAAGCAGCACTTCTTATGAAAAGAGATACTCTTGGAGGATGTGTGAATTTCCTGCAAGAAGTAGTACACCCCCGAATAATATTCTTTTAGCAAAATTAATTACCATACCAAAATCAACCGATTTTCGATTAATGACTGCTATTCATTTGTTTATAATGTAAACCAGAATCCTGAAAAATATTTTCTATAATTAAAAACAAATCCATAATAGCTTTAAATTTTCTATAGTTAATTTTCGCAGTTATAAAATTTATATAAAATTCAATTTTATTCTTGGATTTTCCGTGGGACTAAATGTTGTTTTTTTTTTTTTGTGACGATCTTTCAATGTAGACCTCATTAAAACTATAATAAAGCAAATTATGGAACATTCTTTTGTAAAACGAAATTGTAAACAAAATAAACAACATAAATCGACACCTAAATACTGCCTTAATTATTTAACAGTCTAATAGTGTATACTCGTAATGTAATACAAAACTTAGTTTGTTTGAGGAAATAATTAATGGCATCATTGTTGCGAATACGTTTACGTTTGACATTGAACTATATGCCATTAATAAAGTATAGTATTAGCTTTTACAAAAAAAATACTATGCGGTGAGTGTTTTCTATTTATAATTAAGAGCAATAGAGGGAGGACCCGTACCCTAATGTCAATACCATATGAATTAATTTTTTAATTTCACAAATTTTGAATGATTGCTGAATTAAATTATTTGTGTTTTAGTTAATATTTTTGTATTTTAAATGATTAATTTTTATATAAACAATTTGTGTTCGTTCAACGACGGAATCACTTCAACAAATATCACCCCAAGTTTCCATATACAACCACAACAACAAAAATCGAATTACGTTCGTATTTGGTAGATACGGTAGTGAATCCGTTTGTTTCCGAGGGTTGTTGTTGTTTCAAAACATATCTTGCTCTTGGTCGGGCTTTAAGCAGGCTGCTTCCATCTTGAGAATTCTTCTGCTGCCGTATGATGTGTTAAAAGTGCCTTAGCGGGAACGCAACGAAAGAGGCGTTATAAATATAGGATTAGTTAGGCCCATAAAATCACCATTGTACGTTGAAATTAACATACGAGTAAGACAAAAGTTCAAAGCTCGACAAAAGCATCAGTTAGTTTAATAAACACAAATGTTACAATAATCAGAAAACAAAAATTGAATTGTATGTCTTCAAGCTGGGTCTAAAGGAATATTCAATGCGGTTTGCCACCCTATACAACTGAGAGAAAATTTTAAGAACCTTTTGAGACAGCTTTAATTCTTATTTTACTACTAATTTTGGCCCAGTAACTCTACCTTGCGAATCTCCAGCATTTAATTTAAAAATTGTTTTAATGGTAATATATTATTTATACTTCCATTCTTGGTAACACGCACTCGGGAATGGTTAAGAGTTGTTAGTCACTATAATTGTAGGCTCTTTACGATCCTTTAAGGCCTCTTTTTTTTTTTTAGTGTTTGGCATCAAGTCTCTTATCGGAGACTTAACTTTTCGACCGGTGTATATAAGTTGTGTTAACTGGTTTCAAGTCTGATCTTTATAAAATAAGTGCTAGTGCCCCCAGGGTTACGTTTTGTCTCGGAATTTCTTTCTCATATTCATCAATGAACTTTTGTCTGAAACCTCTAATCCAATAAATTGTTTTCCTGACGACAGTACCCTCAGCTTCGTTTCCAGATTCACGTTTGTTTTTTGGATGTTTATTAAGAATGGTAGTGTATGATAAGGTCATTAAATTCTGACCTTTATAGCATTGTAAAATAGAGCGACAAAACCGCGTAGGATTTAATTCTTCAAAATCTCAATGCTGTCTCCTGTCGTTAAAACGCAACCCACCCCCCAAACGCTATCTATGAGCGGCATTCGCAAACCACCTTGTGAGAAAAGATCAGTCATGTAATTATTTCACCAAAAGTGCTGCTAAGTGTTTAGGTTTAATTTAATTTAATTGTTAAACTCTCGATTCAGAGAACCCCCATCATTTAACCCTTGAGCCCAACTCCGGGGCTGATAAATTCAGAGGTTCTTTCTTTAGCCGCACTTCACGAATGTGGAATGCTTGCTGTAAAGTCTGGTTATAGATGAGTTGCTAGAATGGCTTGCTTTGCAAGTAAGACGATGCATCGGCTTCACTAACGACATGGTTATAAAAGCTTTAGCGACGTTTGAAGAAACTCTATGTGATATAATCCAGAGGCCTGACAATTAATAGAAATTGTTTCTTTCAGTAGGATTTATTATCAACACTGCAAAGACAAAAATCATTCCATTTACCAAGAAACCACTCCCGTCACACACAGAATCTACAAAATTAGCGGGCGACATAATCACCCAAATAAGGTAAAATATCTGGGAACTGATCTGGATAGCAAACTCTTTTAGAATAAACACGTCGAAATAACTGCAGGCCATTAAAGCCTTTATGATATGCAAGAGACTAACAGGCAAATCCTAAGGTTGCAAACCAAACATTCTAAGGTGGATGTACACCATGATGGTAAGACCCGCTATTACCTATGTTGCAGTTGTGTGGCACTAAAGAAGCAAACTAGCAACAACTAGGAAACCACTAGAACGAGTTCACAGGCTCACATGCAAATGCATCATTGGAGAAATGAGAACTTGCCCTATAGCAGAAATAGAGGAACCCCACTTTAAGTGGTAATAGTGCGGCTAAGATTCGCCAGAGACGGTACTGGTAAAATTATAGGAACAATAGAAAGGGACTCCTTATCCAAGTCTTCAACATCGAGTTCACTAGATATTCCAAAAGATGGCATGATTAAAATGTATAATTCAAGGATAACTTCAGCTCAGAACGAAGTTAGGTAACAATAAGAAGTGGGTAGGCGAAACAGTAAACTACTTCCCTCAATACAAATGCGATCAAATAAAATAACGTCTCAAGAGTGAGGTGTAGTACTAAGCTTTCTTTGTCGATGGAGCAGTCCACATAAGCTTTTTCCAGCTAGAAGTTAATACCACAGCAAAATGTGCCGAACGAAATCTCGAAGGAAATTACCGCAGCCAAAACATTACCATCATTTCGGACAGCCAAGGAGCACTCAAAGCATTAAACTCTTTTGTCATTAGATGTAAACAGACCTCGGTATTATGTCACAGTTAATTGGGTACCAGGTTACGTACGTGTCATTGGAAAAGAAGATGCAGACTTTTAAACTCAACAAGAATGACACCACCAACGAGGTTTAAACAATATTGTGGAATAGGAGTAAATGTGATTGAAACTGGAATCAAAACGGGAATGGAGGAAATAATATCAAAAATATGGACAGAACTCCCAAAACTGAGGCTGGCCAAAATGCTTCTTGGGAGCTACAACTAAGAACGCTCTATATCCTGTATCGGATTTAGTAGAAACAACCTTAGAACACTTACGTGTTTCCTCAATGGGCATTGCAAACTGGGAAGACACCCCAGTATTCTTGGCCTGTTGACCAGTGCTACATGCTGATTCTGTAATGCTTATGTACTAGGAACCATCGAACCATAATATGGTAGATGTAATGCATTTGTGCAATAAAGGCACAGGTATCCGGGACGCGTATTGCCAAACTGTATATCAGCACAGATCTCCATAGTCTGTGCTCAGCCATTTTCTGCTCACCGAATTTGAAAGTATTGTAGAGCAAACTGTATGCTACCACAGAGATTGAACTACAACCTCCTACAATATTCCTTATTTTTTCAAGGAAGAAATTATGATGAAAGAGTTGTAGTCTGAACGGTCTTTCTCAGCTCTAGACGGGTACACAATAGATCTAAAATTCAAATTCAAATTCTTTCCTTAATTTATTCATGTTCCTGCTAGATTACTAAGATCTAGATTTTTTAAAATTTCAAATACCAAACAAGATACGGTTGCAATGAGCCCTTTCTACTAAACTTTAAACCTTAGCGAAACATAAAAATTTTATAAAAATTAAAATATGATTTTCGATTCAATTTGTATGGTCATTTTGTAACATTTGTCTGACTCCTTGTAGATAGTATACCTACATAACATCTACTGCAATTTGCTATCTTAAGTTTTCTGTAAAAATCTTCATAAAACAAAGCTAAAATACTCTTCTTACTTTATCGTACAGCCATTCGATATTTCTTTTTCTGAAAAAAAAATACACACCCTTTTCAGGAATTTACCGTTTTTTTGTGTTGTTTGTATTATGAAAATTATTTTCTGTATAATATATAGATTCTTGTCGTTAGGAATGAAAATACAATAAAAAAAAGAATTATTTACAAAAGTATCTATCCTCGTAGCGTTGACAATAGTCACATATAAGTTGGCAGCAGCGTCCGTTGTTAAACCGGCATCGACACTTCTCCACCTGTTTGAAAACGCGCGTTGTATAGCCGCGTCCGCAGCACAGATTCGCACAATTATCTGGATGCAAGCATTGGCGATCTTTGGTCACCGAACAGTATGTGGGTGATGTTTCCAAATAGTATAGAGTTGTATATTGTGATTGTTGTTGCTGTAAATATTCAAATAATTCATGATTTAATTTAGTTTAATGAATTTAATAAAAAAAAAATTATAACAAACTTTTTTTCGCTTTGGCTTTTTCATTCGACTACTGGGTGCCTCTCTTCGCATAGTTCTTATATTTGGAGCCTTTCGAACGGCTGTGTTATACTTTTGCCTCAATAAGCCTGCAGTTGCATTGAAATCGGATAGCTTCTTCCAACAGGTCTTCATTGAACACGAGCCTGACACTCCATGACATTTGCATTTGTCCTTCATCAAGGACGATACAGCCTCTATGCCGACCTTTGAAGAAAGAGAACAACATATTTAGTAAAGTGCATTATCTTATAATTTGTATCTTACTTCAGAATCATGACGTAATATCTCCGAAACTTCATCTCCATCACCTCCACGGAGATCTAGAAAACTTCGCGTCACTCTTTTGCCGTGCTTAAGATTGTCATTGCAGCCACCCCATTGGAAGTCTTGACTAGCTTTGTTTTGTTTCCTTGGACCGCAGCTACATTTTGTCATTCGACCTTCGGCACAGGCTCTTGCTATAGAATGCGTCATAGCAGCTGCCGTCAGAGCATGGACGAACGCTGTTTCTTTGTAGAGTTTTTTGAATATATTCCGTTTGCCTCGTATTTCAATGGAACAATTCCAGCGATCGTAACGGAATTGATCTTCGCAGTGCAATATCGCTAAGCGGCGGGCTTCCCGAATTGTGTCCGGCAAGCCGAATTCTTTCCGGCATTGGTGATTTTGGCGACGTGTTGCTACCATATATCTGCATGGACCAGGCACCTGTCCATTTGCGCTGAACACTGCCATAACGGTGTGTTCCGATATAAAATGTTCACTAAAAATAAAAGGAAAATAATTCGTAAATTATATTGAAAAATTTAAATTTTAAAAAGTAACTACTTTCAATCAATTGTTCTCAAACTGTGAGAATGGCGAAATAATTTTGGTTTGGAACTAAGATAAGTTATCCGAATTCAAACTGCCGGATAAAGTTATATTGGTGGTTGCCCTGACTAAAAAGGTGTGGTGAAACTTAAATGTGGTTGATGTATTTGCTTACATAGTTCATGTATTATTCCGCAGATGGCGCAGGTAAAATTTCATAGAACGTTTTTAATTTTTTAACAAATGAGTAAAAAAAAAACGGAATGGCTTAATTACTCTTTAAAGACAGCATAATAAATATAACAAAGATATAAGATAAGCCAAAAGAAACAGTTTTAAAAATCTTTGGGAGGGTATTTCAACAGCCCCTGCTGCGGCAAGACTTCACAAAGCTCTTGCCAAAAAGAAGACAGTTATACATCATTGGCACTTCGGTGTGGCGATGGAAGGTTCACTGAAAATGAAGAACAGAGGTCCAACCTGCTGCTTAACACACACTTTCCAGGCGGTTTGCCCATAAACATACGAATGGAAAATAGCTACGACCATTTGTCCAAATAAAAGGATAGATTGGGCAATTCAAGACTTACAGCAATGAGAACCTGCCGTATCGCAGCTATGGATTGTGTCCTGTTTCTATCCTCTCTCCACGAGTACTTCGAAAGTCCGGCAAAGGGAACTATCATGAGATTTTCAAAGGAGGTAACTAGGACAGGCAATAAACAATAATTTGGTCTCATAGGGAAAGGGACTTATTGTGGACCTCCACAGTAACAAATCTTCTTGACATCCCAAGATATGGTATGATCAAAAAATATTGTGTAGAAGAAGTAACTAATAACTACACCCTCGAAACAAATATCATCAATATATGGTCCTAGAACCAAATTTTCCATATCGATGAAGAGGTCCACCAGCATTTTCCAAGCGGAGGTACACGTTATAAAGAAATGCGTGGATCCTAATTTCGAAAGGAACTATCGTAACCAGAACATTGTGATGAAGTCACATAGCCTAGCTGCACTCAAAGCACTGAGATCCCATATCATGAGCTCCAAATTATTGTGAAAATGCATAAACAGGTTTAACGAACTTTTAAAGCATAACCAGAATCACACTTCATTGGATACCTGTTCACTTTGGTGTTCAGGGAAATTAGGGAGACAAGAAGATCAAAAAACGAGAAAGAACTTCAAAAGCTAAGGCAGGCGAAACTACTACTGGACAATTACGACCAAGAACATTTCACCAACTGCATCAGGTTAAGTAGGAACAACATAGGAATAATAACAGGTATTCTTACTGAACACTGCAAACTTAGAAGGCACCTAGGTTTAATTGGTGTAGTTAGGAATTCCACATGTAGATTCTGCTAAAGGAAAAACTATTTGAGACGATAGTAGCTACAATAGAGCGACATCCTCTCTGAAGGTGCCCCAGATACAAATATTTCTGGAAGCAATAGATTTGGAGGAAGATGACGATGAAAATTCCTTCATTCATTCAAGCTCTGAGCAGAGTGTGTCCAGCGCTCTTCGGTTCAAATGTAAATCACACTTGAGCACGAACTGTCCAATGATTAGTTAGACTTTATTTTTTAATATAGAATTTAGACAAGAATTCAAGTAAAATTTAATTTATTAACATATCTGTTCCGAAATAAAAAACAAAACCGCATTTTGCTTAATGATCTTGTGTGGCTTGTTACTGTTAGGAGGTCCTGTTAAGAGTAAACATCGGTGTCTTCCGAAGCATTAATTTCACGTGAAGAAAGTACTGTCAATATCGATGTACTGAATTTCATTCACTGAATCGCTCGCACCTGCATGCATCACCTTCGACGAAAACTGGGACAAAAAAACACCGCCACCCTAAAAGCCACAGATACGAATGTTTTGTTTGGAAAAGTAACAATACAAATGGAAATATGGACTAGAACTCAGAATAATTTTGTGTAAAAAATCATGAAACGTTTCCGCGATTTTTCACTATTTTTATACAAGCCTTAATAAACTTGATATCTTTTTGAGATTTATTCAGATATGAATTTCTAAGCCTGTTAATTTTTTCTTAGCCACTCTAATTTTTGAGTTTGAGGTTAACTTTCTCCAGAAAATGAGTTGATAACGTTTTACTATTTTTCTCAATGAACGTAACAATAATAAAAATTAAAATCATTAACAAGTCTACGGTTCTTCTCAATGCATTACATTAGAAATTGTATGTCTGGAAACATTTTGAATTGCAAATCTAAGCTTCTGATGCTGATTGATGGATCAGTTGTACGAGCTTCAAATATTCTTTCATCAGCCGAAATTCTTCTTACTTGTGGGGTTCCCGCGTTAGGTCCTGTATTCAAATACTCGAAGTCTGCGATATTCGATCACTAGGAATTAAGTTTTTGTAATAGGCCCTTCTATCACAAACCTAACTTATTCTGATAACTGTTAGGAACAGAGTGAGGAAATGGGAGTTTTGACAAGTAGCCTTTTAAATGAAGGAAATAAGGCCTTTTCATCAGGTAGTCAAATAAACAAGTACCTACGCTTTAAAGCTTTGTAATAGCTATTCAAGATTAAACAAATATTTCAACATTATTAATTCTTGGAAAACATTTCATATTGTCATCTGCACGATTGGCCATTGATGACTTGTAAGATGGTCGATAAAATGGGTTGTGTCGCATCTACATATACGTATGTATATACGATGGCTGTAGAATATGAATGAAGACGCTGTCGTCTGAAAAGTTCTATGAGTACAGTTCATATTGAAACCCTTTACGGTGGTGTCGGACCCGAAGGTTGTAAATATTTAATTTTAATTTACAAATAACTCTATTTGAGAATGTCCAGCATCTACAACTGGTTATCAAACAAAGCATTCATGGTAAACAAATATTTATAACAATTAAAATAAAAGTGTAAATAATAAGATGTATTGTTAGTTTCGGCAATTGCGTTGAGGAAACCGAACAGCTCTTAGTTCTCGGTGTGTTCATCACAGCCCACCTTGTGTGGAATGACCACATATTTGACGTCAATAAAAACGACGTTGCAAGAAATTTCTCACCGCTTTTGATCTGGCTGCAATCTATGTATGTATATTCATCCAAATCTCAAGTACTTTTCCCATATATGACCAGGCGCTGCAATAACCCACTTAGGTCTCTTTGATACAGTCCATAAAAGAGCTTTGAAAATGATAGGTGATAGAGGTATAACGGAAACATTTGAATCTCCCGAGCAGCGGCGTGGCAATGTTTCTTATCTTTTTATTATTTTACCGTTATTTTTAAAAACAGTGTTCTGGTGAAACAGCCAGTTACATTCCTCCCCTTAAATTATTCTACTGTAATATTCGCGCTTCAGCGAGTGCCCATCAGTTTACCCTTGAGCCCAACTTCGGGCGTACTGGTAAGTTCAGAGATTGTTTCTTTAGCCGCACTTAAAAAATTAGGAATGCTTTAACCGATTCTATATTGCTCTTTTTCCTACGCTGAAATTCTGTTTGTGCATCGGCTGCTATCAATTCGTACTTTCTTTTGGAATTGATGCCCATCAACACTAACCCACGTTACCTCAGATCCACCCCTCTCTTCCGCCTTGCTCACCACCGCATAGACTACGGCTCAGCGTTGCCGATGTGGCACGATCGTGCCATTTTGACACGGAAATTTTCTCGTGGCACGGTGGCACGAAAAGTTTCAATATGGCACGTTTTTTTTTTTTTAGTTTACCTAAATGCGTTTAAGATAATTGACCCAACCTTTTTAAAAAATAATCCAAACATACAAAGTATTTTGCCACACTTCAATATTTTGGTATCAGAATTTTCTTATCTATTAGAGTGCGAGAAAGATGTTCTTTTTGGCGAAATAAGAAAAATTTTTGAGATTGGACTAGCCTAGTAAGTATTTTTCTTGAAAATTTAAAAACGTTCTAGGTTAAGTTGTACAAATTAAAAAATAATATTGACGAAGGAATGTTCATTAATATTTTAAAATTTATGTTGATTCTTCTTAATTTGCCTCACGAAGTGCATCAGCAGAGCGAGTGTTTTCAAGGCTAAATAATATTAAAACAAACAACAAAAACAGACTGTCATACAAAACAATTAATGTATAATGTCATATAATGAAATTACATATTTAGCCTAATAATTGTCAAAATTTCAAACCTCCAGCTAATTTATTTATTTAACTTATTATAACAAAGCTTTATTACATCTTTATATTTTTAAATAATAATAATAGCTACTCATCATGTGATGTGAAATAGGTAATAATACATACTTATTACTTATTATGAACTTGCCAAAAACTCCTGTTTCTGGAAAATACCTATACACGAATAGAGGAAGTGATTTTTTGTTTGTTATTTGCTTGTAATAGTATTTAATTAAAATTTATTTTTAAAGATCAACTTGAGTTTTTTTTTTCATATGGCACGAAAATGTCATAAATGGCACGTTTTTTCAAAGTGTGTGGCACGAATTTTTTTTTTGGCTGCTACGGCTTCCTTAAACAATCTCAAGAATGTGGAGTTTAGCCAATATCTCACAAAACATCTTTGACTTCCATATCTGTTCTTACTCACTCCGAAAATCCCTTTACAACTCCTCCTAATCTAAAGCCGCTTATTTTTTATTTATTTTTAAAAAACTGGACAGTTGGCCTATGCACCCAAATCAATAATAAAATAAGAAAAAAGAACATTGAAAAACTCACCCTAGATTTAAGCTAAGATTAAAGTGCTTAAGCTAAATAAATATATAAGACAACCTATTCCGATGTCTAAGTTAAATTTTATGTAGGTACAAGATGGGGCAAAATGAATCCCCCTATCAGAAGATCTTATAATTTTAGCAAATGGCGTCGTACGTCAATTATATTTGACATTTTTGAACTAGACAGCTGCAGTATACAAACAGACAAGCAATGGAGTGCTATACTCCACAACAGCGTGCAATAATTGTGTAGATTACGAGTATTTTTTTGACCAATACTGTCGATGGTGTTAGCACAGCATGAATTTCTTTGTCGTTTTCCTAATCATGTCCCACCAACTGGGTAAACATTCCGGCGGTTAGCTACTCGACTAGAACAAGACTGGAACCACCGGAGACCATGCAGGGCGTTGCCAACTTGCTGGCACTGTACTGGTCGTTCTGCCGAGAATATCGCGGCTGCGGCGGCGAATGTCGCTGAGAACGAAGAAACATCAACCAGACGACGAGCTACGAAATTAGACATCACCATCAGACTAACCCTACAGTGAATTTTAGTGAAAGACTTACATAATGTTCTCGTATACTGCTAGCATTGCATCTGTTAATGCCTGTTGACCCTCCATCGCTTGTGAATGACTGTCAAATCATCCTCAATCTCAACAACGAAGATGACAATTTTGTGTCAAAAATAATCATGAGCGACTTAAGCGGTATATCAATTAGCAAAATCGTCGTTTCTGGGGCACTGAAAATCTGTTTGTGATGCACGAAGAGCCATTATATCCACTCAAAGCCACTGAGTGGCGCGGTGTTCACGCGGGAGGAGCGATTGGGTCGTGAACGCCACCGGCAATACGGTTACTGTTATTGGCAATAAAACGACTTCTTACTGCCGAAATAGGATAAGTGGTGCTTGGTGAGCATATGGTTTCAGCAAGACGGTGCAACCGCACACAAAGCACGAGCCACAATGTATATTGTAAAGGACGCGTTTCATGGTCGCGTAATCTCTCGTTTTGCTGATTTGACATTCGCCTGATCGCCATCTCAGACTTCTTTCTTTGGGGCTACTTAAAGTCGCGGGTTCATGCCAACATGTCTCAGACATTCGAGGCTTCATCGACAGGAATGCAAACAGTTATCATCAGAAATCTTGCGGAAAGTCATGGAAAATGCGATAAAACGGTCACGCGGTCTATATTTACTCGAAAACGAAGATAATCTGACCAATTTTTCCGCGTAAATCGTACATCGAAAACGCATAAAAGATAAACTCTCCAGATAAACTACTTTTACTTGCATGAACGTCTTAGTTAAACGTACTATGTTGTACTCATATTGTTAACAAAGCTTCACCAAAAATTGGGAACTCCAACTCATTTCCAATCCCTTAGCAAAAATTGATCCATTTAAATTTAAAAATCTACAAAGTGTTTTGTTTATAGAATTGCATAAGTATTTTTTACACAAATCATCATCAGCACTTAGCGCTTAGCTAATCGCAAGCATAAATATATCTGAAAGATATAAAAATAAAAAGACCACCAGCAGTGCCCGGTGCCTGGTGTTGGTAGCTCTTGGTCGATGGCTGGCCCTCTTAACTAAATGTCGGAAACCTATCATCATGCCACAATGCCACAAATAACATGCTCTGTATGGCTAATTTGCCCCCACCGCATTCATTGTGTGCTGCACTCACTGTATACATACATATTGTATTGGACAGCAAATGAGAAAAGCGCAATAAGCAAAAACAGTAATCAACGCAAAAAGTATTAAGTATCTGTAAACGAAGAAAGCTGACGAAGTGATTAGATCAAATCTAAGTTGGTCATTTTCGATTCAAATTTATCGATGAAATCCGAATTCCAGTATAACTGCCGGGCTGTGTATGGTGGCTGGGGGCGGCATCGGCACACCGAAGGAAAGGAAGAGGAAATGCCGGGCGCTAGCTGCTGCATGCCGGCTGCTGGCCCCCGGAAGCCGCGTGCATCATGCCAGTGCAATGGAACTCCTGCGGCTAGCCATCTTGACTTTTATTAGAGTTTGTGTGATAATTAATTTTGCATTTTATGTGTGAATATAACTTTGTTGATTTTGTTGCAATTTGCCGGGGGTAGTTCTAGTTCAGTTCTATTCGTATGCCTCGCCGGAGTTGCATTCAATAGTTCCATTCTTCTTCGCATATATACGTAGGTATACCTACGTTTTGTTCCGTCCGACCGTCTATCGTAGGATAGGGAGAAAACAATACCAATTGGCCGAGAAAGGGTTGCAGATGGTAAGCACTGGATACTGTTTTTGTAGAGAAATCAATAGCCTATGCTAGAGGGTAAGTAAACATTGGTAAATACGGCGAATCGAATTGAAATCAATTTTTGCATTGGATTAACCGTATAAGCTTGTTGTTAGTTAGTGTGTAATTCCATGTTAAATGTACGTTTTGTACCATTTCTGACGCTAATTTGAGGTGAAAACGATTTTCAATGAAATTTGATTCCTATGCATATGCACATGCATTTATCTATAGGCGAACACACACACTCACACATGAAATAGACGACATAAGATGAGCTCAAAGTCAGGTTGTTACCGGACAAAGAAGACCTACATATTATTTTGTTTCCTTTGTTGGAGACTATCACGTTTGCTTGGTTCTTTTTTGTTTTGTTTTAATACGATAGTTATTTCAATTACCAACAACTCTATACAAAAAAGTAGAAATATGTACCGGCTTTAGCGAAATGGTTAAGTCTGGGTTCAACAAAGGACTTAAGATTGAAGGTATAGGCCCTTCCGAAAGAAAATATAATCCAACCAAAATGATTATGCTGCTGTCTTACAATTACAATAATGGAAAACGGGCAATAGCTTAGTTTTTTTAAGGTCAAGGTTTTGGAATTTCTAAACTTAACTATTCAATAAATTAATACTTGGAGGCAGGGATACAGAAGCGCAATTTGGGTGCAAGTGGATCGTACTGCTCGATTCCGATGACCTGCGGGGTTTTTCTGACTGCTTAGTTGGTAAAGTCTGCAGTATCCGAAGAACTGTTCGCTCTAAGGCCAATATAAAAATTACCCTTGTAGTTTGAAAAAAGTTTGAAAAAAACTAAGTATATTCTAAACAAAAAAGCTGGTTGGTGACTTTGAATAATAAATTGAAGGAATATGAAATTTTGAAGGTTTATTTGTTGCCTGAGAGAATATTTAATTACATTCGAAGAAAATCTCGAAACGTGGTCAAATTTACGAAGTCCATAACTAAAACTGCAAGTTCTAATTTTCGAAAAGAAGTTGCCTCCAGCCGCTTAGGCCGAAAATTAATTAGAAAGAGGTTGAAAAATAGTTCATACCCGCTACAATTTAGTAAAGAACGGAACACCACTGGAAGAGATGTAAAAACTCGTTTGACCCCTAGGTAAGTATGATTTTTACAGGAAAGTTTATGATTGGTAATAAAACCAGAGTTAATTACTTCATCTTGCAGTATCGTACTATTGTTTGAAATGCTTGAAACCTATAAACATTTGCTCCCCAAGAATACGTACGCTTCTCATTTCTTCTTGCCACACACCAGACTTCTTAAGAGTTTTCCAAACTTTGACAGGTGATTGCGTTAATAATGTTAATGTTACATCTGTCAAATTAGGAGCAATTTACTAAATCTGTCTTTCCAAATGAATATTTAGAGTTATAGCGTTGCAAATGATTAAATTGTTTTATGAAAGCGCGTCTTCTTTTCTAACAACATTTTGAGTGCTTTGCCTATTTTACGATCACCATGCAGCTTTAAATGGACTCAAGGATCGAAAAGCTCCTGGTCCCGACAGAATCCTCATCGAGTTCTGCAAACATGAATTTAAGACAAGTATATGTTCCTTGAGCCTCCTGCATTTCGCCTTATTTATATACGATAACTATTACAGATTACCTACCTGCAGGGATCCAATTTTGTTAAGATACTACCTAAAACGGATCTTACATCTTGTACACCAAGCTATGCATTTATGTTGGAAACGGGATTTTCGCCACAAGTGCACTGCATTCTAAAAGTGATGAACATGCCAAACGAAAGACTACCAAAGCAAGCTGCACTGAAGACAATTGGTAGTAAGAATGGTATGGAATATCACTAAGTCTTAAAGTAGAACACCACCGAATCTGGAAACCAATAATCGATCGAGGATGTGGATTTTCAGTGCAGGTAAGGGGTTGTGGATGGAGCAACAAGCTCTGTACACAGAGTAACGAATAGTGTTTAGGAGCTAAACCTACAAGAAGCAAACTGTTTTCGGGATAAAAACAGTATCTAACAAATTTCGATGATGTCAAAGCTGCGAGTAGAACTGCTTGAACTAAATTTTATTCCGCAACGAGATAACTTACCAGTCATGTGTAGCAACTGGAATCTTGAGGATTTCCTAGGCAAATGCCCAACTCTTAGGACACTACCTAGGACGCGACTTTGTAAAAAAAGAAGAGGTTAAAAACATTTTTAATGAAATGGAGGTATGAAATTAAACTAATTTACTATTGCAAAATAGCGCTAGCCTATCGTGAAAGGATTATGAATAAAAAGTTTAAAAAAAGAGAAAAAACAATTTAAAGTTGTATTTTAAAACATAGGTATCTGTTATAAAAATGTATGTATTTGTATTGTCAATCAGCAGACGGCAAAGCGGTGCTTAAATTTATTTAGCTTAAATTGTTAAAAATGTTTTTATTAATGCTTAAATTAAAATCAAATCTAAAATCTAAAAAAAATCAAATCATCCTTCCGTGAGGTCTATTCCCAAAGTAGTGGATATCTAACTTCGAATCAACCTGTTTTGTGAACAATCCACCAACGGCCGTACATCCGCTGTCTGTGAGAGTGTGCAAGAGAATTCGAGGCATTCAATTACGTGCCGCGCACAAAAACTCGACCGCGTTAGACATCTTCTTGTGTGGTTTTCTTAAGTCATAGGCTTATGCCAGTAATAAACACTATCACTATCCTAAAAAACAACAATAACCAATGCCATTGGTCGAATTTAACCTCATTTATGCGCAGAAGTATCGGACGTTTTGGAAGTGCGCCATCCAGCGAAGCGGCTTGGGCCTTCTAAATAAATATAATAAAATTTCAATGATATCTCACTCACACTTTGTCTTATTCAAATTCAAAGATAGCAAATCCTAAATGAAAAACCTTTATAAGACGAATAGGTATTTAGAATGTTGTATGAGCTTCATCAGTAGATATATGGATCCATTAGGAAAATGATTTATAAATAGAAGAGCAACGGGGCTAAGATGGAACCCTGTGAAACACCACATAGAACCCTAGAGAAGTAAGAGCAAGATTTAGAAGGCCTATTGCACTTTAGGACGGAAATTGATTGAAACGTTATCATTGATAATATCAAGACTGCCTATAAGATAGTTTTGGAAGACTTCAGAAATGCATTATTAAAATTAACACGTTGGCATTAAAATAACCGAAAATGACTATTTAAGTGAAGCTGGAGTAAATACTGAGGGACACAAAAAAGTTCTCCATGCAATTTTCTAAACACTTCAAACGGTCAATTATTTTACATTTTTTATTTTGATTTTCAATGGATAGCAATTCAACCAGCTTGTTTTGAAACTAATTATTAGGTACCGTACTTGGCAAATCGATATACAAATTAGACATTTGAACTTCTGAAAATATATAAAAAGTTTTCTAAATTGACAGTCTGTGGCGACCATTTTGTTCTAGTAAAATCTGTAGTTTATTTTGCCACCAATGGCAACACGATCAAGTTTGCGCCCGAACAAAATACAACAGATCCAGGAACTCAAAGTTAATGACCATAGACAACACCAAGCAAACTGGGCTTCGTAGCGTTTGAAAAGGAAACCCAATTTAGGATTTATTGTGACAAGAGGAATTTTTTGATGAAAGATTATGTTAACAAGCAAGTCCCGTACATGAGAGTCCACTGGAATTTCCCTAGTACATAAGAAATACAGAGTCGGTCCTCGGTCTCTTCCTTGTGGTATACCGGCTACCATTTTTTTGAGTTCCGAGATATAAGGGTTGGTCCGCAACGTACGATTTCAGTATTTCATAGTTACAACTGCATTTTGTACTCAGGTCTCAAGTGCCAAACCTCGTCAAAGGCTGATGGAATGTTCAACCTTTTCGCATTTTCTACCTACATTTGGGGGCCGGACAAATAAAAAAATCATCATCTTTTCTTCATGTCAGCCCTCTGTTTCGAGTTTACATTTCCGTCTTGAGATTTTATTTGTCTGAATTCTTTCCAGTTTGTTCTCTTATTCGCCAGCTAAGGATTACTTTTTTTCTAATATTTGTACCTCACTCAGTGACAAAATTACTGGATGGATCATACAGATCATACGATAAGCTACGAAAACCATTGTATATATATTTTTATAGTACTATCATGAATAGGAACGCGACTAGGCGAACCTAGCGGCACCATAATTTCTAAACTGTGACTAGCAGAGGTGCCTATGGCAGAGTTTTAACAGATAGACATTTAATACATGACAGCAATAGGAATACTGTATATAAAATAGGAGAACAAAGGCACATACTATGTACATTGGAGTAGGATGTAGGTGTATGTGGGGATTTGGTAGTTGTTATTTTCTGTAGGCAAATATTTTCAAGGTGAGGTTTCAATACTTTTTTTGGCGATTACGTATTTTTTGGGATAAAAGAAAATTATTTCTGTGCATATTGTCGTCTGAGTTATATCTTGTTCAAAAGAGCATTTTTGGCGAAATTAAGTTAGAAATGCAGTTTTTATAAATCAAACATGCTCTTTCGAATGGCATACTCCATTTCTTTCTATCTCTTTTAGTTTTTAATTTATATAGAACTAAATATTATGTTCAATAAACTACTTTATTAAACATTTGAGTTCGACTACAGCTAAACGGCTCGGCCGATTTTCTTCAAACTTGGTAGATATGGCTTTTAATTTTTTCCCCCCGGATGTTTTTTTCTTTGGATTTTTTTAATTTTTGGAAAAAAAATTGTTTTTTTTTTTTTCTTGGAAAATTCGATATCTCAAAAACGGCTCAATATTTTATTTCGAAACTTAATTTCATTCGTATAATAATAAAAACTTAAGGTTGGCGTACCAAATTTTTTTTATTTTATTTTCACTTACAAAATTATGTAATTGCAAGTTTTGCATGTGGAAAAAATTTAACTCGAGATTTTGATCAAATTTGACTTTACGATGATAGAAAACAGCCGAGAGCGAGGTCCGCACCAGGCGCGGAAGTTCTACCAATCCGTCCGAAACATGACGCAGTACACACCACGCTGCACATACTGCAAGGACGGAGAGGGAAATCTGATCACCGATCCTGAAAGCATACTGGAGCGATGGGAAGTGTACTTCAATGAATTGCTAAATGGTCAGCTCACTGCAGAAGTGGAGGCTCCACTACTTCAAGAAGAATACCCTATGTTGCCGCCACCAAGCATAGAAGAGGTTGAGAAGGCTATAGGCCGGCTTAAACAGAACAAATCCCCGGGAGCCGATGGCATACCAGCCGAATTATTCCATCACGGCGGGCCAGCCTTACGTCAAGCAATTCATGATATTATAGTGCACGTATGGGAGCAGGAAGAAATGCCAGAAGACTGGCGAAAAGGCATAATATGCCCCATACATAAGAAGGGAGATGTCACAACGTGCAGCAATTATAGAGGTATCACGTTGTTGAGTACCGCCTATAAGATACTCTCCTCTATTCTACAAGACCGGATAACCCCATACGCTAAAACCGTCATCGGACAATATCAGTGTGGTTTCATTCCAGGCAAATCAACAACTGATCAGATCTTTACCCTTAGGCAGGCGATGGAAAAATGTCTAGAATTTAACATCCCAACATACCATCTGTTTATAGACTTTAAGGCCGCCTATGATAGCATAGCCAGGGTAGAACTTTACACAGCCATGAGAGAATTCGGCATCCCAAATAAATTGATACGACTATGTAGGTTGACCATGACCAACGTAACAAGTCAAGTAAAAATAGCCGGATTGCTATCCAGACCAATCAAAATCTTTAATGGACTCCGACAAGGGGACGGTTTGGCCTGCCTCCTCTTCAACCTGGCGTTGGAGAAAGCAATCCGTGACTCTGGCACGGCAACAAGAGGGACCATCGTCAACAGGTCCAGCCAGTTACTAGCTTACGCAGACGACATTGACATCATCGGAAGATCCGAACAAGCTGTACACGATTCCTTCATCCAGATCGAGCAGGCGGCACAAAATCTGGGGCTGGGGTGGCGTCGAATGCGAGAGGAACAGTTGGTCAAACAATCAAGGTAGCGGAGCACGAATTTGAAGTGGTGCAATCCTTTAAATACCTTGGGTCAATAGTAGCAGCCGATAACAATATAGAAGAAGAAATACGCGGGCGGCTTCTCAAATCCAACAGAGCCTACTATAGTCTGTCAAAGATTTTCAAATCCAGAAATCTCACCATAACTTCAAAACTGCTGCTGTACAGGACCATGGTCCTGCCAGTACTCACATGGATCCGAGACTTGGGTGCTTAGCAAAAGGCACTCCGACCTCTTAGCTGCGTTCGAGAGAAAAGTCTTAAGGAGAATTGTTGGCCCCATATGTGAGGAAGGACGATTCCAGAGACGGTACAATCATGAATTGTACGCAATCTACCTAGAAGCAGATATCGTGACAAAAATTAAGCTCGGTAGACTCCGGTGGGCAGGGCACCTAGCTTGCATGAGCGAAGAGGAACCTGCTCGGAAAGTTCTTTGTGGTACATTCTATGGTAGACGGCAGCGTGGTAGACCATGCTTGCGCTGGAGAGATGGCGTAGACCAGGACGCCCGAAGCCTTGGGGTGCGCTACTGGATGGCGTCGGCTAGAGACCGGGATAGGTGGAGAGACTTGTTGAAAGAGGCCAGGACCGGAACCCGGTTGTCGAGCCGATGATGATGATGATGATGATGATGATGATAGAGAACATGAAAAAATATTTTTTTATCTAAAAAAGAAATGTTTGTTTGTTCAAAATTCGCAGGGCAAATATCTTATTTTTTACAAAATATGTGGATAAAAACTATTTTTTGTAAAAAAAAGTTTATTTTTATTTAAAAATTTTTCATGTGGGGTGCATCAATAATTTTTTAAAATTGACACCAAATACCTTTTTTTTTAATTTTTCAAAAATTGCTTATTAGCAATATGTAAATGCATACAAAATATTTTTTTCCAAAAAAGGTATCTGATTTTTTTTAAATATTATGTCAATAATAATTTTATTCTATTTTTTTAATTAATTTAAGTTTTCTAAAATTCTTTTTTCTCGAAAAACGTATTTGATTTTTTTTTCAAAAAAGCTTTATGTGAATATTTATGAATTTCTGAAATTGTTTATTACACACATAAAAAGTATTTAAAATTGCAAAAAAAGTTTATATGAATAAATTTTAAAAACTGGTCTATACCTATATCAAATTTTTTTTTATATTTAATTATATAAATACCTATCAACGCATAACAATAATTTTTCGTTTTTGTACCTAATCAAAATTATTATTTTAATTTCATACAATTTTCTATGGGTATGTACCTACATACTATGCAAAAGCTATTTTCTTTAATAAAAATTTAGGTACGTACCTATAAGATTTTCTTAAAGAAATAGTTTTCTAACTGTGTAGGTACGTATGTACAAATCTATATTAATTACAAAAAAAATACAATTGCCACTATAACTAACCACTGCATATAATTATTATAAAATTATTATTATAAAATTATTTTGGTTACCATAACGAAATAAAGCCAATTTGAAATTATTTAGTTTTCAAAAACGAAATAAAACCATTTGAGTTTATTAAGTTCAAATTCCTCTAGATCTTATTACAAAGTCGATAAAATGGCAACCTCGGTAATTAATCGTATCAGAATTTAAACAAACCAAATTGCATGAGTTATAAAACAAAATTCACAAAAACTCTCATACACTCTCAATACCTTATACTTTATATACCTACCTACAATTGATTCTGACAGCAAAAAGAAACGCAGATAATATTTTCTCCCTTACCCTCTTTATTGTTGTCAGAATAAATATACGAGTATCACTACCGCATCTCTTCTTTTGCTTATATTTTCTCCTTCCACGTCAACTCTGCACTGCTTAAAATAGCCACACTTACGATTCTGCGGCACAATAAGTTAACTTTTTTTCGTGTTCCAGAATAGTACTATTAAAATTTATCAGACCAAAAAACATAAATGTTAAAAAAAAGAGCCAAGTTCTTCTATACAAAAACCTTTGTGTAACAAGTCAGCCGTGAAAAGTACTGAGATCTAAAAGTACGCAAAGTTCTTACTTCATGAAGGTTTAATACCGAATATTTTAAGTAAAATAATATTGAAACAGCTACAATGTAATAGAGAAATTTTATTATTTAATGACTACTGACTAAAGTTTGATGGGCTTACTTGGCAAGTTTTTTCTTATGCCCAATTCAAAAGGTTTTAAAAACTTGACCAGTAAACCCATCAAATTTTAGTCAGTAGTCATTAAATAATAAAATTTCTCTATTACATTGTAGCTGTTTCAATATTATTTTACTTAAAATATTCGGTATTAAACCTTCATGAAGTAAGAACTTTGCGTACTTTTAGATCTCAGTACTTTTCACGGCTGACTTGTTACACAAAGGTTTTTGTATAGAAGAACTTGGCTCTTTTTTTTAACATTTATGTTTTTTGGTCTGATCTCACTCCTTTTTGCAAAGATTTTAATATTTTGCCATGTCAAAATCTCCAAAGATACTGAAAGATAGAAGGGTGGACTCTACCTACTAAACTCAACTTAGTTTATAGCTTCTGGCATATTTTCTTTTTGTTAATGGTTGTTTTGATTTGCCCTTCAATTATTTCTTCTTATCCTGGCAAGATACCTAACACTAACAAACCTACCTTAATTACAGCAATGGGAAGTGTTCCATATAATTCAAAAATTTTCTTAGAAAGTGGGCGGATACCACGCCCCCTGAATGGAAAACCTTAGTTTTTATTTTTGGTCCTTTATATGCAATTTGAGCCCTACCGTTCTACCAAATTTCATTGTTCTACTGCAATCGGAAGTGCGCCATATACAATTTACATCAGTTCTGAGGAAGTGGGCGGATACCACGCCCCTGAATGGAAAACCTCGATTTTTATTTTTGGTCCTTTATATGCAATTTGAGCCCTACCGTTCTACCAAATTTCATTTTTCTACTGCAATCGGAAGTGCGCCATATTTTTTTTTTTTTTTTTTTTTTTTTTATAATTAGCACACACTCAAAGGTTTTTTGTATACCCTTAATATGTCAGAGACACAGCGTGAGCATTAGGAAAAAAGGGAGGGGTTAGAAAGGAGGTGTCGGTGTACATTGGTTTTGAATTCTTGAACATTGCAATGACTGGGAAAGACAGAGCGTGGTATGGAATTCCACATTCGCGTAGTACGGCTAAAAAACGAATCTCTGTACTTCACAGTACGGCCGAAGTTGGGCTCGAGGGTAAATTGATGGGCATTCCTAGAAGTGCGAGTATTACGGTTGAATTGTTTAAGGGGAGGAATGCAACTGGCTATTTCATTAGAGCAAAGTCCGTTAAAATAACGGTAAAAAAGGGTGAGGCAAGAAACATTACGACGATGTTGGAGTGACGTAAATGAGCCAATTATGTTGTTGTCACCAATCATTTTAAAAGCTCTTCTTTGAATACTGTCCAAGAGACTTAAGTAAGTTACTGGAGCACCAGCCCATAGATGGGAGTTATACTCAAGTTTTGGACGTATGTAGGTTTTATAGATTGTAGCCAGATCAGAAGGAGAGAAAAATTTCTTGCACCGTCTCAGAAAACCCAAACATCTTGCGGCATTCTTGGCAACATCGCGTATGTGATCGTTCCACAAGAGGTGGTTCGTGATGCACATACCGAGAATATCGAGATGTTCAGTTTCGTTGATGCAAGTGCCACTCATAGATAGTGGCAAGGGGGGTATATCACGCTTTAACGATACAAGACAGCATTGAGTTTTTGAAGCATTAAATTCGACACTAATTTACATCAGTTCTAAGGAAGTGGGCGGACACCACGCCCCTGAATGGAAAACCGCTAATTTTATATTTTTTTTTTGTATGCAATTTAAGCCCTACCACTTTACCAAATTTCATCGTATTACAGCAGTCGGAAGTGCTCCATTCAATCAACACCAATTCGGAGAAAGTGGGCGGATACCACGCCCCCTGAAAGGAAAATCTTGGTGTTTATTTCTGGTTCCTTATATGCAATATAAGCCCTACCGGTTCACCAAATTTCATCGTTATACAGCAGTCGGAAGTGCTCCATTCAACCAACACCAATTCGGATAAAGTGGGCCGATACCACGCCCCCTGAATGGAAAATTTCAAATTTTCGATTTTTTCCTCTGCTTACATGACAAGACCTACCGTTGTGCAAAATTACAAGATTCTACGATGTCGGGAAGTGCTCCATAATTTTGATGATCTGTCAGTCAGTCAGTCAGTCAGTCAGTTAGTCAGTCAGTCAGTTACGGTTTTTGTGATTTTTGAGGCCTTATATCTCAGGAACGGCTTAAGCTAGAGAATTGATATTTGGTGAGGCGCCTGTGCCTGACTATCTTAGCATATATTCGGAGTATTAAGTTTCTGACTTCATTTGTACTAAAGATAGGAAGGGGTCAAAAATCGCCTGAGTTTGTTCCTGTAAAAAGGGTGTAGTGCCAGAACTTGGCTGGGCACTACCGTGCCCTTTGATATACAAAGCGAAAACTAAGGAACGTCGGATATTTTGTTAGGGTCAGTGGTCAGATGACTAGTATGTTGACAACAGCAGGATAGAATTATCGGACTGAAAAGTCGCTTCCTTTTTTAAACTATGAGTCTAGATACGTGTGTACCTACTGTGTATAATTGAAGTCGCCACCAACAAGAAACTTATGTTCTAGCAAATTTAGCAGTTGTGCTTAGTCTTCTTTAGTTGGAGAGAGCCTCGGTAAGCAGTGTACAGCTAATTGCTTAAATTATTTCTTTTTTTATACAAATACTATAATTGTTTTTACTTGCTTGTTGTCGTTAGTGAATTTTGAATATTCATAGTGATTTAAGCACTTTTTTATTAGAACTGTCGATCCTCCTCTAGCCGGATGCGGAGCGTATTTGGTAGTTTATTATCAGGACCTTGTTCTTTTGAAAAGTGAGTTTCGGACAACAAGCCAATATCTATATTCCTATGTCTAAAAAGGTGTTACATTCGGATACATATTCTAAAAGTCCGTTTAAAGCCATGTTGCGATTTTAGCTGTGGCACCGTCTTCTTGAAACCACATGTCATGCAAGTCAAGCTCTTCCATTTCGCGCAAAAAAAAGTTTGTTTTCATCGCACGGTAGCGCTCACAATTCACAGTAACGTTGCGATTCACATCATCTTTGAAGAAATACGGCCCAATGATTCCGCCAGCCCATAATCCGCACTAAACAGTGACTTTTTCTGGATGCATTGGTAGCTCTTGCAATGATTCCGGCTGCTCTTCTACTTAATCTTTTATTTTAATCTTTTTAGCTTTTTGCTATTTACGAGTATTGTGCGTTTGTTGAGTTTCTAATCTTGTTTCAAGTTCTGCTTCTTCTATTCGTGTCTTGTTTACAGCTCACTTTAGAAAATTAATAACTATAATCGTATGGTCACACCATTTAAATTCGTTATTATTTATATTATTTTGTTTCCTTCTCGTTCTAACGGCTGTGAATAAAACACCTTTTAGTTGTTGTTAACTTCGTTGATAAATAAAATATAAAATATAAAAAGACGATTGCATTCTGGGGTTCTTAAATAAAATTGATAATTTTAATGACACCATTTGCCATATATAAGAAGAGCCAGCCGTAAAAACAAATTGTTATTAAATGTATAAACAAATGATTTTATTTTGCTCTAAAAGTTATAAATGAACATGTTAGAAATCTTCGAGTTCTTAACACCAGTTTTCCATTCATAATAGAAAATCGTGTGAAAACAAACAAAGCTCGTAAGATTGATGAAGTGAGATCCATCAGGTGTTTGGTTTTCCAAACCAAAACTTACGAATTGTTTACTAAATAGAATATCAGCAGCAGTTTCTCTTCTTCTTCGTCCTTCAATATCTGATGTTTTATTCAAATATGCTTCTCTAATTATCACTTTCTTCCAAAAAGCTTCCACACTTTTCAACAAAAAAAAAAAAAACATCATTTATCTTGAATAATGAATCAATCTGAATCTTTTCACGACATTTTCATTTTCAATTTCAATATTCCCGTATCGTAGTTTTTTTTTTTTTTTCTAAACTCATGCACATCATGTGGGAGTTTTGTGGTTTTTTTCTTTTATGTTGGTTGGATCTACATACAAAAATACCAAATCCAAACAAAAACAAACCAACAAAGTTCTGACTGTTCGAATTCATATTCATGGTTCTTGAGATTAGAACGATGAGTTACATGAGCTGGTGCGGCGCAGAAACGGCGGCGTTGGCGGCGCTGTTAATTTGAAGAAGAGACCAACACAGGCGTTGAGCGATGCATATCAATCAGCAATGAGAATGTACACAAGTGTACATATGATCGCTGTTTAGCGGTACACACACGATAAACCTATACAATTTCATGCCTCTCGTAGAGCTCCATCTTTCAGATACACAATTTATCTATATAGATCGATTAGTATCGCGGAATGGATGATTTATCTAAACTGCGTTTGTCAGAGAAACTAAAGTTTTCGAATGATTTGGATTTTGATGGTCAGCTAAATATTGGCCCAGAGGAACTATTTTTAGCATCGTTTTTCTATCCACTACGTGTAGCATGTTTCAAGTAGGAAGTTCGGCTGTTCGCACTTGAACTGGAGACCATCGCAGTTTTTATTTGCTTTTAAATGACAAGTAAAATAAATTAAGAAAAACACTATGCGAATTGTCTGAGCGTATTGTTAAATTTGCTAATAAGAAGAGGGAAAGAGGGCCGTAGTCAGAATAATATATTTCAGAGGAAATATTTTAGAGATATAATTTTAAGTAGGTTATTTGATTACATATTGGAACTTAATAAAATGTTAGTAAGAAGTCAACAAAATCATTGGGTTTTTTCGGATTACTGACTTCACTTGAAATCTAAGATTTTAATGAATGAAATGGAATAAGTTTTGGAGTAAATATTGTAAGCTTCTTTCATTCAGAATAATAACGTTGTAAGTTCATCTTACATACTTTGTCACCGGCTTTTTTACATTTAGATATCTCGAAGTTTTATTAGGTGCTTTCTGAATGAGAGGAAAAGTTGTTTTCATAGCCGTCGTACTCGAGATGCCATAAAATCGACTCTAACGTGGAGGAACCTGATGGTGGTGTGGTCGTTATCTTAGTTATTGGCGTATGAAAATCGCTTTTTTTATTTCAAACTGAATTGAATAATCAGCAATTAAAAGCTCAAGTGACCTCAACTCCAAGGTGCGTTTCGCCCAGGTACGACAGTGGGCTCATCAGTTAGATGTTGCCGTACCCTTCTAAGACGCAAATATTGTTCGATGTTTCTATTCTATTCTATCTTCATTGATTGAATAATCAGCTTTTGTTTCATTTTTATAAAAAACTTTAACACAATAATCACAAAATTAAAATGAAATTTTAACAAAAGCACAACAAAGTAAGAAATTCCATGCTTTTAAACTGAAATGCAAAATAAAATATCTATTCACCATTGTTTTAGTTTATTCAATTTATCAGTTGAGAATCGAAAATTTCAATCAATTGGTTAGTTCTACCACTGACAATCAGCAAACGAATCTTGAAAAAATTTTGTCAATTAAGAATTTGCAATTGACTGAAAAATTAATGAATAACAATATTTTAAACAAAGATAATATCAAGTTTATCAATAGCACTATCCACAATAGATCCATTTTATTTTTAACTTGCGACAAATTGGTACTACACATATGGCAAGTTATGCCTTCGTAATAAAAATCTAACTCAAGATTTTGATCGGACTGGATATAAACGATGATAGAGAGAACGAAAAAAGTTGGTCTCGCAATTCTGTCTGTCTGTCTGTTTGACTACAGATAAACGGCTCGGCCGATTTTCTTCAAACTTGGTAGATATGGGTTTTAATTTTGTATCCCCTTTTTTTTTTAAGACCAAAAATAACGGTACCTGCCATACAAATTTTTTTTCTCGAAATTTTATAAATATTTTTTTTTCTCAAAAACTTTCCCACAGATTTCAAAAAAAAAATCCGAAAATTTCATTTAGTTAAACCTAAATAATAGTTTAAAAAAAAAATCCAAAAAATTATTATTTTTGGTACCCTTGGAACCATTTTTTTTGTTTTTGATTTTCTCAAGGACGTTACAACCGATTTTGATCATTTTTACTTGCGACTTATAGGTACTATAAGGCAAGTTATGTATTCGTAAAAAAAATCGAACTCGAGATTTTGATCAAAGTTGACATTACGATGATAGCGAAGACTAAAAAAGTGGGTCTGGCAATTCTGTCTGTCTGTCTGTCTGTCTGTCTGTCTGTCTGTCTGTCTGTCTGTCTGTCTGTCTGTCTGTTCGATTACAGCTAAACGGCTCGGCCGATTTTCTTCAAACTTGGTAGATATGGGTTTTGATTTTTTACCCCCGGATGTTTTTTGATTTGATTTTTTATGACCAAAAATAACGGTACCTGCCATACGATTTTTTTCCTAAATTTTATAAATATTTTTTTTTCTCAAAAACTGTCCCTGCGATTTTCTTAAAAAAAATTCAAAAAATTTAATTTAGTTAAACCTAGGTAATGGTCGAAAAAAATTTTCAAAAAAATGAGTAGTTTTGGTACCCCCCTTGGGACCATTTTTTTTGTTTTTGATTTTCTCAAAAACGGTACCACCGATTTTGATCATTTTTTTTATGCTAAAGCTTCCCAGCACTTTGAATATTATTGTGTATTCAAATTTTCCAAAACAATTTTTTTGGATTTTTAAAAAAACTTTCAAAATTTTTTTTTGAAAACTCAATATTTCGAAAACCCCAAGCTCGATTTTTTCAAAACTTGATAAATAAAAGTTTGGAAAAATAATCTACAAGATATAAGAAAAATAAATTAATTTTACCTAAAACTAACGGTACCTTCCATACAAATGTTAAAAAATGGTTTTCGAAAATCGTATTTTTCTCGAAAACGGTTCCGAGAATTTTGCTTAAATTTTTTTTCTTTCTATTATTTTTTAATATCTGTAATTTAATAAAAAAAAATTTGAAAACAAGATATTACTGACTGTACCTACCATAGAACGATTTTTTAAAATTTTGAATTTCTCATTATCAGCACAACGGATTTTAATGAAATTTCGTAGAGGGAAG
Organism: Chrysotoxum bicinctum; assembly: GCA_911387755.1. Taxonomy (NCBI): domain Eukaryota; kingdom Metazoa; phylum Arthropoda; class Insecta; order Diptera; family Syrphidae; genus Chrysotoxum; species Chrysotoxum bicinctum. The sequence continues at coordinate 60,762,773 of OU426987.1, read as the reverse complement.
CTTCTAAAAAGTTTAAAAAACATTGCATTTCAAAACTTTAAGAAAAATATTTTTTTGAATTTTGAAAAAAAAAAAATCTATTTTTTGTTTTTTGAAAATTCAATGTCTCGAAAACGGCTCAATACTTTTTTTGTAAATTTAATTTTTATTCATACAATAATAAAAACTTCAAATTGGCGTACCAACATTTTTTCTTAAAAATGTTTTAAAATTTTCTTATATAAAACCTTATTTTTTAAGAAACCACTATAAAGACTTATAATTTTTGTTCTTGCATAAATCTATATTTGCTTGAATCACATGGCATCCTATTCTTACCTTTAACTACTAAAAAAGTTTTTTTCAGTAAACAGTTTCTCTAATAACATTCATTTTTGAAATTCTTAGTCTTTTACATAGGAGCAAGTTCGTGCGACCCAGTCGTGCATTTTATTTATGTTAAGGCTCGACAGCAGTTTCAATATTATTGTTTATTCAAATTTTCAAATTTCAAATTTTTTTTTGAAAACTCAATATTTAGAAAACCCCATGCTCGATTTTTTTTTAAACTCGATAAATTAAAGTTTCTTAAGATAATCCACAAGGTATGAGAAAAAAAAAATAATTTTACATACAAATAACGGTACCCTCCATACAAATGTTAAAAAATGGTTTTAGAAAATCGTATTTTTCTCGAAAACAGTTCCAGAATTTTGCTTACATTTTTTTTTCTTTCAATTAATTTTTAAGATCTATAATTTAATAACAAAAATTTCGAAAACAAGATATTACGGACTGTACCTACCATAGAACGATTTTTTAAAATTTTGAATTTCTCATTATCGGCATAACGGATTTTAATGAATTTGTTTTAGAGATAGAGCTTCTAAAAAGTTTAAAGAACAGTGCCTTCAAAACTTTAAGAAAAATATATTTTTTTTAATTTTGAAAAAAAATCTTTTTTTTCTTGGAAAATTCAATATCTTGAAAACGGCTCAATATTTTTTTTGTTAATTTAATTTTTATCCGAACAATAATAAAAACTTTAAATTGGCGTACCAACATTTTTTCTTAAAAATGTTTTAAAAAATTTTTATATAAAAGCTTATTTTTTTAAGAAAACACTACAAAGACTTATAATTTTTGTTCTTGCATAAACCTATATTTGCTTGAATTACATGGCATCCTATTTTTACCTCCAACTGCTAAAGAAGTTGTTTTAGTCATTTGAAAAATTGATTTTATTCTTATGAACAGTTTTTCTCTAATAACATTCATTTTTGAAATTCTTAGTCTATTACATTGGAGCAAGTTCGTGCGACCCAGTCGTGCATTTTATTTTTTATATTAAAGCTCCTTAAAAGTTTGGATAATATTGTGCATTCAATTTTTCAAAAAAAAAACTATTTTCGAAACTCAACACATACTACGAAAATCCCTCGCTCGTTTTTTTTTTTTTTGAAACTTGGCAGTTTTTTTTATTTTTTTTATAGTCTACAATACGTGAGCAAAAAAATTGTATTTTATTTAAAAATAACAGTATCCACCATACAAATGTCAAAAAATTGTTTTCGAAAATCGTATTTGTCTCCAAAACGGCCGGCCGCCCCTAGAATTTAGATAAAATATTTGTTCGTTCACTAAATTTTTACGGTCTACAATTCAATAAACAAACATTTGAATTTAAAATACTACTGACTGTACCTCATAGAACCATTTTTTCGAATTTTGAAAATTTTTCTCTAGTAAAATTTTTTAAATTTTTAGTCTTTTACATAAGAGCAAGTTCATGTGACCCAGTCGTGTATTTTACTTTTATAACTCACAGACGCTCAAGAGTTTATTGAGACGCCTTTTATTTATTTTTTTGTTATAATTCACACGCGCTCAAGGTTGTATTGTGATACCCAAATGTTCGAAATTTTTTTTAAACATTTTATGAAAATAATTTTGAAATGAGGAAATTACATTTAAAAAAAATATGATTAAAACATTCATTTAATAAGTATATTAAAATAATGTTTAGTAGAAAAAATTACTAAATAAACAAAAAACTTAAAAAATAGCAGAAATGTCAGGTTAATGAATACTTACATAATAACTAGATGTGTTATTAATCTATTAGAATTCGAAAATATTATAAACTCATAAATAAACATGTATAAATATGTATATTAATAAATTGATAAATAACTATATAAAATTTAAATAATGTATATTACATTTTTAAATGCTAACCTCTTTTTTAAAAGAACAAAAATATCGGTTCTTGCCATACAAATTTGTTCGAAAATGTTAGAAAATATTTTTTTCCACTGATTTAAAAAAAAAATATTTAAAAAAAAGCAGGATTATGTTGAAAAAAGTTCCAAAAAATTTTTTATTAACGTTGCTGATTTTACCGTTTTCGATTTTCTCAAAAACGAAAAAAACTGATTTTAGTAAAATTGCTGCATGTATAACATTTAGAAAAATACTATTCTCTTATCCAAAAATAACGGTACCCACCATACAAATGTTGAATAATCATTTTCGTATTTTTGTATTCTTCTTGGAAACGGCTTTTGAAATTTTGAGTAAATATTCTCTCTTTTGCTTAATTTTTACGACCAAGGACAAACATTTTGAAATTAAAACATTACTGAACATACATACCGTAGAGCCAATGAAATCAATGAAATTTTCAATACGGAAGTTTTTAAAAAGTTTAAGGAAATTTATTTTCATGCTTTTTATGAAAATAAAAATATTAGTGTATTCTTGATATTACATAACTGAATATAATATATCAAATATTTCATTTGATAGATAAAATTTAAAGTCAAATTCAAATTGGGGCAGCACACATCAGTTCATCAACAACTGGCTTCTTCGATGCTTGCGTTGTTCAATAAGCGGAAAAGTACAAAGTCTGTTCTCATCATATTTCACACTTTTCAATTCCTCTTAGCAAGAACAATCGTATCCAATAATTTTATTTCGGGGAAAACAAATCAGTGCAAATGTTATGATGCTCGGAGTAAACATAAACAAAAAAGGATCCGCAAAGGGCTTTCACACAGTCAACACCATTTAAAACTGGAAGAACAGCATGTACAATTATTATTATTCTTAAATACAAATTTGACGTTTACTGCTACATTTTTATGAAATATTTTTTTTCCCAAAAACCGTTCCAACAATCTTTAAAAATAAAATGCACGACTGGGTCGCACGAACTTGCTCCTATGTAATAGACTAGGAATTTTAAAAACGAATGTTATTAGAGAAAACTGTTCATAAGGATCAAATTATTTTTTTAAATTCTTTTAATAGTAAGAGACGAAAACAGAATGTTATGCAAATATGAATGTATGCAAGAACAAAAATTATAAGTCGTTTTAGTGGTTTCTTTAAAAAAGCTTTTATATTCAAAATTTTTAAAAGATTTTTAAGAAAAAATTTTGGCACTCCAATTTAAAGTTTTTATTATTGATCGAATAAAAATTAAATTTAAAAAAAAAATATTGAGCCGTTTCTGAGATATCGAATTTTCAAGAAAAGAAAAAAAATAGATTTTTTTTTGCAAAAATTCAAAAAATATTTATTTTAAGGTTTTGAAATGCAATGTGTTTTAGACTTTTTAGAAGCTTCTCTATAAAAAATTTCATTAAGAACCGTTATGTGGATAATGAGAAATTCAAAATTCGAAAAAATGGTTCTATGGTAGGTACAAGCTGTAATATCTTATTTTCAAATTTTTTTTTAATAAATTAAAGATCATAAAAATTTATTGAAAGTAAAAAAATTTTATCAAAATTCTAGGTGCCGTTTTCGAGAAAAATACAATTTTTGAAAACCATTTTTTTAAATTTTTTAACATTTGTATGGTGGGTACCTTTATTTTAAGGTAAAATGATTTTTTTTTCTCACATCTTGTAGATTATATTAAGAAACTTTTATTTATCAAGTTTAAAAAAAATCTAGCAAGGGGTTTTCGATATATTGAGTTTTGAAAAAAAAATTGAAGTTTTTTTTAAAAATCCAAAAAAAAATTTGTTTTGAAAATTTGAATAAACAATTCTATTTAAATTTTTGAAGAGCCTTCGCAAAAAAAAATGATCAAAATAGGTGGTACCCTTTTTGAGGAAATCACAAACAAAAAAAATGGTTCCATGGGGGGTACCCTCAATAACCATTTTTCGTAAAATTTTTTTCAAGCATTACCTAGACTTAACTAAATGAAGTTTTTTTGTGTTTTTAGTTTTTAAATCTGTTCAGCAGTTTTTGAAAAAAATTTATAAAATTTCGAAAAAAAATTCGTGTGGCAGGTACCGTTATTTTTGGTCTTAAAAAAAAAAGAAAAAAAAACGTGTGGGAGTAAAGAATCAAAACCCATATCACCAAGTCTAAAGAAAATCGGCCTAGCCGTTTAGGCTGTAGTCGAAGCGACAGACAGACAGACAGAATTGCAAGACCCACTTTTTTAGTCTTCGCTATCATCGTAATGTCAACTTTGATCAAAATCTCGAGTTCAAATTTTTTTACGAATGCATAACTTGCCTTATAGTACCTATAAGTCGCAAGTAAAAATCACACAATTTCATTTAGTTAGCTAATGGCAGAAAATTACGAAATATGGTGATTAATGATTCCCGTCTTAGATCAATTATTTTTTTTTTTGATTTTCTCAAAAACAATAAGTAGATTTTAATAATTTTGTTTGTTTTCCCTAAAAGTTTGAATAGTATTGTGTATTCAAATTTTCCAATTTTTTTTTTCCACTTTCTTAAAATATATTATTTTTTTTCAAAACTCAATATTTCAAAAGTACCATTTTCGATTTTTTTTAAATTTGATGATGAAAAATCTTGATGATAAATAAGTCTTGTCTTGGCTTAAAGAAAACGTGATATCAAACAAAGATATTCGCATCTTCTCGGACAGTGAAGCAGCCGTTAAAACACTTAATTTTGCCTCTACCAGCTCAATAACAGCCCTTAACTGCTGCTGCTGATCTCTGATGAAGTCTTCGTCTGCTGATGGGTGCAGGGCCATAGGGACATCACAGGAAATAGTAATGCTGTCAAAAGGTGGATCAAGGATTACTTTATTGCCAGATAAAGCAATACGTGTACGCTTATCCTAACCACCAAAGAAGGAAATGGCTTGGTAGTTACTTCTTTGACAATTTAGAAGATCTTTCTAATATTTCAAGAATTCACATATTGAACTTCGTCAATGCCTCAAAATGGCTTGACTGATTAACAGAACACATAGGTTTTTATCAGAAAAGAGTGATTACACTCACGGGTAACACAATGGATCTACATTGATCTAAGTGTGGCGATAGTTACATCAATTGTCAGCCCAACAACCTAACCTAAGCTTATCCTAAAGAAAGATTATATCCAACCTTAGGTGGAACAATATCACCACCTGCTTGGCGACAAAAGGAATGCTGGATCTGAAGCACTCCAACAGCCTTATTTATTATTTTTCACTAATACTGGGTTCAACCTCGGAATAGTTAAACCGAAACGAAGCGCTTACTTCGGACTTACGCCACGTCAAACAAATCCTTATTTAAAATTCTATTCCTATTCCTCGTGCATTTTCATTATAAATAAGGTTTTCAGGATTAGAGCCATTGTAAAGTCGAAGTAACTTTAGTCCGTCGCTAAAACGAGTTAGTAAATAAGGCTGCAAAGGTTTAATATCTTTAAGCAGATCGCATATAGGCTCCGTAATAGGTGTTATAAGAGAAAACTTTTTAATGGGCAAGCACGTAACGTGGCTTGGAATTTATTGAAACGATTTCTGCAACAGCTACATAGATGAAGAAGAGGTTCCTCATCTTTTCAGTGCATGTTTTGTTTTATCTCAAAGACTCGCTTCATAGGGAGCTCCAATTGTTTTTTCGATTAGGGAGAAGGTCTCTTAGATTCAATGTGGTATCACAAAGGGTCTAAGTCTAAGTGGTCTAAGTGTGTCGGCTTGTCCTGCTGACAGCAACGTCGACCTAATTTTACCTAACCTAGTGACATTTTTATTTAAAAATAAAAAAGTGTAAATGTCACATCATACTTTCAAACTGTGGTACAACAATTTTGTACCAATTTAAGATACAAAATTAAAAAATAAAAAAGCAACGAATTTTTAAATAAGCACGAGACTTAAGTTCGAGTTTTTGAGCACGGATCTCTTAAACTTTGCCGGTTATCTTGAATTTTTGAGATAAAGCCAGTTATCCTTCTAAATTATATTGTTGAATATTTTTTTAATTGAAAAATTTATAATGCAATAGTTAATTTTGTATTTTTCACGGTTTGAAGTAGGAAATACACAAACCTTCCCAAGTAACTTCAAAAAATGAAGCGCTAAAACAAAGCTTGACCCTATACACTACGAGAGCTTTATGTGAAAAACAAGGCCTTTCAATTCAAAAGAACTAATAATTGTTAGTGTTGTTAACATACATAAATGTATTCCCACACTTGTCATAAGGAAAAAGAAAACAGATTTTCTTAATTGACTTAATTAAGCTTTGGGGAATGTTTCGTACGGTTCAATACAATTTACTTATATGTACTCGTAATTGAATTAGATGGACGAAGGGTTTTCTGTTCATCCACCCCAATACAAGTTCTTTCAAATACATCATCAAACATCAAAAACAACAGCAAGAAGTATTAAGAAGCCAATTTGTGTATCAAATTGTATAAGTTCGGCCTCTCGAAAACCTAAAAAAACCTACCTAATGATATTTCTTAAATTCAATAATATTTTAATTAATAGAAACGAAATTGACTTCTCCAAATCTGAACAGTAAAATGTCTATTAAAAGAGGGTCCAGCCAGAGCAAAGAGCCACCCACACATTTCATCAATTATTCCATCGGATTGGTTAACTAACGAGAATTTGAAGTGAACCGACAAAACTTTAGATACAGATATCGAATTTATCTACCATGAAGAGCTGAACAGAGCATCAAATCATGATTTTGATGGTTGATGATGGGCAACGACCAAATAGTTAAAGATATAGAATCATGTAATCAAAACGAATACAACTTCAGTGTAGAGACTGTTCGGTTCGACTATCGACTGTCCGCGTTTGTCGTCATCGTCTGTCCAAACGAAGATATCAAATTTCAAATTTCCACTTAGGCAAACGCAATAAGCTATGAAAAGCGCACCACCATTAGCAGTTAAGCACATTAAGAGCTTTGTATTCGAAATGGAACATTAAACATTTATAGGATTTGCAGGACGACAACTTTTATGAGTGCGGCTTTTAAGCATAAACGATGCACACATTAGTATTAGGGTGTACTTACACCTTGTAATATTATTCCATCTTCATACCTTTGTGAGCGCGCATATACATAGTTAATGGTCTGAACACTGAACATCATTTTTATGTCAGTTTAATCTCCTTCTGTATGTTGGTCCTGTAATATCCGTTATATTATAGTAGTTGTGCACCTATAATAGGCAAAAAGGACCAATTGTACGTGGAAAACTCTGTGTGCATTGATCTCTTTGGGTATAGAGAGTACTAAAATATATAGTATTGAAATTAATTTGAAAAGTTAACTTTTAAGCTTTTTTTAAATTCTAGTACACTCAAAAAATTAAGCCTGGAATGTTAATTAATTCAATAGATTCGAAAGATTTTTATTCGAGGAGACGAGGAGCTAATAAATGTGTAAAATATTTATTTAAAAAAAAGTGTCTAAGACTTAAAAAAAAAATATTTTAGAAATTGATGTGCCTGAAAAATACAGACAAATACTACATGCAGTATATGTACATATATTAATAACCTCTATTTATAAACGACGAGTAAGGATTTACCCTTCTGCTTACTTATTAATAAATGTGAAACGGCCTCTGTGACATCTGATAGCGCTAGGAGAACTTTAACTCGCCAAAAGTTTGCCATAGGAATTCATTTGGCAAGGCCGTTTTCTTCAGTTTTCTTTAATACCCTTAATATGCCAGATACACAGTGTGACCATTGGTTTTAAATTCTTGGACTTTAAATGACAGGGAAAGACAAAGCTTGGTAAGGTAATTCCACATTCGCGTAGTAAGGGTAAGGAACGAATTTCTGTACATCACAGTGCCGCCGAAGTTGAGCTTAAGGGTATATGTATGATAGGTATTCCTAGAAGCGCGAGTATTAAGGTTGAAAAGTTTAAGGGAGGGAATGCAAATGTCTATTTCACTAAGAGCGTTACAATAACGGTAAAAAATGATACTGTCACCAATCATTTTAAAAGCTCTTCTTTGAATACTGTCCAAGAGGCTTAAGCAAATTGCTCGAGGACGAGCTCAGAGATGGGAGGTAAACTTAAGCTTTGGTTATGTACTCAGATCAGAAGAAGAGATAAATTTCTTCCATGCATCGTCTCATAAAACCCAAACATCCTTTTTACTTGCGATATAGGTACTAGGGCAAGTTCTGCATTTGGAAAAAAAATCGAACTCGAGATTTTGATCAAAGTTGACATTACGATGATAGCGAAGACGAAAAAAGTGGGTCCGACAATTCCGTCTGTCTGTCTGTATGTCTGTATGTCTGTACCTCGAACTACAGCCTAAACTACCGGAGGTATTTTCTTCAAACTTGGTAGTTAAGGGTCTTCGGTGATTCCCTAGAGGAAAAATTGAAATTTTTTTTTATGGGGGTACCCATACACCCGTAATGCAAAATCTTATTTATCTCGAAAACGGCTCTAACGATTTTGATAAAAAAAATTAAGTGTGATATTATGGACATGAACTATATTTTGGTGAAAAAAAAAATTGGGGGGAAATGTTATTAGGGGTACCTGTCATAGAACGGTTTTTTTGATTTTCGAATTTCTCACCAACGGCTCTAACGATTTTAACCAAAATTTTTATGCAGGAGCTGCTTTGCATTTGAAAAAATATAAACTAAAAATTTTTTCGAAAAAATAGTTTTTGGATTTTAAAAAAAAATAATACAATTTTTTTTTTTGAAAATTCAATATCTTGAAAACCGATACAGGATTAAATTTTTAAATTACGTTTTAAAATGTATTTTATTAAATACTAACAATTTGCATATCAATTTTTTTTATAAAAATTTTAAGGAAAATTTAGTACACAAAAAACATGTTTCAGTGTGTCTGTATGTCTGTACCTCTCACTACAGCCTAAACCCTTGGACCTATTTCTTTCAATCTCGGTAGTTAAGGGTCTTCGGTGATTCCCTAGAGGAGAAATTGAAATTTTTTTTTTAGCTCCAAAACTAAGGGTACCCCCCATACACCCGTAATGCAAAATCTTATTTATCTCGAAAACAGCTCTAACGATTTTGATACAAAAAATTAAGTGTGATATTATGGACATGGACTACATTTTGGTCAAAAAAAATTTTGGGGCAAAATGTTATTTCGACTTTCTCATTAACGGCTCTAAGGATTTTAACCCAAAATTTTTAGCAGAAGTCCCCTTAAGTTTAAAATAATATTGTATATAAGAATATTCGAAAAAATATTTATTGGGTTTTAAAAAAAAAAACAAAAATTTTTTTTAAATCAATATCTTCAAAACCTATGAACGATTATTTTTTGAAATTATTTCCTAAAACCAATATTATTAAATACTTAAAATTCGCATCCCACATTTTTTTCTTGAAAAATTTTAGAGACATTTCTTATATAAAAAATTTATTTAATAATAAAACGATTTTTTAAGGTTTATTTGCATAAATTCATACTTTTCTAGAAATCAGACGGAAATTTTATGCATTTGAACATTTTAATCTCAATAAATCCATTGCATGTTTTATATTTATAAAATGTATCTTAAATTCCAAAGTACTTTTACATAAGAGCAAGTTCGTGCGATCCAGTCGTGCATTTTATTTTTTATAATCTACCCGCGCTCAAGGGATTAGATTACTCTTTAAATGTTTCAACACAGCGCGGGCGTGAAGTTAAGAAGAGAATGAACGATAGGAAAGATGTGTGACACGATGTTCTGAGACTGAAGGTTGTTGTCTCAGATATTTTATTTCCATTGTACAATGCTGCTTAGGTCGTAATTTCATGAGCTTATCATCTTTTGTCGTTGCAGTTCCACATCCGAAGAGGGGGAATATGAGTATGAAAACTACTATCTTCAAATACTATCGTCAGCGAAACAATTAATTGGATTAGAAGTTGCAGTCAGGAGGTCATTTATAAAAATGAGGAAAAGGGTCGGGTTTGTGGTTTTCAGACTTGAATTCGTCCAGTACAACATGTATTGAACGGTTCGAAAGAAAGCACGCATTTTTGGCAAAAGAGCAAGATGCTACCTTAGTAAATGCTTATGAAATGTCAACTGCAATAATCTTATTTAAGATTTGTTCCACTGTTCGGTTAGATAAACCATCAAATCACCGGACCTATTGCTACGAAAGCCATTAAGAAGCTTGCTGACAAAAAATTTCAACCTCATCGCTTACAGCGCCTAAATAGGGAGCCCACAGCGTTAACTAAGGTCTTTCGGGTTGAAATGACGAACATAACTGTAAATTTTGACAGCTAAATGTCATTGGTAACTTTGACATCTGCTGAAACAAAAAATTGAAAAACAAAACTAATAATGCTATCTATCCTTTTTTATTCAACAACTGTTTTGCTTAAGGTCATTACGTGCATTTTTGTTGTTTGTACTGTTTAATTGTGACGTTTATTCAATAAAAAAGATGACAGGATCGCACGTACCTGCTCTATGTAGAAGTGCCTTGGGATTTAAAAAATTGTATATTTATATAAAAACATTAATTAGAGGAAAATGAATGAAATCAAAGTCAAACTGAATATTTTCTAAAGAAAGATCTTACAAATCTTCACAGATAAGCACTTCTACGGAATATGAAAAAGACACGTCTGCTATAAAATACTCAACAAGAAACTTCTTGTCAAAACACTAGAGACTACTAGTAAACCAGCAGATATAACCTTCATTATGGGAAACAATTTAAATTCTTGACTAAATAACGAAGAGGCCATCATACCCTTCTTTGATGACCCAGTGTTACCTCATTACTTCTCAACTAGCAGTCAAGAAAATGGCACCCGGATTCGAGCAACATCAGATGAGAATATTAAAAAAGGAATTTGAATGAGAGAAAACACCGATGTTATAAAGTCAGGCTCTTATTTTATGCCAAGTCTTAATGAATCTTTATATAAATAGTGTTACATACTAATGCAAATAACAATTGTTCAATAAAAAAAACCTCAACCATACGCTTGTAATATCTTCCAAAAAATTTGTCTAATCATAAACAGTGTTGCAGAGTTCACAACCTAAGACATCAAATGAATATCTTTTTACTTGCGTATGTACTAGGTAAGGTACTACATATAGGGCAAGTTCTGCATTTGGAAACAAAATCGACATCGAGATTTTGATCAAAGTTGACATTACGATGGTAGCGAAGACGAAAAAAGTGGGTCCGGCAATTCCATCTGTCTGTCTGTATGTCTGTATGTCTGCACCTCGAACTGCAGCCTAAACTACTAAAGGTATTTTGTTCAAACTCGGTACTTAAGGGTCTTCGGTGATTCCCTAGAGAAGAAATTGAAATTTTTTTTTTGCTCTAAAACAAACGGTACCCCCCATACACCCGTAATGCAAAATCTTATTTATCTCGAAAACGGCTCTAACGATTTTGATAAAAAAAATTAGGTGTGATATTATATTATGGACTACATTTTGGTCAAAACAAATTTTGGGTCAAAACGTTATAAACGGTACCTGTCATAGAAACGTTTTTTTTTTTATTTTCGACCTTGTCTTTAACGGCTCTAAGGATTTTAGCAAAAAATGTTCAGTCTGCTTAAGTTTAGTTTTCTTATATACAAAATGTATTTAATAAAATTTGGTTTGCATAAATTCATACTTTTCTAGAAATCAGACGGCAATATTATGCATTTAAACTTTATTATATCATTAAATCCATGTTTTATATTTATAAAAGTATCTTAAATTCCAAGGTATTTTTACATAAGAACAAGTTCGTGCGATCCAGTCGTGCATTTTATTTTGTTTGCCAACCAAACCTAGGTAGTTAAACCCACCTAAGTTTATGATATGTAATTATAATGAAATGAATCACAAGTTCTTGCACAATTTAATAAACTGACGAAATAATTTCCCCATTGAACCGAATTCAGAATGACTCATATCTAGGAATTCCATATTGACTTTTTGTAAGTATTTAAAGACACCCCTTTTTACTTCTGGTATAAATTAATACAAAGGTATGTAGATACCTTAGGCAGGGGAAAACAAAATCAAACTCCGGATTTGAATCAAATATGACATTTTAATAAAGGAAAACTCTTCAAAACTGTGCACTGCAATTCTGTTATCTCATAACTTTCTAAAGGATTTTTAACACAGCGTTTCCTATCTTTAAATTTGAATGAAACAAACTGTGAGTGAAATTATCATTGAAATGTTTTTATATTTATATAGAAGGTGTATGTCATTATGTATGAAATAAAGAGCGCCCATGTTGTAGACATGTGTAACGCAGTGCTGCGTTAGCCCAATGCGTTGAAGCGGCTGCAGCGTTATGTGCGTTGATACATCAATTTGTAACTCAGTGACGCAAAAGCGCAGTTCATCAACTCATCAACTAAATAATCGAATAGCGCTTTTGACAAGCGCAGCGCTGCGCTGCACAAACAAAAACTATTCAAGCATCAGATACAAAAAGCGCTGACTTCATTGTAGTGCTTCCATATTTTTCACGTTTTTGACGGAATTCAATAAAATTCTATACGGTATTTTTGCTTTTTAAGGAAAAAAAAATGTTTGTAAAGTATGTATTTCGAGAAAAAAAATAAATAAAATATCTATGTATATTATTTTCACAACTTCCGCATTTTTAAACAAAATTCAGTTAAATTCTGTGTAGGTACGTGATGTTTGAATCAAATAATTGTGGAAAAAAATATTTTTAATAAGTTTGGTAGATACTTGGTAAAAAAAAGATTCTGGGTGAGTACTTGCGACTTGACTTATAGGTACTATAAGGCAAGTTATGCATTCGTAAATAAAAATCAAACTCGAGATTTTGATCAAAGTTGATATTACGATGATAGCGAAGACTAAAAAAGTGGGTCTCGCAATTATGTCTGTCTGTCGGTTCGACTACAGCCTTAACGGCTCGGGCGATTTTCTTTAATCCCCCCCCACTCGTTTTTTCTTCTTTTTTTTAAGACCAAAAAGAACGGTACCTGCCATACGAATTTTTTTCGGAATTTTATAAATATTTTTTTTCTCAAAAACTGTTCGACAGATTTAAAAAATAAAAACACAAAAAAATTTTATTAAGTTAAAGCTAGGTAATGGTTAAAAAAAATTCAAAACTTTTTTTTTCAAAACTCAATATTTCGAAAATCCCATGCTAGATTTTTTTTTAAATAAAATTTGATAAATAAAAGTTTCTTAATATAATCTAGAAGATGTGAAAAAAAAAAAATATTTTACCTAAAAATAAAGGTACCCAGACCCACCATACAAATGCTAAGAAATTAAAAAAAATGGTTTTCACAAATCGTATTCTTCTCGAAAACGGCGCTTAGAATTTTGATAATTTTTTTTTCTTTCAATTAATTCTTATGATCTTTGATTTAATAAAAAAAAATGAAATAAAGATATTACAGCTTGTACCTACCATAGAACCATTTATTCGAATTTTGAATTTCTCATTATCCACATAACGGATCTTAATGAAATTTTTTATAGAGAAGCTTCTAAAAAGTCTAAAACACATTGCATTTTAAAACTTTAAAATAAATATTTTTTGAATTTTTGAAAAAAAAAAATCTATTTTTTCTTTTTTTGAAAATTCGATATCTCAGAAACCGCTCAATATTTTTTTTTGTAAAATTAATTTTTCTTCGAACAAAAATAAAAACTTTGAATTAGCGTACCAAAACTTTTTCTTAAAAATCTTTTAAAAAGTTTTTATATAAAAGCTTTTTTTTAAGAAACCACTACACAACTTATAATTTTTGTTATTGCATAAATTGATATTTGCATAGCATTCTGTTTTTATCTCCTACTAATAGAAGAATTTAAAAAATTAATTTTATCCTTAATTTTCTCTAATAACATTCGTTTTTAAAATTCCTATTACATAGGAGCAAGTTCGTGCGACCCAGTCGTGTAAAATATTGTTCAGCATTATTTAAGAAGAGGGTTGGGGCAATAATCAGGTGGTAATTTTGCTTTTAAATTCTGAAATATTTCATCAGTTTTTGAATTTTGAGTGATTTGAATCGAATTGATTTTTGCGTCATTCAACTTTTTAGTATTAAATTTTTTGTCATTTTGATTTTTTTTTACACAGAAATAAAGTTTGACATTTTTCAAATAAATATATATGTACTTCAATAATTAAGATCTGAGAATACTCAAGTTAGAAGCCCTAGAAAGCATTTAAATCGCCATATTTTTAAGATTTTAATTAAATTTTTAATCAAAATTTAATTTTTATTGAAAATTTGAGAAAAGTCACTGTACCTTCTCTCCTTGCATATATCACAAAATGACCTGTGACATATATGTAGAATGGCATTATTGCAATTAATTTGCATCTTTAGTTTTTTTAAAATTGTTAAATTTTGTATCAATATTTGAATTTAGAGTTCTTATAATCGAATCGAAAGAAGCTCCTTGCAGCTTTTAGTAAGAAAAACTTTGCCCCTCCTCATTCTTAGACCAATATTTATCTTATATATTTCAATTTATAATATATATAATTATTTTATAAACGAAGGTATATATATGAAATCAGAAAATAATTTCAATTTTTAAGTGGAGTGATTGAATTAAATTCAATTGACAATAACATTCTAGGTGTCTGAATTTGTTCAAATTCCCCTAGACAAATAAAATTCACACTGTGTTACTACTGTGAAATTTATAAGAGTTGGTTAACATCTACCAATAAATAATAATTGCGTCTTAGAAGGGAACGACAGCATCTAACTGATGAGCCCACTGTCGTACCTGGGCGAAACGCACTTTGGAGTTGAGGTCGCTAAAACTTTCAATATAATTATTTTAGGCAGTTTTTTTTTTAAATAGTTGATTCGATCATTAATTCACTTCATCGTAAAGTTAAAACAAAACAAAAATTGATATTAGCTGTGAAAATAGCTTAAAAAGATTTATTCGCATTCGCAGTTCGCCTTCGCAGCTCATGTGCTTAGCACTTATTTAGAAAGAAGCATTACGATTTGGTGGATCTCGCGTGGATTGCCATCTTCGAAAATTTTACTTGTTGATAAACCAGAAATAGGCCTCGTCACTGAATATGATTATTCGACCGAAACCGGGCTCAACTTCCAACTTCTTGAGATCCCAGTGAGCAAACGCATGTAGCTGTCTATGGCCGTTTGCTATGACCTCCTGGATCAGTTGAAGTTTATACGGGTGTGAGCCCAAGCTTTGACGACAAATCCAGAGTTCTTGTGCGTGGCACGGAATTGACTAACTCGGATTCTCCTGCACACTCTCACGGAAGCAGTGATATTTTTGGCAGATCTTGTGTTTCGTTGGCATAAGGACGTTGGCGGATTATTCACCGGTCGACTCAAATTTGTCCACCTCGTCGCGAATAGTCCTCTCGGAAGGACGATTATAGCGAACGCAACAAAATGTTGCTCGAACAGAAGACACACTTTCATTAGACAATTTAATTATTTGCACATGTTGTTGAATGTTATTATTCTCCATGTTGATTTTGCAAAACAGACTCAATAAATGACAGCTAATGTAAAAAATAAATTTAGAGATCCATATTGCTTTGGAAAGCTCTTTTTTTTTAAATACTCAGAACTCCAAACTCCAAAACTTTGCATAAAATTTATAATTGTGATAATATATGAAAAATATATTTTCGGGATCAAGGGAACTTTAATGCAAGAAAAGGTCACAATCAAACGAGAAAAAGGAAATCGTGGAACGGCTAGTTGCATACCTATTATGATTTAAGCTTCCAGCTTTGATTAATAATTCTAGGAAAAGACAAAAAGAAAAAAGAATTAAAGTATAATAAAAATGTCCTTTTTGAAAAACCAATCCTCATCTATTCTAACGCGGATAATATTTCCAGCCTTTAATATTACGACCCTCATATGCGTGTTCTGGATATCACAGATGCACATTAGCTGATTTGTGTCATCCAGAGTTCTTGTCCCCTGTATATAGCTACCTATCCGAGTTTACACAAAGAGTCAAGTGTACTTGAAAAACAAAATGAAAAATATAATGTTTGTCTTTATAATCTTCTAGCTTCTATTTTACAAAGAGCCTTTTAAATCTGATCCAATGCAGGATATTATATTTCTTTATATATAGATATATATATATATATATATATATATATATCTGTGGACTTTTAAATATTTGTAGTCCAAAACGAATCGTGGTATTCATTAAACATCAGCAGCGCAGCGTGTTGATCAACATTTGATAGACATTTCGTTTACTTTGGCAGGATAATGCCAGGTTGTTGCATAAAGCATCATTAATCCATCCGCATCACTTCCTTGTGCATCATACCAAATGATATACTTGTAATGAGCATATTTCGATAAGGTCTGTCCATGAGATAATGGAAATCCTCAACGCATTGCTAACGTAATAACCTACACTCCGTTTCACTCTTGCAGAGTTAGATTTATGTACGAGTACATTAATACTATTTTTTCTAAGTTGCTCTACTATACGGCAAGGAATAGCTTTAGGGTTTTAATTAAATTTAGGATTGAGATGTTCAAGTCAAAAGAAGTCCATGCGTCTGTGAGTTCAGGTATTCAGCGAAAAGATATGTAGGTTAATTGCTTAAACTTATCCAGAAAGAGTATCTATCACACGATTTCGGTTTTTTTTTTCCAATTTCCTCGAGAACGGTTATAAGGATCTTGGTTAAATTTCACACACATATTCAAGCCCCCTTACAAATCGGAGAAAACTTTTTCTCCAACCGTTGGAAGTTATAAATCTGTGCGGTTTAATTCTAAGACATCTCCTTACCCTATTAAAATCAATTTAACGCATCTTATATAAGGTATATCTTCTGAGAATTATATAGAGATATATAAATCCGGCCTTATCTAAACGAATCAGAGTGTGCTTAGCCTATGATTGAAATGGTACCATAAGCGGAAATTCCACAAACATCATAGAAGTTGGTATGTTTACTGAAATTTCTAAACAAAGTCAAGATTGATTTTATTCCTGCAAATAATTCTTTTAAACATTTTTACAAAATTACGCAATCTCCTCATTCCGGCTTCATTTCTGAAGTAAACTTATATTATCCTTGGATGAATCAATAAAAAGTAACATAATGATAATAAACAAGACACTCATCACAGATTAATTGGCTCATAAACAATATATTATTCATAATTTTCATTTAACAGAATAAAAACCAAAACACAAAAAAAGTTAAAACCAAAGATATTCATGCAAAGTATCTATGAACGAGTGTGAGGAGATTTAATATCTTTGTTTGTGATTTTCTCACACAAGTTTCATGGAAATTATCCGACCGTTGATATTATAGCAAATTAAGTCCGAGTAGATTAAACTGTTTCTACTTTATTAACATCCAGAAGATACAGTACAAACAATATTCCTTTATTTGGTGTGTATTTTGTTTGTGTGTGTGTGTATTTTGGTGCGGCAATGAAATTGCTCAAATAGGCCACCTTGGCGCCATATCGACATGGCCTCATAGACTTCATATCATGGTTTAGCTGATTTTTTAATACAAACAATTTTATTCCTTATAAACACTTCCAGACTTTTATAATCGCACTCAAATAATGTTGTTATTTTTGGTATTCACCATTTTATTGTAATAATTTAGAAAAAAAATATCACCGTTTAATGAGATGTAATTTGGAAGGATATTATTTTTATTTTTGGATTTTTTCTTCATATTTTCATTTTATGTGGCACGCACTATACATATATAACAGTCACACTGAGCTGGACGTTTACTTCTAAAGTTTTTGATATTGAAGTTTTGAATTTCGACTCAGGATAAGCAGGATCGAATAAAAATACTAAAAAAAATACTAATATTTAATTTTAAATGTTGAGACCACGTTTAATATGGTGGGGTAAAGTGTGGTTTAGAAGTATAGGCTTGTATAAAAGAAGAGGGGGCACTGGTTTCTCAGACAAAAAAAGAAGAAGAATGAAAGTAGTACGACAAAGGAAACAGAGAAATGTCATAGCTGGAATGAAGTCCCGAAGTCTTACCAAAATGTTAAACGGATGTCTGAAGAGAACAAGGTCCGAATTGAAACCTGCAAATTGTATAATTGCTGTACCAAAGTAAAAAAGAAATTAAAATACACGACTGGGTCGCACCAATCTGCTCTTATGTAAAAGGCTAAGAATTTCAAAAATGAATGTTATTCATTTTTAATTTACTAAAACAACTCTTTTAGTAGTTGGAACTAAAAACAGGATGCCATGTGATTCAAGCAAATATTAGTTTATACAAGAATAAAAATTATAAGTCGTTGTAGTGGTTTCTTTAAAAAATAATCCTTTATAAACAAAATTTGTAAAGCATTTTTAAGAAAAAATTTTGGCAGGCCAACTTAAAGCTTATATTATTGTAAAAATAAAACAAAAATTTCCAAAAAAAATATTGACCCGTTTTTGAGATATCGAATTTTAAAAAATAATTGATTTTTTATTATTTAAAAATTCAAAAAATAAGTTTTGCAATATAAAAAAATTCTTTAAAATGTGTTATGTCGATTCGATAATGAAATATTCAAAATTCAAAAAATGGTTCTATAGTAGGTATGGTCAGTAATATCTTTATTTCAAAATTTGTTTTATTGAATTATGGATCGTAAGAATTTATTGAAAGAAATGTAATTTTATCAAAATTCTAGGTGACGTTTCCGAGAAAAATACGATTTTCGAAAACCTTTTTTTAATATTATTTTAAGATAAAATTAAAAATTGTTCTCAAATCTCGTAGATTGTACTAAAAAAATTAACTGTCAAGTTTTAAGAAAATCTAGAATGCAGTTTTCAAAATTTTGATAGGTATTTAAAAAAAAATTGAAATTTATTTTTTTTTTTAAATTTGAATATCTACACAATTATTTTTCGGAATATTTTTTCAAGCATTACCTACCTTTAAATGAAATTTTGTGATTATTTTTTTTAAATATGTCGAACAGTTTTCAAAATAAAAAAATATTTATAAGATTTCGAAAAAAAAATCGTATGGCAGGCACCATTCTTTTTGGTTTTAAAAAAAAAACTTTTTTAACAAGTTTAAAGAAAATCGGCCGAGCCGATTAGGCTCTCGTCGAGCAGGCAGACCGACAGACAAAATTGCGGGACCCACTTTTTCGTCTTCGCTATCATCGTAATGTCAACTTTGATCAAAATCTCGATTTCCATTTTTATTATGAATGCATAAATTGCCTTATAGTACCTATAAGTCACAAGTAAAAAGGCTATAGTGATAGTTAATGACTTTGTCTATATAGAGCCTGCCTTTAAACCAGGCTTCCAGCGCAGCAGGAGGATGAAACTCTAGCCAATCGCTCTTTTGTTGTGCAAAGAAGACAATTGAGTTTTCTCTTCAGCTGTCCTTTACTCCCTCGAGCAATTTAAGTGCTCTCTTATAAGACACTAATCATCTCCGTTCTGATATACATATATAGGGAATGAATCAAAGTTAATGTAACCAAAAAAGTACCACGGTGATGGTTGGCCATTTAAAAATGAAACTTAGGCTCCGGCCAACCGCCAAAGCAATGGCACACAGTGGGGCAATTTGTATGGGAGAGCGGAAACAAATCCATAAATACCGAACCACTTAACAGATTTGCATGAAATTTTCAGGAATGAAAATAATTTCAGAGAGCTAGCAAAACAATTTAGTTTCACCCACTGCCACACCCACTAACAAAATAAGATAAGAATCCAGGTTTTGTTCCAAGTCATGGTTAAAGATGGTGCTTTTTGAAAGATGTTGGGCATTCAAATTTTCCCCGCCCACTTTTGGGCGTTTATCAACCTGATTTTTTTCCTTTTTTGTAATAGGTACGGAGGCAGTCATTTTTAGTGCGATAAAATCAGATAAATAAAATTTTCAAATATTATAAAGGATATTTTAAGAAATAACAACAAAATATTTCAACCCACTGACACGCCCATACAAAAGTTTATCTAAATTCCAAAGTTGGTAAATTAAAATTTGAGTAATTAGAAAAATATATGTATTTTTAAGATAAAATAAAATTATGTATTATGTATATCGGTTCAGACGTTCAGTGTTCTAATGAGATACACTGAAAATAAAATCTAGGTATATATGACAAAATCGTAGGTTGATCTGATAAAAATTTTGTCAATATACGTCCAACAAAAAGTTTTGTCAAATTGATAAAAATTACAGAATTTTGTTGAGGTAACAAAAAATTATTTTGCTGTATCCACAAAATTATTTTGTTATGCTAACAGATTAATTTGTTGAAATAACAAAAATATTTTGTCAATATGACAAAATTTCGTAGAATTTACAAAATTAATTTGTCATATTAACAATTCTTTTGTTGTATTAACAATTTTTTTGTTTTTTTTATTATTATCGGATTAACAAAATTTGTTTGTTAAATTAACAAAATTGTTTTGTTAAATTAACGAAATTGTTTTGTTATATTAACAAAATATTTTGTTAAATTAATCAATTCAACAAATTATTTTGTCAATTTTACAAATTTCTTTTGTTGAATCCAAAAAATTAATTTTGTCAAAATAGTTTTTTTTTTGTTGGAATCTAAGTCCACAAAAATTGGCGTTTCTTCCCTACGATCTCACATATGCAACCATCTGTGAGGGCGTATGGACAATACGCAATTTTTGTTAAGTTCAGTTAATCTTACATCGATTTTTCGACAAAAACCCAATGTGAACTATATCATACACAAAAGAAATGTCATGATCAAAAAAACATACGCGCAGATTTTTTTGGTTTCCTTACAAAATAGTTTTATCGATCTGATAATATTATTTTATCAATATTACAAAATAATTCAAGCCCAAAACTAAATATTTGTCATTTTAACAAAAATGTTTTCGTTTTTTTTGTTAAATTGACAAAAAAAATTAACAAAAACTTTGTGATATTGAAAAACATTTACAAAACAGATTTTTTGTAGATACAACAAACATTTTGTTAACATCACAAAAAAGTTTGTCGATGTGAAAAAAATCTCAGTTTTATTTTGTTATATTAACAAAACTTGTTTTGTTAAACTGACAATATTATTTGTAGTGCATATTTTGTTAAACTGACAAAAAATCATGCTGAATTATAAAGAACTCAAAAAATCATTCTTTCGAATTGACAAAAATTTAATCAAAACGATAAAATTGTTTTGTTAAAGGTCAATAAAACGTTTTTGTCAATATTACCTAGGAATTTATTTTCAGTGTATATACACTGTTATTCTTATTTTCGGAGAAAAATTATGAAAATTTGGTTTTTCATGTTTGTTATAGCAAAAGAGAGTGTATGAAAAGAAGTAATGGTAAATCATAAAAATGATGCAACCATTAAAAGCTGACAAGTGTAAATTTACAAACGCATTGTCAAACATTCATGAATGCATGAAACCAGCAACACTTTTTATGTTAAGTGTTCACTACTGAAACTGGAATCAAATAATGCGCAAACTTCAAACGAAGCTGAACCAAAAAACAACAAACAAAATGTTTAAGATATTTTTCTCACTTTTGAAAAAGAGGTTCTGGAAAGATCGAGTACCTACGTTATGCAATAGTACCATAAGTATATAAAAAAGTCGTTAAAAAATGTATATACGACCATGTTCTGCGTTTCACTTATTGTGAATTCACTTGGCGAAAGTGAATTTGGGTCTTCGTAATTATTAATTGGCATTTCGAAACTGAAAATTGGTGTTCTGCATTTCGGTTCATTCGGATTTCTGAAGGCATTCAATTCACTTTGTTTATGCTTTGTGGAATTGACAAAGCTACAGTTAGTTTCATAATTGGTTGGTGCAAAATGTAAGCAAAATTGAGATTTGTGGTTTTTTGTGTATTTATTTCAGGGGAAAACATAAAAACAAAACACAGGAGCAAGCATTCCTTAAATACATGGAGCAATATCCCCATTTTGCAAAAAGTTTTTTGGGTGCAGATAAATCTCAAACTGAGTCCTTGTGGGTCAATTTGTCCCTATTTTAAATAGTGAAGGACCTCCAATAAAAGATGTGTCTGGATGGAAAAAGGCTATATCCAATTCTTTTCCGATTGACTTTTGGTACCCTCAGCTAAGAATTGGAGTTTTCCATTGCCCTTAAAACGTATAAGAACGCATCTTTGCTTAATCTGACACTTTTTCTCTGGTGTTTCGCCTCCTTTTTTCTCTTAAAAATGCCATTAATATTAAATTCATTTTTATTCGCAGTCTAATTTCACTTCATAAGACCATCAAAAATTTCAACTTAAAAATTTTGACAGTTCGAAATAATTGCGAAATTTTCGAAAACGAACGAATTGTAGAAAATGGAATTTCATTTCACCACAATTTCAAATATTTTGACTTTGGGCGTCTATTTAGGTATTAAGACTTAAGATTTGGCCCAAATCCTTAGTGTATCCAGATTCTCTGACTACTTAACTGTGAGAAACATGAATCACAAGTCGAACGCGAAACTAACCAGCTTGATGACCGAATATGGAGACAGATGGCAAGGTACAATTGCGTCTTTAAAGGTTGTTGGTTCATTTTGGAAGTTCATTTATCAAATACTGACTAGCAGAATCGTCGGAACTGTTGCACGATAAGAGAAGTATTTTCATGGCTTGAAGAAAACATCATATCGAGTTCAGATATTGCCAACTTCTAAGATAGCCAAGCTGCTATTTAATTTCTGGACTCTGTCCCAAAAAAACTCTTTAATTGCCCCAAAACTTCCGATCATCTATTGCGGAGATGGCATATTCTAGGGTACTAGAATCTTACAACACTATCTACAGGTTAGGTAAGTACATATATCTATCACTATATTAAACTTGGTCAAAGCTGGTTATCGAGTGCCACCTTAAGTTAGTAAGCGATGTTTCGAAATAGCTTTTTTTGCGAAATTTTGTATCCACTCTTTGAATTAGCTCAAGAACTGCACATTTCGCAAAAAGGATTCCAGCTATTTTTAAGTGGCCTATTAATTGAGCCATTTTTAAAGTTAAACAAAATTTGTATTCTATAAATTTGTATTTCCTATTTTGTTATGTAGCAATTTATATTTATGTTTTTTGTACCAAAATCATACTCGTAAATAGCGAAAAAAAGACATTAAAGTTGCGAAGTCAAATGTGCGAAAATATATTTTTGCGACAAACTTATATAATGAAATAAAAAGTTGCCCACGAATAAATTGTGATATAATGCGAATTGACTAACAGGACAATTCATATTTGGAATGTTCATTGTGTTCTCCGAGTTGACCCCTTTTCATTACTTCGCAACAAGAACGTACAAATATTCCTTTAAGGTGTCCGCCATAACAAAGGTTTTCCATCATTCAAATATATGCAGACAATAGCCTATTAAGTGGCATAGTTGTTAAGACATGATTTTTGCTGTTAGAACCTATGTTTTGCTCTAGTGGAAGTTCTAAGGAAATACTAGGTAGCCTTGTTATTTAAATAATTTTTTTTTATTCATCATTTCACGCTCGTGTATGTGAATAAAAATCATTTAATTATAATTACATCAGTCAAATGTTGGCGAATGGCGACAAAGATGCAAGTGTCGAAGGACCCTTTGTGTATTGCAGGCAAGTGTGTGTAAAGAGTATTTAGTCACACCTATAAGAAGCAACAGTACTAGGTGCATTGGCGTATAATGCCACACCACAGTGCATATGTATAATAATATGCACCGTGTGTAGGCATCAGAATCACATGATCTGATGTTTATATGAGGCGCAGATGAGGCGTTGTACGAGTGAATCTTGCGGAACCCCGGTACCGATGTTGAAAAATTGAGCTCCACTGTCAGTCAGGTGCTGCGAGCTTACCTACCAATTAATTATGCTTTACTCAACATCAAAGAAAAGGTGGCCGCCCGATGCTGCACAGACTGCGGGACTAAAAAAGAGCTTGACGGTAACTTAGATGAAGATGGTGCCCTAAGGTGCATTATGCTTGCTGCTGCCACAATTGCTGCTGCTTCTGCTGCCGCTGCCTCTGCCGCTGCCACTGCCTCACAACATCCAACTCCGATGGTGATGTTTGTATACATATACTCGACTCACAGTCTTGATGTTCGCCGCTGCTGTTAGAGGTCATATACAATGCCTGATGAAAGTGATTATTTGAAATTATTCACACCTGACCTGAAAGGCGCTTAAAATGCGTGCGAAATGAGTGTGAATCCTTTTTGAACTTTTCCTTTTTTTCTTGGTCGTTTTATTTTCTTCTTGGATTAAATTTTAATTGCAATTAAATGAAGCTTCGGTTGACACTATATGCGCTCGTTGGCTGTACGTCAGGGAGGGCACATATTCTTTTGGGACGTTCGTTCGTCGTCGTCGGTCGTTGGGAGGATTCAACTGTGTTAATTTTTTTTTTTATTATTTCACAGTGAATAGGCATAGGATGTGTGCTTTAAGATGATGATGGAATGCACTTAAGCTTTAAAAAAAAAGGAAAAAAAATATATAGCGAAGTGTGATGGTTAAATGATACAAATGACTTCAAAGCAAGGTTATGATTCGTTGTAAGAAGGACCAGGTTATTTCTATGTATACGAGTATGTTTGAAGTGTAATCATACAAACTCATGAATTCCATTGAATGAAAAATTTACACGAGGAGTTTTATTTTTCATTCATGAAACTATGCTTATTTGAATTTTTCTGTAAACGTATCTATACATGTATACAAGATTGTGGGGTTAGTATTTATAGTTATACAAAATATTAATCATTCTAGAAACTCTTGAACAAGAGACTATTTAAAGAAAACATCAATATTATCAATATACGAAAGAAGAGTTCCTTTTATATATGGATGATGTATATTTGATTTTAAAATTGTTAAATAATTTTGATATTAATGGCGTTTATGAAACTAAGACGAAAACAGAATCAAAAGATTCTATAAAAATAACCTTAGTCTAAGGATATTTTTTACTTGTTCTTTGGAAAATAGAAATTGCATAATATACTTTCTTTGTTGTTGAGATCGAGCAAATTGAATGTATTTGTTTCGAAATGTGTCGATTTTAGATCTATGGCCCTTTGAGGTTAAACATTTTTGTATAAATATAATTATAAAACAAGTGAAACTCTCCAAAATATCTTATGCATCTGTTTCAAAGTTAATAAATCTAACCAAGGTTTTTATTTAAATCATTGAAAAATGAATAATTTTTTGTATGTACATACATATAGCAAAAATATCTATAATCCCTAAACACACTTTAAGATCAGACCTTTTGCTAAGTTTATCCCTCAAGCATTTAAAGCAATAGTTAAAAATCATCTTCATAGTTTAGTTTGAAATAATATTTCTGAGCCTCAACATGGCTTTATGATTTGAAGATCAACAGCAACTTATTTATAAATATTAACAAATTACTCATTAGCAAGCCGACGTTATTAACACCAAATTTTCAAAGTTTAAAGTTTATTTAAAGTAATTTGGTTTGATGAAAGCAATATGTCAAAATTGGTGTATTATCAAATAAAATAATCAACTTTTACGGTGTACCTCAGGGCAGCCACATTGGAACACACCTTTTCATTCTTTGCATTAATGATTTTTCATAAATCATCTGTTTGACTTTTGTAGGCCAATGATCTCAAGATTTTATCTAGTGTAAGATCTTCATTAGATGGTGTAAAAATCCAATTTAAAATTGATTCATGTAATAAAAATGGATTATATTTTAATATTAAAATTTTCCGTATTGTTACCATTTCAAAAATACTAGATCCATTTTGTTTCGATTACAAAATTGAGTCATTCCTACGAAATATTAATGAGTCAAAATGATCAAGTGTTTTGCACATGAGACACGAACTGCGAACTGCGAATTGCGAACGGTCGCGAACTTTGACATTTCATTCACATGAGTAATTTTTTTGGTCGCCGAACAGTGCGAATAGTCAAAAAAAAAAAGTAAATAAATTAAGGTAAAATGAGTGCTAAATTAAATTATTTTAAGAAAAGTTGGCTTTTATGCAGTTTCATTTGTTACCAAAATTAAAAAAAAAAAACTTACATGTGCATCTTCTAAATATGAATCGTCATAGATTTGGAGAATAATCTCAACTAGAAAGAAGTCCGATTCGAACGAATTTTTTAGTCGCCGAATTTACATTTCACAGTTCGCAGAAGATACGTTGTTGGTAGCGTAAAAATGTTTAAAATACAAAATATTTCAATTTATAATTATTTTATGCAGTGTTTTCCTTTTAAATAGTTGATTCGATCATAAATTCACTTCGTTGTAAAGTAAAAACAAAACAAAAATTGATATTAGCTGTGAAAATTGCTTAAAAAGATTTATTCGCATTCGCAGGTCGCACCCATGTGCAAAGCACTTTAATAGTCATTTTTGACTCTAAAACGAATTTTTTGTTACAAATCGATAATTTCATTTCTAGAAATAAATGCAGAAGTTCTGCCAACGGAGCAACACTATTCAAAAAGAATGTTGTTGGAAATGTTGCACATAATTGATAACAAATGCCATCAACTGACGATCTGCCTGCGACGGCCATAGCAACATTTACAGCCAGTTCATAAAAAGACCAAGCGTCAAAAGTAAAATAAAGTATAGGTGATTATATTGGAAGGGTTTAGTTCAAGATGGCAGTTAGTGCCATTTGTTTATATTAAGTGTATAAGAATGTTTGAAAATTTACAATAGACTTAAATGTATTTTTCTGTAAGTTACTTACAAAAAGACGTTTACAGAAATTTAATTATTTTACTCTCTTGATTTTAACAATAAGAGCCAATACGAGTAATTAAAAAAGATGTGTTAACGAAGAGAGATTTGAAAAAAAAACAATCGAAATATGTTTTTTGTTTAAGGAATAGAAAATATTTAATAAACGAAACGCACGACTGGATCGCAAGTACTTGCTTTTATTTAAAAATGCTTTTGAATTTAAAAATTGTTTATTAATATAAAAACATGGATTTAATTAGAGAAAAATATTCAAATGTATAAAATTGCCATCTGAATTCTCGAAAAGTATGAATTTATGCAAAAATTTGTAATCCTATTAAATACATTACAGTAAAACCCGCTTAAGAGAAACGGCAAAATGTCACAGTCTTTCTTTCACTTAAGCGGGTTTTTTACTTAAACGAACCCCGCTTAAGCGGAGTTCGGATAAGTGGAAAAAAAAATTTCACTTAAGCGGATTTAAAAATTCCATTAAGCGGAGATTTAATGCTAGAAACAGTATTGTTTTTATCTTTTGGACTTGCCTTGAAAGACGTTAAATAAAACAACGATTAAATAACACAAAAATAATTTATTGAAAAATGAAAACTAGAAAATTGTTGTTCTGTTCGATTCAATTTTTTTTTTTACTTATGTAAGAGAGTTTTTTTCAATGAAGAATATTAAAAATTAACTGAAAATATGTTTCAGTTATCCGGGTTTTTCGCTTAAGCGATTTCACTTAAGCGGAGTGTTTTAAGGGAAATTGGTCGGAAAATACTTGGGGATGAAAAAGTGTTTCAGGTAAGCGGGTTTTTCTCTTAAGCGGGTTTTAATGTATATAAAAAATTTATTTAAATTTTTTTCTTAAAAAAACATTTTTGTCAATTTTCTGGTGATCAAGGTGCATCTCAACTAAAGGTAGGCAGCTTTTCATAGCTTGTTTGGCATCTTGTGTTGATTTTTTCTCGACAGGTAAACCAATATACTGGCCAACTGAGAGCGAAAATGCCAAACCTTGTAGGCTTCTTTATCGCAAAAGGACTAGATAAAATTAACACGAAAATCGAGGAAAACTTTGACCTTTCCACCGATCATTCACCAGTCATGTTAACAGTAAGTGGAAAAAAAGGAAAAAGGTCAAAAAGGAAAGAGCTCCATTTTTATGAAACAATAGAACTAACTGGAATAAATTCAGAGAACATTGCGAAGACAATATCGCGCTTAATATATCTTTGAAAACGCCTTTAGAGCTAGAAGATGAAGTCGATATATTTATTAAAGTCATGCAAGACGCTGCATGGAAAACCACTCCACACAACTTTAGAGATCCAATTAGAAGCACAGATACAATTCCACCGGATATAAAAGATCTGCTTCGCGAAAAAAGAACTGTTCGGAAAAGATGGCATCAATCCCGAGCATCTCAGGACAAAATCATCTTAAGCCGCCTCTCGAATGAACTCAAATATGCTATCCGCGACTCAAAAAATCGGAAAATTTTTACCTTTCTTCAAGGTCTGACTGCAGATAAAAATACGAACTGTCCATTGAGGAAAGCTATAAAAGATGTTAAAAAGCCGCAAATACATTCAGCACCAATCAGGAAAAATAACGGTGGATGGGCTAAATCCAATAGAGAAAAAGCCTTTTGACGGTCAGGCGTTGATAAATGAACATGATGATATCCAATGGTCAACTGAAAACTATCTTATTCGGAATATCACGTTATCAGAACTTAATCAAGCTATCAAGAATCTTGAAAATAATAAAGCTCCTGGGTACGACCTAATAAATGCTCGCGTGCTTTAAGAGCTACCCAGAAAGACAGCAACTACACTTCAACACCTTATGAATGCGGCGTTAAGGCTTTCATACGTTCCACGTCAATGGAAAGTCGCAGAAGTTTTAATGGTTCCAAAACCGGGAAAGTCTCCGAACGAAAAGAAATCTTATAGACGGATTTCCCTCTTGCCAATGATCTCCAAGGTATTTGAGAAAATCTTATTAAAATGACTGCTTCCTATTATCGAAGAAAAGCGGCTTATTGCTGACCATCAATTCGGTTTCCGGAAAAGCCACTCGACAATTATTGATCAGGTGTACAGAATAACCAATGAAATTGAGAAATCACTAGAGGGAAAAAATGTATGTTCAAACTCATTTCTAGACGTCTCTCAAGCCTTCGACAAGGTCTGACACGATGGCCTTAAGTTTAAACTGCGACAGGTCTTTTCGGATCAAATATATTACATCATTGGGTCCTACCTTGAAAATAGGCTATTTCGAGTTAAGCAAGGGAGGGAATATTCCGATTTTAAGGAAATCAATGCTGGTGTTCCCCAGGGAAGTGTTCTCGGTCCGATTCTGTTCGTACTATACACTGGCGGTATTCCTCAAGAAGAAGATACCATAATAGGTACTTTTGCAGACGATACGGCTGTACTTGCAATATCCGATTCAGTTGAATCTGCAACCGAGAAGCTCCAACGAGCTCTAGATAAAATTTCGGTATGGACTAAGAAATGGCGAATTGTTCTTAATGAGTCCAAATCAACACATATTAATTTTACTTACAAAAAAATTACCAATCTGCCCACCTACATTAATTCGGTGCAAATACCATATGCTAATGAAGCAAAGTACCTATCAATGACACTAGACGCTAAGCTTAAATGGAAAACTCACGTTAAAAAGAAACGAGATCAATTTAAAAATAAACTTCGTGAAATGAATTGGCTTTTTGGAAGATACTCTAAATTCAGCATCTACAATAAATTGCTTATCTATAAGCAAGTGATAAAACCAGTATGGACGTACGGTATACAACTTTGAGGTTTTACTAAACCAAGCAATAGACAAATACATATTACAATCTTATCAGAACAAAGTTCTCAGAGAAATCGTTAATGATCCGTGGTACATTAGAAACAGTGATTACAACTATTGAAGATGAAATAGCAGTTTTCACTGGGAAGCTACGAACTCACTTAAATGACCATAGTAATAGAATTATTCGACAAAAAAAATTGATGAGACAAACCTTGTGCGCCGACTTCAAAGAACGAGACCGTTCGACCTAGCGCCATAGGGAGTATCATCCGCTTTCAAATGCGGTATCCGCAGGTCCTCTCAGTGGGGAGTGTAACGAAGCGTTCCATGCCTCTACAAATACTGAACACATTGGGTGATTTGATTTACCATGACTAAGCAGCCGCCGCCGCAGCACCGACCGACGACACCATACGACGCTGCAGCTACCAACGACACCAGTTACCTCGCCAAGATAAAGGGATTTTATACATTGCCTTAATATAGTATACAGTCACTATAAGATCATGACGTCACAGCCGGTTGAACACATTGGGTGATTTGCATTCGACCAGTATATAGTTCACACACAGTTTATACGAAAAATATAACAAGAGGACCTCCTTTCGGGAAGGAAAGTCACTTGTTTGCTACAGTCGAAGCTGACGAGCTAGATTTTAGTTTACAAGTCATCTGAAATCATCCAGCTATTTCGTTCCATCAGTTTGGTTCGAAGAATAAAACGTCCTAATTGCCACCAGTGGCTTTGGTACTGAGCTGTCGGTGTTTATAACTGGCCACGCCTACCAGAGGCCTAAGACCTGCTGATCTTGTGCCTACCAGAGGCCTTAAACCTGCCGATCTAGTACCTACCAGGGGCCTAAAACCTGCTGGTCTAGTGCCTACCAGAGGCCTTAAACCTGCCGATCTAGTGCCTACCAGGGGCCTAAAACCTGCCGATCTAGTGCCTACCAGGGGCCTAAAACCTGCCGATCTAGTGCCTACCAGGGGCCTAAAACCTGCCGATCTAGTGCCTACCAGGGGCCTTGAACCTGCTGATCTAGCGCCTACCAGGGGCCTAAAACATGCCGATCTAGTGCCTACCAGGGGCCTAAAACCTGACGATCTAGCGCCTACCATGGGCCTAAAACCTGCCGATCTAGCGCCTACCAGGGGCCTAAAACCTGCCGATCTAGTGCCTACCAGGGGCCTTAAACCTGCTGATCTTGTAAGCGCCAAGAGCATAGTCCGTATTTATAAAAGAATAAACCGATACCGAATGCCAGTTAACGAAGGAACCAGATGCCAGAATAAAGCTTTTTAAAGGAAACCAGCAGGACCCCGATACAAGGAGAATAACCGATGTATACCAGATACGCCAGGAAGGGTGTTATTAATTGAAGTCAAGAATATCTAAGTTTTTATATGAATTTATGATTTGTTTTTCAATAAAGATTTTGTATAAGGTTCTAAAGACCTTCCTACTGAAGTCTCGTGTTTTTCTTCAGAGCGACCCTGCAAATCCGGCGAGCAAAACCTCGGCTGGAAAGCAAAAAGCACATCACAGGAGCTACCTGCCAAACGTGATTATATTACGAAATTAAAACTACTTGATAATGTAATTTAGTTGTAGTCGCAAGAACAAAAGGGAGGTGTTTTTTAGTGAGTAAGAATCTCACACTACTATGAGTACCGGGCTCATAGTGTCTATAAGTATTCTTCACCTACCCACGAAAAAAAAATTATGTCAATTTTAAGTATTCAATAATATACCTACCAACATTTAAGAAAATAATTTCCAAAAATTATCGTTCAATAATTGTTAATTGTTAATTAATTAAGATATTAATTTTTCAAAAAAAAAAAACTTTATTGTTTATTTTTTTCCAAAAATCCTAAAAATTGTTTTTCGCAAATTTGTATATACTCGTACAATATAATTTTACATTACATTACATATTACTATACTCCGTAGAACAAAGAAAGAAAGAACAACGGAAGAAACATTACGTCAACAGCACACGGTTGATATTGAACGGTCCGCCATCCAAGTACTAACGACGCACAATGATGCTTGATTTCGCTGATAGATGGGAAGCGATGCTTTCATCAAAGCCTAGGCCGTTGATCAATATTATTTTAAATTAAGTCACAATTGTTAAAGCCGTTAATGATAAAATCGAAACTCAAAAAAGCGGTTCTTTGATAAGTATCTACCATTATATCATTTTTGCTTAAAATATTGTTTGACCAAATTGTAGTACATGTAAATAAGAGTAAATAAGATTTTGCAAAAGGTCTGTATTACAGATACTATTAGTTTTGTAGCCAAACAAAATTTGCAATTAATCGTCTAGGGAATCACCGAAGACCCTTAAATACCAAGTTTGAAGTAAATCGCTTCAGCGTAGCGTCGAGGAAAAGACATACAGAGAGACAAATGGTTACATGTTATTAAATTTAAATTTTTTGTATAAAATTACAAATTATTGAAATCAAGCGTAACTGAAAAATGTTTTCAAAATTCTAGACGAGCCGTTTCCGAGGAGGAAATTGAAACCATTATTTAATATTTGAGAAGAAATCGAACTCGAGATTTTGATCAAAGTTGACATTACGATCAAATAACACGAACAAAATGGGTCCGGCGATTTCGTCTGTATGTCTATACCTCGACCTACAGGCTATGCTGCTAAAACGATTTTTTTCAAACTCGATATTTCAGGTTCTTCGGTATTTACCTAGATCAGAAAATAAAAGTTTTTTTTAGCTCCAAAATTAAGGGTACCTACCACACAGCCGTGTGCTATTATACACATGAACTAAATTTATGGTTTAACCAAAATTTTTGTACAGGAGCTTGTTTGAATTTAAAATAATATTGTATATAAAAATATTCGAAAAAAATATTTTTTGGATTTAAAAAAAAAAATTCATATTTTTTGGAAAAATTAATGTCTTGCAAAACGTGTGAACGATTTGTACTTAAAATAATTTCCCAAAATCCAAATTAGTAAATATTTAAAATTTACATCCCAAATTTTTTTTCTAGAAAATTCTTTTAGAAATTTCTTATATAAAAAACTAATTTAATAATAAAACGATTTTAAATGTTGGTTGAATAAATTCATACTTTTCTAAAAATCAGTGGGCAATTTTATACATTTGAATATTTTTCTCTAATCAAATCCATGCTTTTATATTTATATACAAACAATTTTTAAGTTCCAAAGTTCTTTTACATAAGAGCAAGTTCGTGCGATACAGTCGCGCAATTTATTTTTTAATCTGTTGAAAAAAAATATTTTCTAGAATTTGGAAGAAAAAAAAAAAATGCTGGGAAGTACCGTCATCTATGGTCTTAAGAAATAGAAGAAAAAAACATGTGGAGGGGAAATTAAAAATAAAATAAAATGCACGACTTGGTCGCACGAACTTGCTCCTATGTAATAGACTAAGAATTTCAAAAATGAATGTTATTAGAGAAAAACTGTTCATAAGCTTAAAAATTAATTTTTTAAACGACTAAAACAACTTCTTTAGAAGTTGGAGGTAAAAATAGAATGCCATGTAATACAAGCAAATATAGGTTCATGCAAGAACAAAAATTATAAGTCTTTGTAGCGGTTTCTTAAAAAAATGCGTTTATATACAAAATTTTTAAAACATTTTTAAGAAAAAATTTTGGAACGCCAATTTAAAGTTTTTATTATTGTTTGAATAAAAATTAAATTTACAAAAAAAATATTGAGCCGTTTTCGAGATATTGAATTTTCAAACAAAAAAAAACGATTTTTTTTTTCAAAATTCAAAAAAATATTTTTGTTAAAGTTTTGAAATGCAATGTTTTTTAAACCTTTTAGAAACTTCTCTCTAAAAAGTTTCATTAAAATCCGTTATGTCGATAATGAGAAATTCAAAATTTTAAAAAATCGCTCTATGGTAGGTACAGTCAGTAATATCTTGTTTTCAAATTTTTTTTTTTTATTAAATTATAGATCTTAAAAATTAATTGAATGAAAAAAAATTTAAGTAAAATTCTCGGAACTGTTTTCGAGAAAAATACGATTTTCGAAAACCATTTTTTAACATTTGTATGGAGGGTTATTTTTAGGTAAAACAATTTTTTTTTCTTAAATTTTATCATTTATATTAAAAAACTTATATTTATCAAGTTTTGAAAAAATCGAGCATTGGGTTTTCGAAATATTGAGTTTTCAAAAAAAAATTTTGAAATTTTTTTTAAAAATCCAAAACATGTTTTTTTGAAAACTTGAATACACAATAATATTGAAACTGCTGGGGAGCCTTAATATAAAAAAAATTATCAAAATCGGTGGTACCGTTTTAGAGAAAATCAAAAACAAAAAAAATGGTTCCAAAGGGGGGGTACCCAAAAATAACCATTTTTTGGAGTTTTTTTTCAACCATTACCTAGGTTTATCTAAAAGAAATTTTTTGATTTTTTTTTAAATCTGTGGAACAGTTTTTGAGAAAAAAAAAATATTTATAAAATTTCGAAAAAAATTCGTAAGGCAGGTACCGTTATTTTTGGTCTTAAAAAATCAAATCAAAAAACATCCGGGGGGGAAAATTAAAACCCATATCTACCAAGTTTGAAGAAAATCGGCCAAGCCGTTTAGCTGCAATCGGACGGACAGACAGACAGAATTGCGAGACCCACTTTTTTAGTCTTCGCTATCATCGTAATGTCAACTCTGATCAAAATCTCGAGTTCGATTTTTTTTCCGAATGCATAACTTGCCTTATAGTATCTACCTATAAGTCGCAAGTAAAAACTAAAAACATCAATCTGGAGCTGAAGCATGTATGTCTAAGGAGTGAGACATTCCTGCTCCAGTTGCAGATTGATATTTCTCTTGGGATTTACACTTTTCATTTAGAGGTTCCTGTTCGGTACTGCAAGCAGCTACTCGGCTTTTTTTGAAATAAGATGTTCCCATTTGAATTTCCGAAATCTTACTTCCAGGTACGAGTAACTCCCCTAAAGCTCCCTTAGTCAACTACTACCTATAATGTTCATATTTAATTAGCCAGCTCATCAAGCAATTAGAGCACGTACAAATTTGTTTTTTTTTTTTTGTAAATTGTTACCAAAACAAACTTTTACAACCCTGTCACTCAAGCAAAATTTCGATTTCACCTTCTAAGAAATTATATTAGAAATCACTGTACCAAATTTGAAGCACATCATTTCACCCGTTAAGGCTCTATAGCTCGGTGTATAGAAGACCTACTAATGCACAGGCATATAGGGACCGGGACACAAAACATCGGAGGGTATAACGAAACCTATTTTGCTGGACTTCATCGTCGTACTATTAAATTTGATTAAAACCTTCAATTTTGTGTTGTACGAAACCAAATACTTGCCCTTTTAGTTGATCTCCAAAAAATAATATGATATTAAAATGAAAGAACATAACAAACACATTAGCTTGTCATTTCGTCAAAATTGTCGTTTTAATGCTAAATAGTAAAATTTAATTACAAAATAAATATTTTATATTAAATAATAAAAAAAAACGAAAATTATTGAACCATTAAATCGAAAATCATTGTATTCTCAAAATCAAACCCATAACTCTCGGAACAGTTTTCATTAGCTGGGTTATTGCAACGCAAGCATCAACGCAGCAATATAATGTTGCCACGCACATAAAAATCATAATAATTGCTCTTTTCGAATTCTATGTGTAAAATACTCTTGTTTAATAGGATTCAATAAAACGAAATGAGATCAAAAAAATGTTCTTCGCATAATTCTCTGCAAATATTGCCAAAACAGCAAAACTGACGAAAAAGTCATCAAACTCTGTGGATTCCATTATAGCTGGCTGCTGCCCGTGCTCAGCCCATAACATTTTTAATGCGTTTACCACATAAAATTCATCGAATGGAGAACGTCTAGCGTTCACCCTAGATTTCAATTTTTTTTTAACCTACAGAATAACAAATCAACTTCCAGCCGGAGCCCCACAGATGGTGCACCCAGGATCAGGAGGACAGCCACGACAATGACGACGATGCCGATGGTGGCGGCAGCGGCGGCGACAATGTAATCCCTTATTTTATTGTGTTTTGCAATAGAGAGTGTTAATTTGTGTGATAACATTTTTATAATCCAATTCGATGCTTCCATCGCACACGCAAAGGAGAGTCTCCCGCATCCATTCCAACAGGCAACCGTATCCCAAGAGGGTACATTTTATGGGCCAAAATGGTTGCAAGAACACTTATCAGACCCGCGCTACACAGAAATACCTTTATTTACCCCCGCGTCAGTTGCCATTTTTCTTTTGTTTTCCTTTTTTCATAACAAACGCAAACATAGTGATAAAATTCGGAACATACTCCTCGTAGATTCGGAGTTATGCAGCTTCACGAAGTGTAATTTTGGAGTTCCCTCTTGTATTTTGCTGCTCCTGGTCTTGGGTGAAGTGCAGTAAAAAATGCTCAAGGATTAAGGCTTCCTTGCTTGGTTGTTTCGGTTGTCCCCGGTATTTTCGGGGATTTTATTACAATTCATTCCAAATGTGCTACGTTACGATTATGATCCAAATATTGGTGATTCTGATTAATGCGAACGAAGGATCATAACAACATCATGCGACAGCCTGCGTTATGACATGAAGATTATATGGCCATCCATTCATTCATCCATCCATCTCCCGCCGACCGCCGCCGCATCTATTCAACATTTTCACCCCAAAATTTATGAGCCAGTAAAAATGGAATCGCTTTGCTCATTTTCGTATGAAGCGGCAGCACCATTGATGGTCTTTATGGTCTCTATACTCTCTAGGTTGTCCGCTTTTTCTACCGTCAGCAACATTCTTTTTGGGCTGCATAAGATCGCATTTCTTTTCTAATGTTGGTGTTGATGCTCCAGCTCTTCTTCATGGACATCGATTTTTTCCATGGGGATTTCTAGACCTATGCACGCCGCCACCACCGCCTCTGTGATAGAATCTTGAAATTCATCATATTATAACTCTGTGGAAAGAGCAACCCCAAGTAATAAAAAATTCAACAAAATATTTACGATATCTGCCTACCTACCTCGTCCACAAGAATTGATGTACACTTTTACGCACAACACGAAAACCAAGGGGGGATTATAATAATATGTTGATGGTTGGGATTTTGTTGTAATAGTATTTCCTTGCCCTTAGAACGATGCAATGAATTTTTTTTTGTTTATCGAAAGAATGGGGGAAGACCTTAAGAAAGAAGCAGAAGGAGGAATTATATGCAATAGAAGTTGGAATGTTGTAGGAAACCCCATTCATGTTGCATTTCAAACAACAATTTCAAAACCTGTTGGTTTTTATACGCAAAACTAAGAGAACCTAAGACCAACATACAGACATTCATACAGGCCTATTTTTACATTTAAAACTTGGAGGTATTTCATATAGAGGCGATGATGGGGAAGTCCAACAAAGTGGTTTTCGTTTATAGTACTCGTATGTTGGGTGGTCCATCATTTTTCATTTTTAATTCTTCGGTCCCTAGCGGACATAGTCCTAAGGAACCGAAGACACTTTGATCCGTCTTGTGCGAGGACGTTTCGACTATAAAAAAGCCCCCTATTCAAGACATAGTATAGATAAACGGAATCGCTCTATCCTGGATCAGGCCTCGACTGTCTTAGTAGAAGAATGCATCGAGCGAAACAGCTTAGATGCACATTCTCGTAATAATCGTCCTTAGGGTAGTAAGCCCAATTAGGCCGTTGGAGATTTGATTTTTAACTTCATCGTAATATCGCTGAATCTTGCCGAAGTCACAATCGAAGAGAATTCTGATGACCTCGAACTTTGAAGCTGTTCTGTACGTTATAAGATCGTCGGCATTTGCTTAGGTTAGACTACCTATCAGATGGCTGGTGTAAATGCTGAACAGAAGCGGCGAGTTGACCGCTCTCTGCTAAAGACCATCCCAATATCACAGATTACCGTAGAAGTTACATTGCCACTGTTGACAATAAACTTTTTACCATCGACCAAAATTTTATAAGTTTTAAACAAACATTCCATATCAAAACTTAAGCAACATTTTTTTTTTTTTTAATTTTTGAAAATTCGATATCTCAAAACCAGGTTATTAATTTTTCCTGAAATTTAAGTTTTATTTAATAAATAATAATAAAACGTAAAATTTGGCGTCCCAATTTTTTTTTAAAAATGTTTAAAAAATTAAATGTAGGTATCTAAAAAAATCTTATTTAAACTAAAAAATCGTTTCAACGATTTACAATTTTTGTCCATACATAAATTGATATTTAGTTGAGAAATACATATAAAGCAGTTGTTTAGATTTAGATCCGATGGTCCAAATTTTCGATGACGCTGAGACACAATTGACGTTCTATGCCGTTAATGTGCCGAAATATCTCATCCTTGAATTGTTGCTGGCTTATCGACGTACACCTTTTCTTTTAAAAAATCCCAAAGAAAGAAGTCCAACGGTGTCAAATCACATGATCTTGGCGGCCAATTGACATCGCCACCACGTGAGATAACACGGCCATTGAATTTGTCGCGCAAAAGATCCATTATTTCGTTAGCTGTGTGGCAAGTGGCACCGTCCTGTTGAAACCACATATCGTCCACATCCATATCTTCCGATTCGGGCCATAAAAAGCTCGTTATCATCTCACGATATAGAGAACACCATTCACAGTAACTGCCTGACCGGCCTCATTTAAAAAAAAATACCGATGATGCCGCCAGCGCCAGCGCCAGCCCATAAACCGCACCAAACAGTCACTCTTTGTGGGTGCATTTGTTTTTCGACAATCACTCTTGGATTATCATTCGCCCAAAAGCGGCAATTCTGCTTATTGACGAATCAATTGAGGTGAAAATGTGCCTCATCACTGAAGATGATTTTCTTCGAAAATTGATCATCCACTGTTGCCATTTCTTGCCACCGTTCTGACCATTAGCGACTCTTGAAATGTACGCACATTTGGACGATTAAATTGACCGACAAAATCACGAAGTGCACGATATGCATTTTGATTTGAACGCCCATTTTCATAATAAGCCTGAATAACCTTAACGCGTTGGTCGATTGTGTATCTTTCCATCGTTCAAATTGAGTTAGTCTGAAATTGAGAAATGTCAAATGAAATGCAGAAAAAGACTTGACGTTTAGCTGTGGTTCACATTCAACATCGGCCCTCAAAATTTAACCACCCTTTATATAGAAATCCTCAGTAGTTAGCAACGTTTTTGGTGGTCTTAAGAATCTAGTCATTCCAACGAAGATTGTCGTTGACACAGTACCGAGTACGAAAAGTTTTCGGTTTCTTTAAAGACAATAGACAACATTGAGGTTTCGAAACATTAAACTCCACAGTAAGTATAAGTCGGTTCAAAATCGTTGTTGTTAGTTTTTGAATTATTTCTTCTATCAATTTAACAATCGCCTTCACATATGAACATCCAAAGTTAAGGGATGCTATGAAAGATCAAACATAATTTTCAAAAGTTTATTTTGTGTAATTTTTAATTTTTAAAATAAGACTTCTTTTCCGGCGTTGGGGGTAAAAAATTTTCTATGCAGCTGTCAGTGACATTTCAAACCGACACGTTATCAGTCAAAGACAGCGATATGTCCTTGGGATAATCCTTTGATCTTACCCCCGTATCGTGACCGCCGCCAACTGTTAAACCTTACCTCCTCTCTCTACAACTCAATTTTTACTTGAGACTTATAGGTACTATAAGGCAAGTTATGCATTCGTAAAAAAAATCGAACTCGAGATTTTGATCAAAGTTGACATTACGATGATAGCGAAGACTAAAAAAGTGGGTCTCGCAATTCTGTCTGTCTGTCTGTCTGTCTGTCTGTCTGTCCATTCGATTGCAGCTAAACGGCTCGGCCGATTTTCGTCAAACTTGGTAGATATGGTTTTTAATTTTTTACCCCCTGATGTTTTTGGATTTGATTTTTTAAGACCAAAAATAACGGTACCTGCCATACGATTTTTTTTCGAAATTTTATAAACATTTTTTTTTTTCTCAAAAACTGTTCGACAGATTTTAAAAATAAAAACACAAAAAAATGTCATTTAATTAAAGCCAGGTATTGGATGAAAAAAGTTTTCCGAAAAATGATTATTGAGGGTACCCCCCAAGGAACTCTTTTTTTTTGTTTTTGATTTTCTCAAAAACGGTACAACCGATTTTGATAATATTTTTTTTGATAAAGCTCCCCAAAAAATAAATAGAATTGTGTACTCAAATTTTCAAAAAAAAATTTTTTGGGTTTAAAAAAAAAAACTTCAAAATTTTTTTTTTCAAAACTCAATATTTCGAAAACCCCCTGCTAGATTTTTTTTTAAACTCGATAAATAAAAGTTTCTCAATAATATCTACAAGATGTGATAAAAAAAATTTTATTTTACCTAAAAATTAAGGTACCTACCATACAAATGCTAAGAATTTAAAAAAAATGGTTTTCAAAAATCGTATTTTTCTCGAAAACGGTTCCGAGAATTTTGCTAAATTTTTTTTTCTTTCAATTACTTCTTACGATCTTTAATTTAATATAAAAAATATAATATAAAAATATTTTCGAATTTTGAATTTCTCATTATCCACATAACGGATCTTAATAAAAAAATTTATAGAGAAGCTTCAGAAAAGTCTAAAACACATTGCATTTCAAAACCTTAAATTAAATATTTTTTGAATTTTTGAAAAAAAAAATCTATTTTTTATTTTTTTGAAAATTCAATATCTCAGAAATGGCTCAATATTTTTTTTGCAAATTTAATTTTTATTCGAACAATAATAAAAGCTTTAAATTGGCGTACCAAAAATTTTTCTTAAGTTAGTATATAAAAGCTTTTTTTTTAAGAAACCACTACAACGACTTATAATTTTTGTTCCTGCATAAATTCATATTTGCATAGCATTGTGTTTTTATCTCTTACTACTAAAAGAATTTAAAAAATTAATTTTATCCTTATGAACAGTTTTTTTTCAAATAACATTCGTATTTAAAATTCCTAGTCTATTACAAAGGAGCAAGTTCGTGCGACCCAGTCGTGCATTTTATTTTCAATACTAACACCCGTAACCTTAGAAACCGTCGCCTTTTCTATTTACTATCACACCAGACCTCCTATGGCCTTAATGAACCTCTGACCTGTATGCTCCGGTTGGTCAATTTGAATCCAAATTCACTCGATTTCAATACCAACACCTACAACCTCAAATTCCTTTTGTCCCACCCCCACTCTTAGCTATAAGTTTATATTTAAGTTAGCTTTTTTTTTTAAGTTATACTTATAGCTTGAATTAAGCTGAATAAATGGGGGTTAAGCCCCCACTAAAATTAAAAATTAAAATTAAAAAAATTAAAATACAACACGTTTGTACGTTTATAGGCTTTATTTGAGGGAAAAGAAGTTTTACTTCTACCGCGCGTACGTCAGTACACACAACCTCGTTTTTAATATGGCCCTTGTCACACAGGAAAAATGTCAAGTTTTTAAAAAATCGAGAGGCTTACGAAACATTGAGTTTTTACAATTCTATTACGAGTACATTTTTTGAAGAAAAAAAAAAATGATCAAAATCGGTTGCATCGTTTCAAAAAGAAAAAAAATGGTTCTAGGGGTTACCATTATTAAACATTTTGCGAAAAAAAAAACAATAAATGCATTATCTAGCTTTAACTAAATGAAAATTTATGAATTTGTTTTTAAAAAATCTGTGGAACATTTTTTTTTTCAAAAAACAAAAATATTTTTGAAATATATAGTATGGAAGAATTCGACAACGGTATCTACCAAGTTTAAAGAAAATCGACAGACAGAATTGCGAGACCATCTTTTTTGGTCTTCCCTATAATCGTACTATTGGGGAATATCCAAAAAACACTAAGTACCCCAAGTTTAAAGAAAGTCGACCAAGCTGACAAACATATTTTAACAACATCTGCTAAAATGGATTTCTAATAGTCTCGGATGAGGACCAGATCGAAAGGTGGAAGGAGCACTTTCCTAAGATTTTAAAGCACGTTTTAGCGAGTAAGACTTCCCGCAGAGTTCTTACAAGCAGCGTAAACAACATCGAGTGAGCACCCACTCATTGATAGAGCTTAGGAAACAGAGTTTTCATGAATAGTGGACAAATATCGGGTTTTTCAATAAGAGCGCTACAAAAGTTTTTTTTAAATAAAACAAAAACGGTTTTGGATATCAATGAAATTCTTTATTCCTGTAAAAGTACGTGCGATGCCATAATGTATGGAACTCAATTTCTTTTGCATGGCCATCACGGGCACGCTTGCAGAAGTCCAGACGCTGAACCCAATCTCGACGGTTTTCAAGCATAAATCGGCCGATACTGCTGCAATTTCACGTTCGATATTCGTACGAAGTTCATCAACCGTCGCTGGCTTGTTGGCATAGACCATAGACTTGACGTAGCCCCACAGGAAATAGTCACTGGCACGGGAACATTTTGTACTGTGCCTGTGGATTCAAATTTTTCCACTAGACGCTTATTTGTTGATCTGCTAGGACGATTATTGATTATTGAGGCCACTGATTCCGAATTTCGGTAGTAAATTTTAATAATTTCGACTCGTTGTTGACTAGCATATCTTTCCATCATGAAATGGCAAACCTGAGAGAAATGTCAAAAGAGCGGCAAGAAATATGGTGTCGTTTGTTTTCCTGTCGCTCTACTTTTATAGCGTTCCTGTCGAAAAACCCTTTAGAACGATAGTCAAGTTCCTAAAGGAAGGAAACTCTTTCACAGTGTGAACTTTGGAGAGGAATTTGCATGGTACCTGCAGTTGGTAAGGTAATTACAATCATTATCCTGGAGCGACTATAAGGCCACCTCGAAGACACACACGACGCCGAACAAGCAGGATTTCGCACTGGATCTTCTTATGTGGACCATATCAATACCTTATGGATTATCATCGAATATTGCACCTTCCTCTGTTTTTCATCAATTTCGAAAAAGCTTTCGAAAATGTTAAGAGAAATTAATTTGGATTGCTTTGCACAGGGAGGCATCCCAGATAAATTAATTGCTATTCTCAAAGCTACATACGACACGGTACCAAATGTAATGTTCTGCATAAAGCAAAGTTGTCAGGGGAGTTTTGAGTTCAAATTGCGTCAAGCAGGGCTGTATACTGTCACCAATACTATTTCTGTGAAAAACAATGTACTATACACGTAGCTTTGTTGACTGCAAATGGAGGAATTCAGTGGACTCTGCAAACGAAACTCAAACATCCTGGACTACCCGGTCGACTTATCCTTACTCTCTCATAGGATAATGGATCTTCAAGGAATGACTACAACCTTGGAACTTC
Organism: Chrysotoxum bicinctum; assembly: GCA_911387755.1. Classification (NCBI taxonomy): domain Eukaryota; kingdom Metazoa; phylum Arthropoda; class Insecta; order Diptera; family Syrphidae; genus Chrysotoxum; species Chrysotoxum bicinctum. The sequence goes on along the minus strand of OU426987.1, from coordinate 60,719,589 downwards.
CTCATTTATTCAAGTGAATATTTCCCGGGAATTGGTAGAGATGGTGGAGAATTTTCAATGTCTTATCTCTATCGATTGTGGAACCGAACTAGATGTATGTGGTCAAATCTCGAATCAGGAGAGCAAAAGCTGCGTTCGGAAGGCTGTCCAACATATGAAGAAACAACTCTATAAGGTTAAAGACCAAGCTGCGACTCTTTCGCACAAATGTTGAATCCGTGCTTTTATATGAATGCACAATTTGTCACAAGAAAGCTGCAAGCGATCGTGAATAGATGTCGAAAAATCTTGAGGATTTTCTGGCCAAACCCTATCTCGAATGATGAACTTCATAAGAGAATGGTTCAGTAACTCATTGACTCTATTATATTTAGACGTAAGTAGCAGTGGATTGGCCATACTCTTCGAAAAAGTTACGAGGGTCTCTGGAGCACAGCAATGCAATGGAACCCGCTCACATAGACAAATTGACCAGTGGGTTGACTGAGAACTACTTAGCAAAGAACCTTTGAAGAGGATTTCGCACAACTGGGATTGAGTTTGAGAGAGCCAAAATACATCTCTAGAAACCTTACATGATTGCCTCTCAATGCTGTGAAAGCCCTATACTCCGCAAGGGGAACCACGCGGACGTAATGGGTCCGAGGACCTAAGTACCTAAGACCTGACAGAAATATTGGGAGAATTGCCAGAACCACGTTTTTCATCGTAACTAGATATAACTTGCAACCTCCCTATGAAAAAATAAATTAATTTGAGACGCAAAAAATCGTAGGAAACCAAATCGTGGGGACTTAAAATTTTGCATTTTGACGGCGGAAATGGAGAGGACCTAAGTATATGGTTGAGGAGGATTTTCATTTTCATTAATTGGCCGCGGAAACCGAATGAAGTATTAATACAAAATTCCCTCAAATTATGTAAACACTAACTGCGAAGAATTTTCTCCCTGGCCTTGAGAATTGAACATAAATCCTGGTCATCTTTCTTTGCATAACAACTTATCATAAAATTATTGGTATAAGAGTATTTTGGTATACCTCTATTAATAGGTTTTCAATTCCCATGGTCTATAGGTAATTCCGGCCTAGAAAGTTCATTGAAAAAAAAAACTACAAGATCAACAACTCTGAAACCTTTTTCCACAAATTTACCCAAAAAAAAAAAAAATAAAAGTAAATTGCATCGGATGGGTTAATGTGTATCTTGATTATGGGTTCTGTCGGAATCTTTATTCTTTTCTAAAAGGTTCTGCATTTTCTCAGAATCTCTGCACACAACTATCTATCCCATTTGAGGTGAGGTGAGCTGAGCTGAGAAAAAAAGACATTAATGATATCTATACGGGTAGAAGGCACGTCAATTATAAACAACAGCTGATAAAAATGTTTATGTTTGCGTACAATAATAAAGGAAAATAGTACACGGTTAAGTGAATGAACTACACTTGCCCCGAGGGGCATGAACAAAAAAAAAAAACATTTTATAGTTTTATAGGCACACATATACGAATGCATATAATTTTTATAGGAAGAAATGCAAAGATCTGTTTTATAAATACGAGTAGTTTCTTCTCATTTAAGGGAAAACAAATTGACAAAGTTTTCTTCTTTTTTTTATATAAATAAAATTATTATTAATATGCACCGACCGTAATAATGCGTGAATATAATATTCTAAACAAATAATTTTGCTGCACAAAAAAGCTCCTTTAGAATTTCATTTTAAAAATGCAGAAAATAAATGAATAAAATGAGAAACATTTTTAATGCCCATCTACGACTTTTAACACTCTGCGTCATTTAGTTAGGGTCTGACGTTTATTTCTGCATGCATTTTTCGGTCATAAGTCTAGTTGATTTATCTTGAAATTTCTGTTCAAAAACTTATATTTCTCAGAGGGAGCTTGACATTCAAGATTAGAGCTAATAAGTCCGAAAAGGTTTAGACAAAAATCAACCCTAATCAATTGCTCCAGAGTGTGTGTGTATAGCGAACGTCCTGAATCCTGTTCTTGAACGAGGCGAAGGCAGCCGAAGCCGAAGGGGGTAGCAATATTTTTATTAATGGCAAATGTTTTCTATGACGGCATAGGTACTCGCATAGTCCTAGTGTCTGTTTCTAAGTAGGCAAGGTAAGGCATTTTCTTTAATTTTTTGCTTGTTCGGTCTGATTTTAATTATAGCAATAAACGTCAATCAATATTGTAATAGAGACATTCTTGATTCTTGAATTCATCATCATCCCCTATTTTGAATGTTGTTGAACTGTAATGCTTGTGTCTTTATTAAATTTGAAAAATTTTCGAGCAATGTAAATGAAATGTAAACAGGGGGTTTGAATGAAATTCAGCCCTCTTGTCACCCTTCGTCCAGTTCATCTCCTGTGTAATAGGTATGTTTGGATGTAGTCGCTTTGGCTTGTCGTCAACGTTGCTGGGATCATTATTGAAGTCAATCTGAGCTGAGAGTTTTGCTTTGTAAGGCAATATTTTTGCTGTACATTCATAGTATGGCTCGTTGTACAAATATAGTATACGGATAAGGATATATGGGTATGTAAGGATGTTAGGAAATTATACGAAGACAAATAAAATAAAAATGGAATGTCGGGATGAGTTTTTTTTTTTTTTTGTATAAAGATATGACTGGAATTTAGTAATCTGGGTTTCGTGCTTGGCTATATGACTATGACCTCTCAATTTATTTTATATACGGATAAATATAATTTTGCTTGTTCGATGTTGACATTGGTTGTTTCTAATTTCAGCAGATGTAGTTCCTTTTTATTACCACCAGATTTATTTGATGTTGGCTGGGAAAAGATCACATATTTGTATGTGAAGATATTTTAATATGAAAAGGTAGGATGGTCCTTTGTTGGAATAAAACTTAAAGTAATAAGGACATTTCTTTCGAACATAGGAATGTCTCAATATAAAATAAGGTTTTTTGTTTATGATTTTTTTCAGTATAGGTATTTGCGTCAAGAAAATTCTTTCCTGGTTTTCAATCATTCAACTTCTGGACTTAGCAATCTTCTATTATATTTTCATATGCTCTAACTAATAAAAGTTAAAAATTTTAAATCAAGCAAGGAAATTATTTAAATATTTTATAACTCACAACTTGCAAGTTTCACTTGGTCAAATACCAATATGTAAAAGGTTGCATTTTGAGATTAATAGTTCCTCGAAATCTCAGGCTTTAAGCAAAATTTTGCCATCTTCCCCACCAGCAGCGTCTTCACAGCTTGTGTCCTGCCCAGAGCACCTGCTTTATTTCTTTGGATTATTTTTAGGCGATATTTAGTTTGTTTTTCAAAACATTTGTTACTTGAGGTGGAATTCTCTGGTAGTTACTACAGGGCTTTAAAATAGTTTAGACTTTTAAAGCTTTTAATTCATCATCCTTGTAAAGATGTTTGGTTTTCAGCGCAAAGGTTTTTTTACATAAGAGGCTTTTGGCTTGTAGGATTTCCGAGAGTTATTTCGACAAATTTGTTCTAGAGGACTTTACATTGTAGTTTGTTGTTTTTTCAGCTAACCGAAAAGGCTATTACTAGTAAATGATTCGATAGTTGTGTTGGCAGCGTTGATGTTCAATTCATCTGATCGATACCATTTCCCAGTGATTGTCGGACTTCTTTTGCTAGAGTATCACAGAGAGTTTCTTCAAAATTTGCAGTGATAAAATAAATGTTCAAAATTTCAAGTTGAACATTTTCATCATTATTACGATTGTCATATATCAATTAATAACTAAAAAACATTGAAATTTAATATTTTAAAACTTATTAAATTAAGAAAAAAATTATCAATATTCATTGATAAATAATTATTAAATATTTGTATACCACTTTCACGAACCTTTTTTTCTTATATTTGACACGCACTAACCTTACAATTTTTTAAGAAGTTAAGCTCCAAGGTATACTAATGAGCATTCCTAGTGGAGCAGGTGTTATATTGAAGTTATTAAAGCAGAAGAATGCAACTGACTATTTTAACAGAGCAACGTGTGAAGAAGTATCGAAAAAAAAAACAAATGTTTCCGTAATCGATCTGTCGCCAGTTTTCAGTTTAAAATCAGTTTTCAAGCTCTATTCTGGATGCCATCCAATAGGTTCAGTGATGTTTTAGATGTGCCTGACCAAATATGAATTGAACTTATATATTTAATAATATCAACTGGAAAAATTTTCAAAAAAAGGCACTTTTTCTCTCAGACTAAAAAGAATCGAAATATAACAATTTTTTTAGAATAATGGAGAAAAAATGGCAAATAATTTTGTAATCTGTGATATTGAGAAACAATAAATCCAAAATGTAGAAAAAAGGAATGGAGCGTTGCTCCCTCAAGTCCCAAAACTTTTATTACATCGTTTTTCAATGAAACGTGCAAAAATTCTTCTGTCAGCTTTAGAGACGACATGCAAAACTTCTAAATTGACACAGCCATTTTTGACGCATTGTATTAACAAAAACAGGTCAAATTCGACACCCAAAGACAGATACCAAAATGTGCAAAAACTATAGGAATATTTTCGTTTAATTTTAGGCCTATTTAAGAGCTAATACCCTTAAAATTTTTGACATCGACAGAAGTTAAAAAAAACTTCTTCAAAAGATCTCAAGTTAAAATAGTCCAACATCAACGACCACACAGTATAGAGTGAATTACAATGGGTCAACGTAATAAATTCCATCCAGTTCCACAACAACAACCATTTTCATAAAAAAACTATAATCATAAAAACCTAGACCTGACGCCTTCAAAAATATTAACAGACTGGTTGTGAAGAATTCTGTAATGCCAGAAGTTATCATGACCAATAATGAAGAAATAGATTCCAAATAAGACAATGTTGAAGCATTTTTCCGACTATTTCGAAGGAAATTTCGTCGCCAATCCATCAGCTCATCCAGATTTCCTTGAGGAAGTTGAGTAATACATCCAACAAACCCTGACACCCAACCTGAAAAGATGTACAGTAAATTCATCGGTAAGTGACTCGATTGACCGCCCGAGCACAATAGAAGATATTCTAGAAACCACTAATAACTCAAGCTGAAGAAGTTAGCTGCACACGATTGGGTATCCAATTTTATTATTAAGAGACTCCAATACACTGTTAGCATCACCCTAACCCATATTCTCAACAATTGTTTCAACGACATGTAATTTTCCAATATGTGGCGATTACTAAGAAAGGTGCCATCATCTTCAACTGCAGGCCGATATCCCTCCTGAGCTAATTTTTGGAAGAACTAACTCAGGAAACTCAAGAAGTATTGCAGGGAAACTACCATAATTCCTGACATGCAGTTTGGTTTTCGGGCAAAGTAAATACACAAACTCCACTTACTTGGCTTTCCCACTTATTAAAATTATCATTCTTTTCTGTTTTCCAGAAATTTCTTTGTACAAATGGAGAAATGCAAATCGACAATAAAGAACACATGAGAGCTGGAGTTGGCCAAGGCTCGAAACTTGGGCCATTCCTGTACAGCATTCAGAACTTCCGACAAGCCTATAGTTGAGAACTACGAAAATGTTCTCTTCGCTGATGATCTGCTGACCGACTATTCATCGATGCCTCCATTGATAAATGTGAAGAAAGTTAAAGCCAACATAAAAAGACTTCTTCAGTACTACAGAAAATGGGGAATAAAAATTAACGCCTCAAAGTCAAAAATATCAGAAATCTGATAGAAACCTAATCGAAAATTTTGAATTCGAAGAAGTTCCAATTTTGGAGACGCCATTTATGAAACCGGCGATAATGGTGCATCTCGAAAAAGTGTATCTCTAAAACTATGTATTAGATTAAGTATTAAGACAATAGTTGAAGACAATAACGATTGATTCATATGTGTTTTCATTAAATTTTAAAACGGAAAGGAGTTTCCTCACAACTGTAATTTTATACAAAGTAAGGTTCAATTTAAAAAACAAAAACACTCACTTGTAGTTATTACGTAATAATGGTGCCGTAACCTGTGGTAACTTTGTGCTTTAGCTTAAGACTTTGAAGAGCTATAAAAAAACTATGCCATAAAAGTAACGTTGAAGTCAAAATAGAATTCCACACAAGGCCAAAATTATGCATGTAAGTTTTACTTACCACTTACGTTAGTCTTACAGAAATAACTTACAGCAAGGTTTACACTATATACATAGGTGACCTAACTAAAAATTATTAATTTCGGCTGTTTAAGCTGTGAGAATTCTGTATGTTTAAGAACGTACCTATTTACATTTGGAAATTTTGTGCTCAACTTACAATTTACGCAAGTTGATAAAATTTAATGTAAGTAACTGTTAAAAGCTACATAAATACTTTGATAAAATTTATACTTGTTAAGAAAAGCTTATACTTCTATATCTTTGACAAACTAATTTATTGTATAAATTTTCTTTTCAATAAATATTAATAATTCGTGTGTCGACTCTCAACAGTAACTTAAATAGCCGTTTACACTAGTAATTTTTCCAGAACCTGCTTACTTTAGTACCTAACTTGCCTTAATAAAACGTATAAATATACATGTGATATCTTGGCCGGGTATTAGGAGTATTTATGAGTGACTGAGGCGGTTGTGTTGGAAGGAGCTTCTAACTCTTTCGCTCATATCAAACATTCTTTGAATTCCTCTATGAATGATTTAAGAATTCTAAAAATCTAGTCATAAATACTGGAAAAAGGAAACATTCGAAATGATATTGAATACTTTTTAAATCTCTTTTAAACTTATCGGTTATAATTCATAGAATATCACAAGTATCCTGACCAATCATCAATCGCGGGACAAACGTCATTTGTTGGAATATTATTCAAGACAAGGGCTTACTTCAATGACTTAATATTTCGGCGACAAATCTAAAGGTGTGTCCAGACCAAAGAAACATTTCTTAAACATTTCAGAAACATTTAAGAAACATTTCAGAAACATTTAAAAAACATTTCTGAAATGTTTCTTAAATGTTTCTGAAATGTTTTCTTTGGTCTGGACGCTCAGATCCACTCTTGACGAAAATTTTAAAAATAAAATCAAAAAAGCCAATGATATATCTGAAATTTTCGAAAATATAAATTGTGATAAAGATGAAGTAGAAAAAAAAATTCATGCGCTTAAAGTACAACACAGGCGAGAAAAAAATTTACAGAAAACTCAATCTGGAAACAATGGGAAACAAAGAAACATTTCAGAAATGTTTCTCAAAGCGTCCACACCAAAAAAACAAATCAGAAACATTTCTGAAATGTTTCTGCAATGTTTCTGAAATGTTTTTTAAACAAATGGGAAACATTTCAGAAACGTTTTTTAAACAATGTTTCCTGAAATGTTTCTCTGGTGTGGACACACCTTTAAAGACCAGCCTATCCCCTTTAAAACAGACCACAGACCGTTGGCGTTGGTTTGACGTTGTTTTGACCAACTTTTGAGTAGCTTTCACCTTGTGAGCTGAAAGAGATTTTTGCGAATATCGAGTGATGCGCCTTACAACGTAGCCGTGGTTCAAAACACTGGGCAAAGTTTTGATAACTCTTTTGAAGGGAAATATATGTATATCGATCGTTTTTTTTTTTTTTTTTTTGAAACTCCTTCGACGAATTTCTCCTCGGTCTACAGAATTTGCTTATGAGAATTTCTCATCTGCCGGCTTAGCAGACCATTCGATTTTTGTTCACGTTTCTTCTTCAATGGGACTGTTACAAGTGTCCAGTGAATCTTTGGCATATCTATGCTGAGCCTTAAATCTTCTTTATAATGCGATTGATAAATATTTTTAAAATAATCATTTCTCGTGATAAAATCTTCTATTTTCTCAGTGCTTTTCATCTGACTTTGAGCCTGCAAGGACGCGGCTCTAAATTATAGGTATCCTCCATTCCTGTTAAAAATACACTTTCAGAAATGGTTGAGATTTGTAAGTTATTAGACCATAGTCTCTTAAGCCAAATATGCGATTATATTTCAAGACCTTTGTATAAAATTTTCAACATAATCCCGAAAGTTCCTCAACTTGAAAAACCTGAAACTGTCTACTAAATATTTGAAAGATCAAGTTTACATTCTTTTAATAGACACACGGCAAAGTAGGTGGTGTTAAGAGAATCTGATTAAAAACGACGGAACTATTGTTCTCATCTTCCTTAAAAACAAGCTATTTAAAAGTGCGTTTTGTCTATTTTAAAACATCTCGCATGCCAATGACAGTTGACAGCCGAATTGTAACGGTAGATGTTTCACAGAAATTGCCTTAACACTACCTGTGTGTATTTGTGTTAGTGTGTGCTGCATTGCTTCGTCGAGCCGTTTACATTTCAAACACATGTACTATCAGCGACTCAACAGTGTGTAGATCAATCAATCGACACACCAATCATTCGCACCCAAGTAAGTGCCACCGAACAATTTGACATCTAAGCCTTTGAAGAAGAAAATCTCTATTATTTCTTTGTCTTTTTTTTTTAGTCTGATTCCTCTGTCTCATTTCGAAATACCTAATCAAACAAACAGCACCACAGTATTTTATAACGAAGAAAGAATAAAGACCCAAACTTTTCTTAAAAGGACAAAAAAAAAAAATAACCAACGAAGAAGATATAAACATAACTCAGCCGAAGAAAAAATTCGGGAGGAAAGCCTTAAAAAAGAGATCATCACGCCGCTAATGCACTGAAATACCATCGGCGGTGCGGCTTGTCTTTTCAGGTTCAAAGTGCTGACGCAACAATTTGCAGCGCTCTAGAGAGTTTGGCGCTAGTCACATATTTGCCGTTAATGTAGATTGTAAGTAATACTACCTCGCATAATCAGGGTTGCCATATAGTGCCGTTACTAGTGTTTGTCGAGGAGACTACTCATAATTTCAACAACTGCTAGAAGGTGTATTCAAGTTTATTAGACCTATATCTGGTCAAAACAATTATTAAAGAGATTTGAGTTTTATCGTGAAACATATTTCCGACTTGATCTCATAAACATCTCTAAAGAATCTGTTGGCAACCATAATTTTAATCCGATATCGCAGCAGAATGCATACTTTCCGCGAACGCATTTTATTATTTTCATTTATAATTTCTTGCAACGGCAAGCGGCAGCAAGGCATACATAGATGATACTACTTATAAACGCAAGGCAGCCGCCACTGCCGCCGACATATTGTGTAGAGGGGCTTGTGAACCAATTCGAGCGTACGTTTCTAAATTTAGATGTCCGCACATGTTCGAAAATTGGCAATCATTTGCGGTCTGTTTCTACATTATAAAGGCACCTATGCCTACTGTTGATGCCATTTTATGGAGGTAATTCCGCAGTAATCATTGCGCCTGATTTTGCTCATATGTTCTTCTTATAAACTAAGCCCTAAATGCATTTTGTGGAGTCTATATTTGAGGTGAATTCAGTAGTTTTTTAGACCATTAACATTTCCGGAAAATGAAAGATGTCGAATTAGTGGAATTTAGTATTTTAAAGGAAGACATTTGAAGTTTGTAGAATTTAATTTTTTGCTCTAGGGTTTTATGTTCTTCGGAAGTTTAAGATTAGGTCAGTAAAAAGTTGTGTGGTGAGTTTTTTTAGAAACTGGATTACTATGGGAAAACTATGTTTCAACATGCTACTCGCATAAGCGAGAAAAATGTAAATAATAACTAGAACGTTTGAGTTCCATTTCGGTAAACGATCATAACGGTTCCTTTACAAATCTTATAATTGAGTGAAAATTGTAATTGAAATAATCTGTTTCCATGAAACGCTTTGTTGGTGTCAAAAGAATTGTCTCCGTATATGTAAGATAATGAAAAGTTAGTTTTTATAATTTCTGACAATAACTAATAGTTCACACTCCAAAAACCAACTTCCTTGCCGAATTTTTCGTCGTTTATACTTATGCAGCTGTAAAAATTATTTTCGGATATCTGCATATAAATGGTTTTCCGTAAAGGCACCTTTTTGCAAAAGTACTTGCAAAATTCAATTTTGGTGCTTAGCTTATGTCTGTAAATTATAAAATAAATGTCTGTATTAATTATATATCATTATAAGTTCCCAAACAAAAACTCAACAAGATGGAGCCTGCGACTATGGGATAGAGAGCAGGGCATGTTCATTGTTCATAGAAGATAAGGAATAGACTCCACCTCTTCCTCGTCCATATGGCTTATGCAAAAATCGATTGAACGACAAGCCTCTCTGAGTACTTGTCTATAAGACCGTATCCGGTTATGACACCATTAAGTGCAATCTACTTAATAAAATTAAACGTTTAGAGCGTTTCAGATCAATCATTGGCCAGATCAATTTTGTCATCAGGCAAGTGGTTTAATAATTCCATCTAATGTTTGTCCCCTCTATAGGTAATGTTGTTGCATTTTTTGGCGAGTTCGTCAGCTTCCAGTTACCTGGAATGCCCGTATGCTCTGGCACCCAATAGAAAACTGAATTGCTGTGGCATCTTCATAAGAGATTAACTGCATTTAAAGGCTGTTTAAGATTAAGTAGAGACTGAGTCCAGAGATTCAATAGCCGCTTGAATATTCGAGTTAAGAAAGACCAAATGACCGAATTCGTTTTTGATTCTTTCCGAAGAACTTTTAGGCGGGTGGCTGTGCCCTATACCGTCTATATGCTGAAAATATCGAGGGGTTTCAGATGGAACACATCTGTCTAGTGCTGCAGAGGAGGTCGTTCGTAGTGCACCGCGTATGCGCAGGCAAGATGACCATTGGACTTTTGCTTAGCTTGTCACAATTTACAAACTTATCTAGAGCGGTCACTATAAGTAAGGATATCAGTCTGATTCCCGAATAACATAGCCCTATTTGTTCCTAATAATCACCCGTATTCTGAAACTCGTATTTATGACTCGTATTCGACTATAGTCGTATGTTGGTATTCCAGAAGTCGTACATTCGACTTCACTTGTACTAATATCGGGAAACGCAAGACATCGCATACGACTATTCGTATTTTATCGTTATTCCGAATCTCGTATTCGATTTACTTGAAGTCGTATTTGTGTACTTTTTTACTCGTATTAAATTTTCTAGACGAGACTTGTTTTTTTCGATAAAAATGGACAAAAAGTTAATGTAAGTACATTGGTACCTCTTGGCAAAATGGTTAGGCGTTAAACTGTCATGCGGAAGGTCTGGAGTTCGATTCTCAAAAAGTTTTTCAGGAGTGTAATGCCTCTTGCAACGAATTGACAAATCCTCTAAGAGTATATCTCTTGTCTTTGAAAGTGCTGCACATTTGCCGTTCGGAATCGGCAGAAAATTTTAGGACCCCTCCGTTCCTGGTAACACGCACACAGGAATGGTTGAGAATTGTAAGTCACTATAGGTCCTGGTTCACTTCGAGCTGTTGCACCAACAAATTTTTTAAAGCACATTTTTATTGGTTTATTATTTGGACTCAACATTATTAACGCGTTCATGTGTAGTAAAATAATAAATCGTTCTCAATTTGAGGCATTGGTTTGTGCATTGGAAGAAAATTTGGAGGTAGCAAGGGGCCATAGGAAGAGTGGAAAACTCAAATCAAATAATTAACAGTTTTGGGCGGACCGAAATGGTCCAACTTGTCTTAAAGTAAGAAATATTTAACAAATTGTAATTCATGCCTAGGTCTGCAATGATCAAAAGTATTTAGTTAAAACAGAAACTGCATCACAATAAACAGCAATTTAAAGGCACAGGGGTGGTGAAATTACAATCATATGCCAGAGCAAATATGAGAAGTAAATTGCTAACATTTTAAATTTAAATTGTTAATCCCCAAGGATCAAACATTGGAGTTTTTCAGCCTCCTCCTGTAATCGACACGATAAATACTGAAGATGAAACTGACATAGTCCAAGAATATAACGAGTATTCACAAGCCAGTAACACCACTTAGACCGAGAGCCCAAAGCAATTTTTGGGTGTGATTGATAACAAAAAATAATTAGCATAATAAGATAGGCCTTTTATAGATAGTTATTTTCAAATTTGAAAGTCTTGCATACTCTAGTGGGTGCAATAGTGCATTATAGTGCATTAAGTATGCAGTTCTTTCCAAAGTCTAAAAAAATTGGGATACAAAATTTGGCATAACTTCAAAATGAAGAGCTAAGTGCCTTGATTGCAAATATCGAGGTCCAAGACGTTTTGAAGGTGGCCTTCTTAGTGTAAGAAGTAGCATATTCTTATCGCGTCTGGCAGGCAGAAGGCTGTCTGTAAAACGTCTTGGACCTCGATATTTTCAATCGGGGGCTTAACTCTACATTTTGGCAAGGTTCTTATCACAATTATTTGGACTTGGAAAGAACTGCATACTTGATGCACTATTGCTCCTACTAGAGTATGCAAGACTTTCACATTTGTAAATAACTATAAAAGGCCTATCTAATTATGCTAATTATTTTTTGCTATCAATCACACCCAAAAATTGCTGTGAGCTTTTAGTCTAACTCGTACAAACAAAAAAGAAAAAGAAAAAACAAATAAAATAGAAGAAGAGCCACTTCAAATCAATGGAGCTCATCAGAATTTCATTTCAAATAAAATAATTTAATTGAAAAAACAACAAATGACTTTTTCAATTCAAATTTATTGATTTTGACAATTACCTACGGGCGACAATATACGTTGTTTTTTTTAAGCTTCTCGTACGCAACGTATACGACTTGAAGAATAACGATTTTGATACGAGACGAGTTCGAGTTCGACTACGAGTACGAGACAAAATACGACTTGTGGAATATGGGTGAATATTTTTTCATGAGAACTATGCCACTCTGTGGCTCTCCATTCCAGGCTTGGCAGCACCTCTTTTACTGACAAGTTCCAGAAAAAGTGAGAAAAGCCACCCAGTTTTAAATTAATAACCCTGCTTTACAAGATTTGGTTAGCTATAGTTCACCAATCCACCCATCTATTTTCAGATTTGATAGTGCAGATGTAATTGCGGATTTATTGACGTTGTTAAAAGCGCCTTCCATATCTATAAATTCAACCATAGTGTAAGCATATTGAGCCGTAAGTTCATTTATGGTCGAAGGTTGATGTAAAAGTTCGCATTTTAGCAGACTTTTGCCTTACTTGGGCTAGTAAGTTTGTTGGTGCATTTGGGGCCAGTCTTAAACCTTTACTCGGTTTCACTTTTCCATTAACTCATTTCGCTCAAATTTATATACAAAGTGTTTTTCATTTTTCCGTCAAAACAGAACTTTTTCTTTTCAAAGATGTTCAGATCATTTTGACTAGAGTACGTATCTATTAAGTCTCCTTCTGGATTTTTGAAAATTCAATATTTTGTAAGTTTAAATCAATGATCTGATGGAAATTTAAGGTGCCGTGAAATAAGGCCAAGTGAAATAAGGCCAACTTTCAAAAATTGACCTTATTGCACTTTTATAAAGCGAAATAAGGCCAATTTTCAGTAGTTGGTCTTATTTCACTTTGACAAAGTGATATAAGGCCAAATGATTTTGAGAAATAAGACCAAATTGGCTGTCGTTCTGGGTTTTCTTGAGCAACAGTACCTTGGGTGGCCCGCTTCGCGGGTTTTCAGGATTTTAACTCCCTTTTCGGGGCTCACACCCGCTCACGCAACTCCGTTGCTCCGCTTAGGGTATGTTCAGTCGCCAGGCAGGCGCCTGTAGCAACAGTTTTCTTGGGCAACAGTACATAACTGTTAGTTGTTTACTCCAATTAATGTAAAATACAAAACTGTTGCTACAGGCGCCTGCCTGGCGACTGAACATACCCTAAGCGGAGCAACGGAGTTGCGTGAGCGGGTGTGAGCCCCGAAAAGGGAGTTAAAATATTGAAAACCCGCGAAGCGGGCCACCCAAGGTACTGTTACTCAAGAAAACCAAGAACGTCGGCCCCAATAAGCAATAAATTATGTTGAAAGTGAAATAAGACCAATTTGGCCTTACTTCACTTTGTAAAAGTGCAATAAGACCAACTGCTGAAAATTGGCCTAATTTCACTTTATAAAAGTGCAATAAGGCCAATTTTTGAAAGTTGGCCTTATTTCACTTGGCCTTATTTCACGGCACCGAAATTTAAATAAGGAGACTCTTTCTTAAGCGTAAGTTATAGCACCATTAATTTTGATCCCAACATAAATCGTGAAATATATTATTTCACGTTTCAATTTAACTAAACTTTAATTTGAACAATTGCCAACAGCAAATCAAAACTTGCATCAAAAATGTTTGGATATCTTTTATGAATTCCTGAATCTGTAAAAATTTTCTTCAATGTGGTGCGGCGCCAATTTTATACTGTTGCACTTGCAATAAAGTATCTCATAAGAATTAAAATATTTATTCGAATATGTGCTGTAACCTTTTAATGTTGCTGCGGCGCGGTGCCCAGTGACACAAATATTATGTTGTAAATTGGAAATATTAGATTGGACGATTCACAAATAAATTGATAGTTTAACTTCCCTGAACTTCATCAATTTAAGCACACTTTAGATATCAATGGAACGTAGCTAAATCTAATGCTTAATTCTAATAATAATGGCATTACAGTGGACAAATCAATTGATACTCTTGGGTTTGAAGACAGTCATCATCCAACGCTGACTTTTACTCCCATTCTGGATTCAGTATTGAATCTTTACTACTTCAATACATTGTAAGAGTGTATACCGACCCATGATAAATAACTTCCTAGTTTCAAGTAATCGAAAGTGATAGAAATGACACTTTATTGTTTGCGATTAAAGTTGGAAGGTGAACTTTTTGTAAAATTCTACAACTTTTAATTTTGAAAAGACACATTTTGGAATTAATATTAATTATACGCTATCATAAGTAGACTGTTCTTCTGGGTCAATAATTCCCTAAAAATTAAAACAAATGGCTTCATCACCTCAAATCTGCATCATTTTCAGTATCAAAAAGGATTTTTCAAAAGGACGCACCCCAATTTTTAGATAGATTTGTCAAATAGTTTTGTTGTGACAGCCATTTATATAGAATTTCAAGAGTTCATTAAACACTATTTTTTGCGAGAAAAAACGATCACGCGGACTAAACAAAAGCCTGTTAAATATTATGGGGACCCTTCACGACCGATTGGAACAATTCAACACTAGTTTATTCAATTTTGTTGCGGTTATTCCAGCACAATTGAGGTCACCACAGCAGATACGGTCGTTGAAATCTATTTTTAGATAATGGATGATCGGTGAGTAAAAGTGCACGATCTTGAAGAGGCCACAGACGTATTCCATGGATGTGATTTTAATTTTACCAACATTTATGGAAATAGATAACTTGGCAAGATGACCTCTTTCTCTCACAATCGACAACATAACCAAACGTTTGAGAACTTCAAAGTAATGCTTGGCGATGTTCTAGAAAAATTCGCCCGAGTTTTTGCGCCGTTCCGTAACCGCCGTGGATGAAACATGGATTCACTAAGACGGAAAGAGACGACAGGAAATATTAGACTTCTCTTGGTGAATCGAAACCAAAGTTTTAGTCGGGATTAGCGTGGTTTTATTCACATCGATTTCCTCGAATAGGATAAAACGATTATCGGTTATCGGATTATCGGCTAAAACGGCTGCATTTGGCGAAGCAAAAAGTTTTTTTTCAACAGGGACGTTCGCATAGATCTGCAATCGCAATGACAAAATCAAATGACTTAGGTTACAAACACCTTGCAACTCCTTTCACAGATTTAGACCTCTGCGATTCTTTCTTGTTTCCGAACATTAAGATATGGCTCGGGGGTAAGAGATTTGGGTTCAAAGAAGAAATCATTGTTGAAACAAACGACTATTTTGAGTTGCTCAAGAAAACACCATATAACAAAGATCGAAATTTTAGGTGCAATGCTTTGCTCCGCCCAAGGCGTGCCAACTCAGAATCAACCGCCATGCAATTGGAGGGATGAAAAACATGAATTCTCCTAATTTAAGTTGGCTGTAGTACCCCTTGGCATAATGGTTAGTGCGTTGGACTGTCATGCGGAAGGTCTCGAGTTCGATTCTCAGCCGCTGCAAGAAAGTTTTTTTCAGGAGTGTACTGCCTCTTGCGAGGAATTGACAAATTCTCCAAGAGTATCTCTTGTCATGGTAAGTGCTGCTCATTAGCCGTTCGGAATCGGCAGAAAATTGTAGGTCCCCTCCGTTCCTGGTAACACGCAGGCAGGAATGGTTGAGAGTTGTAAGTTACTAGGTCCTGGTTCACTCCGAGCTGTTGCACCACCAAATTTATTTTTAGTCGACAATTGGTCTTGTGCTTTGTTGATGGTAATAAAAAAAACCAAGACTCAAAAGAAACATAAGCCTCTTAAATGCAAATGGTAAATCGTTGGCAATCATCGGTATGATGATTTCGTTTTAATTTTGTTGATAATTTTGTTGATACTCGTAGTCAACCTAGTTCTGTTCCACAATTTTGTAGGGTTTAAGTTGCGAATAAGCATCAGCGGTGATCCAACCTTGAATACGTTAGTACGTGCGATGACATTCCGGGTGATTCCAATGAATTCAAAAACTCATTCCGATAGTTATAGTTAATCGTAAATCGATTTTTATCGAATTGTATTTGACTGTTTCGCCAGATAGCTTCAGTTGAATTATTCGCTCATTGAGCTTGTTGAAATCGTAAGTTTTTGGTGACAAAATTTCTCATTCACACTTCCAATCTGGTTGTTGATTGTAAGACAAAGGAATATCACTTCGTCAACCGCTTGAATATTCAGTTGCATTTGACAGAATGAAATCTCATTCGTGGCGTGATCAATTGGAATTTTTTCACTAACGATATCAAAACGTTTGTGTGCCTTAGAGTAAATGAGCAAGCATGTTCGTCAATAGGGTCATTTTCTCAACTCGTTTCAAAAGCCTTTATGGTTTCAAATAAAAGTTCAGCTCATTTGCGGGCATTTTCAAGGAATAACAAGCAAAGTTTGATGGAAATCATAAACAAGAAAAATAAGTCCTCTTTACATCGGTTGGTCATATCATCGAAAAGCATGCAGTCCGCGCAAGTATTTTGAGCGATTTCTTGTGTACCATTATGACTTCATCCATCAATTTTCCACGTTTAACGGATTGTGCTCATAACTGAGTTTTTGCTGATATTTTAAGGTGATTCTGCATGGTTGAAATTCTTGAGTGCTTGAGTACTGAGTGCATAGTGCGCCCGTCGTCTAATATAATTTAATAATATGATTTCATTAGTACTGCCAACTCCATCTTAGGCAGCAGTCGTAAAAATCGGAACGACTGGTTTGATGATGAATGCAAGCTAGCAATGCAACAATCTCATAGAACGCGGGCACGCGAAGACGAATATAAAGAGCTCAGAAGAACAGAAAAACGGCTTCACAGACAAAAGAAATCAGCCTGGGAGAAGAACCTAATCTATGAAATAGAAAACAGCCGAGAGCGAGGTCCGCACCAGGCGCGGAAGTTCTACCAATCCGTCCGAAACATGACGCAGTACACACCACGCTGCACATACTGCAAGGACGGAGAGGGAAATCTGATCACCGATCCTGAAAGCATACTGGAGCGATGGGAAGTGTACTTTAATGAAGAGGTTGAGAAGGCTATAGGCCGGCTTAAACAGAACAAAGCCCCGGGAGTCGATGGCATACCAGCCGAATTATTCCATCACGGCGGGCCAGCCTTACGTCAAGCAATTCATAATATTATAGTACAGGTATGGGAGCAGGAAGAAATGCCAGAAGACTGGCGAAAAGGTTTAATATGCCCCATACATAAGAAGGGAGATGTCACAACGTGCAGCAATTATAGAGGTATCACGTTGTTGAGTACCGCCTATAAGATACTTTCCTCTATCCTACAAGGCCGGATAACCCCATACGCTAAAACCCTCATCGGGCAATATCAGTGTGGTTTCATTCCAGGCAAATCAACAACTGATCAGATATTTACCCTTAGGCAGGCGATGGAAAAATGTTTAGAATTTAACATCCCAACATACCATCTGTGTATAGACTTTAAGGCCGCCTATGATAGCATAGCCAGGGTAGAACTTTACAAAGCCATGAGAGAATTCGGCATCCCAAATAAATTGACACGACTATGTAGGTTGACCATGACCAACGTAACAAGCCAAGTAAAAATAGCCGGATTGCTATCCAGACCAATCAACATCTTTAATGGACTCCGACAATGGGACGGTTTGGCCTGCCTTCTCTTCAACCTGGCGTTGGAGAAAGCAATCCGTGACTCTGGCACGGCAACAAGAGGGACCATCGTCAACAGGTCCAGCCAGTTACTGGCTTACGCAGACGACATCGACATCATCGGAAGAACCGAACAAGCTGTACACGATTCCTTCATCCAGATCGAGCAGGCGGCACAAAATCTGGGGCTGCACATTAGTGAAGGTAAAACAAAGTACATGGTGGCGTCGAATGCGAGGGGAACAGTTGGTCAAACAATCAAGGTTGCGGAGCACGAATTTGAAGTGGTGCAATCCTTTAAATACCTTGGGTCAACAGTAGCAGCCGATAACAATATAGAAGAAGAAATACGCGGGCGGCTTCTCAAATCCAACAGAGCCTACTATAGTCTGTCAAAGCTCTTCAAATCCAGAAATCTCACCATAACTTCAAAACTGCTGCTGTACAGGACCATGGTCCTGCCAGTACTCACATATGGATCCGAGACTTGGGTGCTTAGCAAAAGGCACTCCGACCTCTTAGCTGCGTTCGAGAGAAAAGTCTTAAGGAGAATTGTTGGTCCCATATGTGAGGAAGGACGATTCCGGAGACGGTACAATCATGAATTGTACGCAATCTACCTAGAAGCAGATATCGTGACAAAAATTAAGCTCGGTAGACTCCGGTGGGCAGGGCACCTAGCTCGCATGAGCGAAGAGGAACCTGCTCGGAAAGTTCTTTGTGGTACATTCTATGGTAGACGACAGCGTGGTAGACCATGCTTGCGCTGGAGAGATGGCGTAGACCAGGACGCCCGAAGCCTTGGGGTGCGCAACTGGATGGCGTCGGCTAGAGACCGGGATAGGTGGAGAGACTTGTTGAAAGAGGCCAGGACCGGAACCCGGTTGTCGAGCCGATGATGATGATGATAATTTCCGATGATGCCACTGCTTTGAAACCAACTAAAATATCATTATTTTTTAAAAACTCAACCAACAGTCAACTAAGTGAGCTATACATGTTTTCTAAAACAAAAAATAGGTCATATTTAAAATAAAAAACCATAATTCATACACAGAAAAATAGATAAAAAAAGTCTGAGATAAAAATCCCTATACCAAATTGGTACACCCCGGACCCAAAAGAAAATATCAAAAGAATTCAATCATACACAAACTAACCTAGTTTTAATGGTTTTACTAATTATACCAATGAGTAGGTTCGATTCCCAACCGTTGCCACCTTAAAATAAAAAACATATTTTTTTCGCAGGAAGAAATGAAAAATCCCCCAAGAGTAGGTTTTCTTGTTATGGAAATTGCTTTTCCTCGGAGTTTGCAGAAAATTTTAGGTACTCTTTATTCCTGTCCGAAATGCTCACATAGGAATGGTTGGGAATTTTTTACACACTAGGCTAGGCCTTGGAATTTGGACCTCAAATATATGTTTATTTTCTCGGATAAAATAAAAACAAACAAAAATATGAAGAATTAGGTAAATGGTGTTTTTTTTTTTAGAGACGGAGAGATTTTAATTGACAACACTGTTTTCTGTGACAACGGATCCGATAGTTCTCCTTTGCTTTGAGGTTAGTTTAGTTTAACAATATATCATGAATAGACTTACGCCCCCGAAACAACAATTACAGATTCAATCTGAAAAAACATGGTTTAATTCGAGAAACACATCGGGCGTTACGTGCGTTTTATGGTGCCAAATATCTTCTATTAACGCGATTAATTCAAAAAACTCCAGATCGTTTTTCAAGGCGTAAAGACTAAACGATAATACGTACCCCGTAAGACGTTCGTACAGTCCGCACAGAACAAGTGATTGCTAATATGCAGTGTGGTGTTGATGATGATCGCAATGTGTCAATTCGTCATCTTGCTCAACAATTAAACTTGTGACCATTCACTTTGGGGAACATTTTTCGTAAGGAGGAGTCTCCTGATTACGCCATGTATGCGCGAACGCCATATTCAAACATTAATAAAAAAAAAAACATCTGTCAAATAAAGCCAATTTAATAGATATTAAAAAAAATCTGTTTTTTTTTTTCAAATTTAAGGTCTACGCCTCTAAAAAAACAACCTTTATAATATACATGGTCGAAAATCAGTTTAATACAGTATGATCTATACTGTCTCACATCAGGATGAACCGCCATTCAGTGAAACAGAGACACAAAAATACCTGACCCAATTTTCAGCATTTCTAACAGCGCCATCTACTGCTTTGTTTGATATTTAACTCGATGTAGGATCTTTTTACAAAAAAGCATATCTTTTTCAATAGCAAGTTAATAGTATCTACATATTACTTCCCATAAAAGCAAGAAAAAACAGATTTAAATATTATATTTCCAGACATTAAAGTTAGTTTTGTTTTCACTGAAGTCATACCTTAAAAGCACAATTACCTATTCCCTCATTTATTTAATGTGTTTTCTAGAAATTAATAATAAAACATACGCTTATGGATAATTAAATTATTGTAATTTTTTCAAAACTAATCGGTCAATGGCTCGAAGTTCTAAGCTAATAAGAACATAGTTTCATGTTGCAAATTGACCATGCTTAAGTTTGAAAGTGTTCTTCCGCATTCTTACACTCTATGAACCCAATTGTCAAAACATATTAATTCTGTTGTATATTTTTGAAGTTCCCAGAACAAACTTGCCGAATTATTTGTGTCCTCCTAAAGTGTATTGGCATTCTCAGATTCCATCTTCCTCACTATAGGTACCTATAGGTACTTTTAAACAACGATTCCCCGATAATACTTTCGAATTGACTGCTGAAAAATAAGGGCATGTGATATAACCCACATTTTTAAATTTAATATGTACATACTCACAGAACCTACGTAAGGGTATTAGTTTCTATGGCGAAAAAGTCCTGTATCTTTGTCCTGAAAAATTTATTATCTACAATAGAGTTTTGAAGATGGTTCATAATTTCATATTTGCTTATGATTATGTCTCTTTTATGAAAAAAAAATTAAAAAGCCCCATTTTAAGTTCTCATCTTCTTTTTTTTGTTGCTTTTCTGAGAAAATACACAAAATAAAAACCTGGCCATCAGCCATAGGTAATCATACTGGTAGGCAGGTAGGTATGACATATTAATAAAATATTTCTCTTATTCATATTTTTTCTAGGTTTATTTATTATTCCATCATTTTGTTTTGTGTATAAAATTTTTGATTCATTGAGTTTTTTTTTAATTTTATTTGTTGGTATGTACCTACAATTATGTTTACATTAATTTATGATGCGTATTTTAAACTCTGTGTCAATTAATTAAAGCCATGTATATTTTTTCAATTCTTCGGAAGAAATACTTTTTGTTCTTGGTACAACTCGATAAATCTTAAATTTTAACAGCGGTCTCGAGAATGTGGTCATTCTTGCGAAGATTGACGTTGACACAAATGCCTAAACCTGGCAGCTTTTCGGTTTTTTTCGGTGAAAGTTCGCTTAAACCACAATATAGACAACATAGAGTTTTCGAAGCATTAAACTCCACACTATTTTGTATACCCCATTTAATAATGCTATAAAGATCAGAGTTTAATGAGCTTATCATACGATTACGTTGCAATTCCACTTCCGAACGAGATGGACGTGAATTTGAGAACAAGTATGAGAAGCTGGGAAAGAGTCGTCGGCTTAACAATGAAATAGATTAGAAGTTTCAGAAGAAGAGAGACGGAAAAAAAACGGAGCCATGGTGAAAACCAGCATTTAATTTGCGAAGATCAGATTTGATTTTACATGAGTATTGAATGATCCGGAAGGTAATTTCGAATTCAAAGAAAAGGGGTTTCATTGATACTAAATCCACACATGTTCGATAAGTGAGTCTGGTGCGAAACTGTATCAAATGCCTCAGAAGTATCAAGTACAATGTTAAGATATGTTCCACTTTTCGGTAAGATATATGTCATATTACCATAATGCACCAATTGGTGCTAAAGCCGTATTGTCGTTCATTCACAAGCTTTCGGAAATCGAGGTATTTTTTGAGCTAATGATTGATTAGCAATTCCATGGCCTTATTAGAAGTTATGTAAATACAATAAATTGTTTGATAGAAAGGGGGTGAAGAACGGTCGTATTTTTAGAAACTGGCAGGAAAAATAATGTCTTCCATCTTTCAGGGAAGACTCCAGAACAGTAGCGGCTATGAAAAAGATCAAGATCTTGAAGGACTCTTCCAACTGTACGGGTGCTTCATCGTAAAACTCAGAGTTTTATGTTCATTTATCGACTTTAAAAAAAAAACAATTACAATATTAAAAAAACGAATTAAGATCAAATTGCTATTCTTCACAATGACAAGAATATGAAATATGGTTTTGAAGATTGTTAGATCGTCTGCATAAATATGACACTTTAAATGCTGCAACTTAAAAATAAGTAAAGTTCCTCAATGTGCTACCCTGTTATATTCCAGAGTTATTATTAAATATTTTACAATGTACAAAGTATTACAATGTTCTGAGTATGATCTATTACTTAAATAAAATTGAAGTCATTCAACAGAATGGTCGCTAGATCTTTGGTTTCTTAGTTTTAATTGCAATATTCTTGGCGAGTGCTTACAGAATGCTTTACTTAAGTAACAGAAGATACAATCCATTTGAATTCTATGAATGACTGAATGAATCAATACAATTTTCAGTCACTTCCATAAGAAAGGTGACTATAGAACGCCCTTTCTTAAATCCATATTGATTTGAAAAGATAAATGATTTATCCTAAATTTTACAAATTATAGCCTCAAACATATTTGGAATTTAACGATAGTCTTGCAGTAGTTGTACAATTGCTAGCTTTGCCATAGATGAACCACTGCCATAAACAACTTAGTGCTGTGGTTTAAAAAATAGGTACTTTATTCAAAAATTTAAAAAATTCTGTCATGTATTGTGTCTAAGACATGTCAAAAATAATTTTGTACTGTTTAATCAAATTTGGGCTTAAGATTCTTAACCGATCTGAGGAAAATCGAGACGTCTGGATCTAACAAGTCTTCGTCAAAAAAGCCATTGTAATAGTTCGTGTAATAATTAAACCGAAGTTTTAGCTAGAACAATTATTACGGCAAGCAAAATGAGCACAAAGAGCCAAGGAGAAAGGGATTCGTTGTTTAACATCTTCAACTTCACCCTAGAATATTCTTTAGCTCCCATACATATTACATATTACAAATATTTTCAAGTTACTCAATTTATGGGGTATGAGTATGATTTATGGTGACCATATTTTAAAATAATCTTTTTTTAAATAACAAATTAAAATAACAACCAATGTTATTACTTAATAATAGACGCGTTTTGGTGAATCAGCACAAAACCTAAAAGTCAAAGTGGTATGCCCACTCATATATCTACTCTTTTTAATTACGATATACATAGGTACTATAGGGCAAGTTCTGCATTTGGAAAATAAATCGAACTCGAGATTTTGATCAAAGTTGACAATACGATGATAGCGAAGACGAATAAAGTGGGTCCGACAATTCCGTCTGTCTGTCTGATCTAGAGCCTAAGCCACTAGACCTATTTTCTTCAAACTCGTTACTAAAGGGTCTTCGGTTCGGTGATTCCCTAGAGGGGAAATTGAAATTTTTTTTAGCTCCAAAACTAACGGTGCCCCCCATCCACCCGTATTGCAAAATCTTATTTATCTCAAAAACGGCTCTAACGATTTTGATAAAATAAATTAATTGTAATATTATAGACATCGGGGCAAAATGTTATTAATGGTACCTGTCATAGAACCGTTTTTTTTTTTATTTTCGAATTTCTCTAACGATTATAACCAAATATTTTCACCACGAGCCCCTTTAAGTTTAAAATAATATTGTATATAAAAATATTCGAAAATATTTTTTTTGTTTTTTGAAAAAAAAAATTCAATTTATTTTTTGAAAAATCAATATCTTTAAAACGTGTGCACGATTATTTTTTAAAATTATTTCCTTAAATCTATATTACTAAGCATTTAAAATTGGCATCTCAAATTTTGTTCTAGAAAAATTTTAAAGAAATTTGTTATATAAAAAATTACTTTAAAAAACGATTTTTAAACTTTATTTGCATAAATTCATACTTTTCCGGATATCAGCTGGAAATTCCATGCATTTGAACATTTTTATCTCATAAAATCCATGTTTTATATTTATAAAATGTATTTTAAATTCCAAAGTACTTTTACAAAAGAGCTAGTTCGTGCGATCCAGTCGTGCATTTTATTTTTTTTTTAATTTTAAAATCAAATGCCACATGTCACTTTTCAGGGTCTTGTCTATATAATTAAATTAACAGCCGCCATCTTAACTTTAATAATTTCAACAAAAATTCACTTCATGTTCTTGTTTGACTGTCGAAATTTGCTCACTTGGCCATTCACTATTTCTAAGCAAAAAAGACTCCACAAATTTGCGTTTATCTTATGCAAAAAAAGGTTTATTCAAAAATGTTCATCTTGAAATTTTTAATTTTTACTTGCGACTTACTATAAAGCAAGTTATGGATTTGTAAAAAAAAATGAACTCGAGATTTTCATCAAAGTTGACATTACGATGATGGGTCTCGCAATTCTATGTGTCTGTCTGATAAACTAATAAGCAAAAAAAAAAAAAAACACTCAAAATAGTACATAAATTAAAGATTTTACTAATCTTTTATGTTATAAGCCCCATCTGAAAGTGAAACATTTGCTAAATAAACTATAATCTTTGTATTTATAATCTATAGTAAAATCATATAGCGTGATTTTGTATTGCGAACTCTAGCCTGGTGGTGGCGCTGAAATTAGCGCTAGATTTTGCAGTAGAGAGTAGGATAAGATACAAAACAAGTAGTAAAAAAGAGAATATTTTATTATTAAATTTAGCAGAGACAAATCTAGCAAGTACTGTCCCTATACTTAAGATGTCGCCACAATCTTTTGTCTTCTTGATAGTACTATAAGTTTTATATACGAAGCTATAATCACATAATTAAGAACATACTTTAAAAATTTCGTATGGAAACAATTTGAGGAATTCCATTTTTGAGTGTTTTAGACGATCATCTTAACGATAACAGCGCCAATGTTCATGTTTGCAATCCATTTAAGTTGCGCTTACCCATGTCTTTATAAGACTGTTCGATTGTGACTTTTCATTACGCCTTTCATGACGATGTTTCTGTTGATGAAATCCGTGAGGAGCTCTATACACTATTGAAACAGAGTCTAACGGGCTTTAATCCGGATGTAAATTATACAAATTCAATGTAAATACATCCAGATTTAAGTTTTAATCTGGATGTATGGAGTGAATAATATGGCGGTAAAGTGTTTGTTTTTATATTCATTTTACCGAAAAGCACATACAATGCGATAGTTAGGTTTAATATCCGTAAAGAGATTCCTCCCAACCAAAATCTGCCGATGTGCCAGTTTCCATAAATATTTTCCAATTCATCAAGAAAAATTATTTATTTTGTGACAGATAGATTGATTTTAAGGGTGCCATATGGAAATCGATAGTCAAAACACATTTCCATAGTCTCGCATTTTGATTTTGATAGATATTTGGCAATTAACAATTTAAGCTAATTCTAAGTTGAAAAACTATTTCTGATATAACTTGGTTTCAATTTATTTGCAGGTTTAGCTCAAAGTTACCACCAGCACTGAAAACTGGGCGCAAATACGAGTATTCTTAAACCTACTAATGTTTTGCTCATAAAAAAGGGTAACATTTTCAGTCCTGGTTTTAACTGTAGAATAACCCAGAGATAGTACAGATATTCCAAATAAATTGAATTGAAGTAAACTCAAAAGCAGTTTAGTAGTTTAGAATTTTCAATTGTCAAAAATTTTAATGTTATTAAGACTGCGAATGTTACATACGCTTTTAACACGTAAGTCAAAAAATTATCTTTTGTTTGTTTTTTTTTGTTTTGTTTGTTACAAACAGATTCTTTCTTCATTTAATTTCAATTCAACGAAAATGTAATCGAAATCGATACTTAAATGATGAGAAATAATGGCGCTGTACACGAATAAAAGAAACTTCAAAACGATTTTTCTCTTTAATTAGGTATATGTGTAGATATCATGTGTGGATGAAAATTTTCTTCTTAATTGTAGAAAATGGGGAATAGGTGCGTTCATGTATTTGCTTGGCATTTCCAAGCAGTAGATTACACTAGGAATTTATAATTCGTAATGAATTTTGTAATTTATGCCGAAGTAAATAATTAAAAAAATGTCATGCGTCCATTACTTAAATATGGAAATTTTTCAAATCAAGAATTTAAATAATCTAAATCAGCATCTGAAACCACTTCAAAGCAAAACGAGAGAGGAGAAGATAAAGAACAAAAAATACACACTACTCAGCCTCCAAGTTCAAGAAGATCCAAAAGTCTCACGATCAAAACTACACCCGGAAAGTTTATAAAAAAATTCAAGCAAGTTCATAAAGATGGAAGATATGGTTGACATTGTGCAGCGGTAGTGTCGTGCGAAGTACTTCGCTCACGTACAGACAAGCTGCTGACCGTTGGACCGCCTTGCGGTGTCCCTCTACTGACAAATCTTCTCTAAGCGAACGTTTTGCATTCAGAGATGACAGTGCAGATGCGATTACAGACGTGTCAACATTTTTAAAAGCACCTTGTGTATCATAATATCAACCACCATAG
The DNA here is from genome assembly GCA_911387755.1 of Chrysotoxum bicinctum. Lineage (NCBI taxonomy): Eukaryota > Metazoa > Arthropoda > Insecta > Diptera > Syrphidae > Chrysotoxum > Chrysotoxum bicinctum. The sequence continues at coordinate 60,692,715 of OU426987.1, read as the reverse complement.
TATGATGAAGGGAGTATTCGATGGTTCTTACCAGTGTATGAAGAGCTGTTTCTACCGACTTCCCTTTACAGTAAGAGTGTTATTGAGCCATAGAAAGAAGTCTATTGTAAAAGCTTGTTCTTAAATGAATATCAAACAATCACTCAAAAGATTTGTGAAGAATTGATGATAGACTGATTGGTCTAAGATCTTTCGGTTCTACATGGGAACAGTGGCCCTCTTCGGGTCTAAATACAACTTCTCTCCATAGAACAGGAATAATGGAATATGGAGAAAATTTAGACAGCTTTTAAGGAGCACCTCTAGGATTGGCAGAATAATATCACTCAGATTTTGTTATATTTATGGTGAAAGAACAAACATGATACGCAGATGTGATGTAGGTAATCAGACAAATAAACTTGGAGGAAGAGTTCTAAATTGAGCAATTTCATCCAGCTTTAAATTGGGGCATAATAGGTCTTTAGGTCAGAAGCCAATACATTCATTCATTAGACAGAAAATTTTGGGAATGAAATTCTGTCAATAAAGTCAAAATTAGAAAAAACTACTGGAATGGCAATTTATAGAATTTCACAGTAGTACAAACATGTCAAGAACTGAAGAATGGTCACCCTGGACACACTACCAATTTTGCTGTGAAGGACACAAAAGGAATATTACTTCGGTATTTTTTTATTCTTCATTTCAATTCATATCGGGATGTTGTTTTTTTTTCTGTTATTACAGCATTTTTTGTTTTCAATTCCATTGCTCTCAATCATCATCGTCATGTTGTTGAGTTTAAAGCTTTTGTCCTTTTTTATGAATTCATATTTCTTCCTTTTTTTGTTAAGGATTTTATTATACGCTTATTTTAATTATTACAAGAGTTTCAGATTGCAGGTTGGGAAGGTATATTTTCGAGATCAACTGTATTTTGTTTTACAGTAATGATTAACAAAGTGGTTGCTTATTTAGACGGCTGGTGATTGATTGACTAAGTAATGGTATTTCTCGGATGGGGATGCAGCCAGCAATATGATGTGATGGTTGATGGTTGATGCTTGTACAAGCAGAATAAGCGAAGTAAATTGCTAGTCTTATTTAAATCTTCTTATACGTTAACGAGGGGTGAACGAGCATTGGTATATTATTGAAAACAATGCAAGTTGTTCATTTGAAACAAATGGTTTGATTTTTCAAAAGCGAAGGGTTTGGTTGGTTGTTACGAGTTTCGAATGAAGATAATGGGGGGTATTTCTGCAAGTAGGTATACCTTCATTCTTTCTATGAAACACGGGTTGTTTTTGAAATAGTGGAGCAGATCTTATGAGAATTAATCAATTTAAGAATTATCTGGAAATAAGTCAATGATTTAAGGTCAAAATGTTGACTTTTTTAAAATCTTTCAATAATTAAGTAGAAAAGATTTTTATAATTTTTCGTGGTTATACTTTAGCTCGCATGTGCCTTAATATATCCTAATTGAATGGGGAGCAAAATTATCCAAAATATTCGAAAATTTCTTAATTATTTTTAAGGAATTTTTTCTTATTTGCTCATAAAGAGTATCCTTTGGGAATTGAAAACCGACTGCGTTGTTCTTGTCCAAGACATTTGGAAAAAAAATTTTATAAGGTGTTATATGTTATGCGACAAAAATATTCTCTAAAGCTCTATCCTATAAAACATTTTTGGCAGCTCTTTCCACTGAATAGTTATTCTCAAAATATGTGGAATTTTATTTTAATTAAGGGTTTTTTAGATTTATCTCGCCCAATTTTCATCTGGTCAAAAAAAAAATAGGTAAGGTTTTTTTTTTCAGAAACTAAATTTCATAGATTTCTCTCAAAGGATTTTGTATAAAGAATTATTTTGTGAAATTGTGCACCTGCATTCACACCATGCCGATCAACATAATTTACTTAGGCATACATGGTTGATCTGTCCACATTCTTAGGTATTGGGTAAGTGTCAATGTTGATGTCTAGATTGTCATTTGTGTTGAAAATTCTAAAATTAAAAAAAAAATATGTTATTACCTAATAAGGTTTACGAGAAAAAAATTCCCAAAAATCGTGCGTTTTTTTGGCATTCTAGACCGTACTAGTACCTTAAAGTGCACACTGCACACCCAAACTTTCATCAGAAATACATTCCGAATTCTGCACCTATCACATTTAACTACTTCGCCCTAAATAGGTTTTTCCTCGAAAGAATGTTCAAGAGTTGATGAGGAAATCCGTTTTTGCTCAAGTCAAACAAGGCTTTTGGACATATCGCATATTCGTCACCAGTTTCAAACGTTATTGTATAGCTTTTGGTATGCGCTATGATAGCTTTAAGATCTACTTTAGGGAATATCGTTGAAGGTTATCTTGGGCTGGGATCACACTAGCGATCACTTAATTGATTGACAAAATTATGTTCTACCTATTTTGAAACCTGACACTCAGTTTTTTCCCATCCTATGCATTCTCTCAAACATTACGTTAGGTAAGGTTAAAGTGGCTGTCATTTAAAGCATCTGACACACAAAGTTCCATTGTGATACCACGATCTTATAGGGAACCTTTTTCCCTACTAGTTAAAACCATTTGGAGCTTATGATGAAGCGATGGAGACTTTTAATGTCTGTGTTCTTGAGATCCCTGGGTTCATTATAGAAATAGTCTCCTAGATGAAGTTTGCGTCCGTAAAAGTGAGCAGGACATGTACCAAGGAGGTGTGAGATTATTAATCTTCCTCCTCGTCCAAGCAACTCCTGCAGAAATCGTTTGATAGTACACCGAGCCGTTCGGCGTGTCTATTTATAAGACAGTATCCAGTTATGACACCTATTACGGAGCTAATCTGAGATCTACTGAAGGACAACAAACAATTTGACCGTGTCAAATCTTGTTTGGGCCAGATTCGTTTGGTCGCCAAATAACAAGGAGTAGTGTTAAGCCATCTTGTATTTGATTGTTCCACAGCACTTCGCTTTAGCATAAGTTTACTAGTAGCTATAGGCATACCTATATTTACCCTATCGGGCAAGATAGGCATTTCTGTTCCAATTCTGGCGAGTTCTTCGGCTTTACAATTCCCCGGAATATCCCTGTGTCCGGCAACCCAGAATATGTGAATATTAAACTATTTGGGCATCTCCATTAGAGACGATCGACAGTCTTGGGCTGTAATGGAGTTTGAAGAGACTGATGCGAGGGATCTTAAGACAGCCGCCTGACTATCTGGGAAGATGCGGATATCCGAACTGGATATCACTTTTTCTTTAAGCCAAGAGAATACTTCCTTTATCGCCCGGATTTCCGCTTGGAATACGATACAATGGTTTGGTTTGCGGAAGGAGAGACTAAGGTTTAGTCTATCTGAGTACACTCCACCATCTACTCCGTTTTCAGTTTTCGATCCATCTGTATAAAAATGTACTGATTCATGTTCTTTCAAATCCTCTACCTCCCAAGCTGATCTTTAGGGAATAGTGGCTTCAAGGTTTTTATCGAAAACCAGCAAGGGAGTGATGTAGTTTGAGTGACTTGGGAATGTTCCGAATAAGTTCAGAATGGTGTGGTCAATAGAGTTATCGGTCTATTGAGAGATGGCTTTGAGATGTACGGCTATGCTCGCTGCCATTTGTTTGCTGTAAATATCGACGGGTGTGAGGTTGAGGAGTATGCCTAATGCAGCGGAAGGTGTTGAACGGAGGGCTCCGCTGATGCACACACACGCTGAACGCTGCTCTTTGCTTAGTTTATCGTGATTTTTTGCTTTATCTAAGGCCGTCCACCATACAGTCACCCCATAAGTGAGTATCAGTCTAATGCCAGTGAGTGATTTGTGGAGACAAGCCCCATTTGTTTCCAACGACTTTCTTACAAGAAAAGAGAGCTACTGTGGCCTTTTTACTCTTTCCTGTAAATCTGTTTTCCAACTTAATTTTTTATCTAAAATGAGACCCATCTGAGAAAGTAAGTGGAACACCTTTGATCGATGGAGGGTTTAGTTGTGGAATTTTGTATTTTATTTCCTTGTGAAGAGGACTAGTTCAGTCTTGTGGGGGTTAACACCTAGTCCACAACGACCTGCCCATTTGAGTAGCTTGTTGAGAGCAGTTTGCAAGAGTTCTCAGCGTATGCAATCACTTTAAACATAATTTTCATTTGTGCACTACTCCAAAGCATTGTCTTCCCTTCTACGTCCACTTGTAGTTGAGAAATAACCAAGAAGTATCATATTGCCCTGATAGCACACTTAGTGCATCGATGGTAAAAGAAGTCGTACATTAAATGCATTCTCAAATATTAATGATTGAATTGGAGGTATAGGATCAGCGGTCATTTGTTTGGACTGATAATAAATAAGTCCTCTGAGTATTATAGGAGAACGAACTCTAGCCACATGAAATACCTTGTCTTTTATCTTCAACCCTTCATAATATTGTTCTGACTTATAAATATCTGAATATCTATTACAAAGAGTTCAAGAATCGAAGTGTGGTTTCTTGTTGATAAAGTATAAATAATTTAAATAAAATTTACTTCTGATCAAAAAGCCAAAAAGAAATAGATTTTTTATTTTTTTCTTATAGCAACTCGCATTATGTTCTCGACTCCTTTTTATAACTTTGGTAACTAACGCCCTAAAGGGAGGAAATTTTAGCTTTTGGACTTACGTTCAAAGGCAACATTAACGAGTCAGACACTAATCCAACTATACGCCGCAGTCCAATTATTACAATTTATTTTTTCGAACATTACAAAACCCCAAACTTGTGCACACTTCTTAAAAGAGGTTTTCAATTCGATCTTAAACTTATAGGTCTAATTGCCAGAAAGCTATACTAGGTGGCATTGATACTGTTTTCTGCTGTTTTTGGTATCTACATACGTGTTTGGTGAATGTCATCTTTAGATTAAGGACAAACTATTGTAATAAGTAGTGACTATTATTTTTTTCCTTCTGAATGACTATTTTTCTGGTTGAATATTTTACCTCCATTTTGAAACACCATTTTCCAATTTTGGTATGTTGGCTTGAAAACTCCAACAGTCGCAATAAACTTCAAGCCAATATATCATCATTTAAATTCTTAGCATATCCTCTGCCAGAGCATATTATAGGACCATAATATTAAAGTTCCCAACTAGAAGATTTCCTTTTAAAATTGTAAATGTAATGTACAATGCGAAAAGAAGTGGTGATAAGAGACAACCTTGTTTGACATCGTTGGGAGCTTCAAAATACTCTGATACCTCTTGCTCAGTATAAGACCCAGAAAAACTGTTAGCAAAAATGGCTTAAATCAAGTTAACAAATTTTTTGTAATTATATAATTACAACTAGATCAGAAAGGGTACAAAAGTTCTTGCATCTTCCAAAAAAAAACTGAACACTGAACTGAATCGGAGTCTTTCGCAAGAAAGAAAAATAGAGTCGGAAACAAAACGCAGCCCTGGGTCATCCTATCATTTATTAAGTGTATATCAGAATTGAAAGCGTCTAATACGACTTGTATTAAACGGTTCAAAAGTTAATTTCTACTCCAGGGAAGACGAGATTCAATATCAATTGCAGACAAATCGCCCCCAGTTGGCTTTCTGGTACTGTCAAGCGTTTCTCTTAAGACATTTTTTCTCTAACTGATTTTGTCGGCAGGAGTAACTGGACAATGGGCTGATGTGACGATAACATACCTACGTATAGCATTTTACAGGGGAAATAGGTTTGCTTTGTTCCTAAATATACCCTTGGAATAAGTAAAAAATAATTAGCAAATTTGTTTTTTGTTAAACATAGTACAGGTTAGGTTAGGAGGGGCGTGCATAGCACAGAGGCTGTTGGGTACACGGGGGCCTATTGGTAACTATTAATAAAAGCAGAGATGCTCCTAACTAATGTCTGTAGACTGGTTCGTTCGCGAGCCAGCCTGTGCTTACAATAAATTTTCTTATATTTGCCATTGAGACCTGCGTTAAATCGTCCAGTTATCCAACAAACCTGTTTCCAAAGTAACGGAGGCGATTTGTTTGGAGGTTCGGACAGTCGCAGAGCAGGTGTTTAATGGTTTGAATCTTCACGACATCCTGACAGCTCCTACAGAAATCAGGTGCAAATGCACCCATTCTAGTGGCCATTGTGCCAATGGCGCAGTGACCCGTTAGTACACCAGGATCCTAATGATCTTTTTACTCAAGGAAAAAAAATATATCGATTTTCCTTTTCATTAATTTTAGGCCATAAACTTCTAGAGATAACGCAGTCGTCCCTGGAGGACCAGGAGTTATTGATTTGCTCTTTCGTTATTAGGTCTATTTTCATTTTAATCACGCAAATCGGGATTTTTGGTCTCATATTTAAATGGCTACTGCTGTTTTTATTTGATACTGACCCTTTCCTTGCCAGTTCATCTGCTATTTCATTCCCTTCTATGTTACTATGCCCAGGAACCCAGCACAGATTGACTTGGTTAGTGTTGCAAATATTGTTCAGCTTGTCTCGGCATTTTGTTACAGTCTTGGATCTTATAGTCTCACTGGCCACAGCTTTAATGGCAGTTTGAATGTAATCTCTGACGAGTTCAGTTTTTTCGTGCGTACCAATCTTGCTGCCTTTTCAATAGCGTAGATCTCAGCCTGAAAGACTCTACACTTATCTGGGAGTCTTTAATATCGAGAAGTTCACAGAACACCCCACCTCCTGTTCCTTCTTCCATTTTTGACCCATCGGTGTAGAAGGAGATACCTTGTTCACTAATTAGTGAGTTGGATTCCCATCCCTGCCTTTCGGGTATTGTCGTAGAGAAGTGTTTGTTGAAATCTATTCTGGGTGGTAACTAGTCAGTCGTCACATTAAGCCCGTCCCCTGTGTCATACCTTTGCAGGATAGACCCATGACCATAAGTGGTGTGTTTCCAAGAGCTCATTTCTTTAAGCCGAAGTGCGCTTTTGGCTGCTGTGCATCTTATGTGCTCGTCCAGGATTGGAAGATTTAAAATAATTTCCAGCCCCGCCTGTGGCGTAGAACCCTGTGCTCCCGTTATTCCTAAACAGGCTAGTCTCTGTACCTTATTCAGGTTTTTGAGATAGTTACTTTTTTCCACAGCCTTCCACCACACGATCGACCCATAGGTAAGTATGGGACGAACTATCGCCGTGCACATCCACTGGATGACCTGCGGTCGCATGCCCCACCGTGTACCGAAGGTTTTTTTGCATGTGTATAGAGAGCGCATAGTGATCTTTTCATTCTTTCCGCTGTGTTACGTTTCCATGTTAGCTTGGAATCAAGGATTACTCTTAGATATTTAGCCTCGTTGGAAAGTTTCAGAGGAATGTCGTTAAGCATTAAAGGGGTAAAGTCCTCCATTTTCCTTTTCTTCTTAAACAGGACTTGTTCAGTTTTGGAAGGGTTAACCCCGAAACCGTTTTGTGCTGTCAAAGAAGATAGTTCTTTAAGTGAAGATTCTATAATATCCTTGATGGTGGAAAGATATTTAACTGATATCAAAATTACTATGTCGTCCGAATAAGCTACTATTTTAATGCCCTGATTACTAAATATAGCAATACACAGCTAGTTCATGCTTATTGTCAGTTGACACAGTTGGCAGATTTTCTACCAAACGACGTTGACAGGTTGAAAGTTGTCAGTTCAATTGGTTGACAGATGTTTTCCTGGGTGCTATTTTTATCATTTTTTTATATCTTAACAAAAATTAAAGATTATTTTAAAAATATTAGGACAATTTCATTTTCATCCCCAACAATAAGGAAATTGTAAGCAATTTTCCAGATACCATAAACAACGTCATCTGACACTTTGCAAGGAGTCTGACAATGCCCTTAACCTTAAAATTAAACATTCATTCATTCATGGCCTATGTAACTGCCTGAGAATAATTAAAGTTTTGTACTCAGACAATTGTCAGATGGCAGTCTGATAATGGCATTTCAATGACGTTTCTGTCAATATTGTCAGACGAAATTGTAAGTTTATGCTGACAATCGCCTGAACCTATTTAGCCTTAGGTATTATACAATTCTGACACCTTGAATGACATACAAATAACTGACAATGTTTTTTTTTTAATTTGAGTATCGAAATATACGACGCCAAAGCACAAGCCCTTAAATATTTGGCATTTTAAAATTGACAAGAATGTCTGGCAGAATTTAACTGGGTTTTTATTTAAAAAAAAAAAAACTCGAGTCACTCTCTGCATTTTTTAATAGTTCCTATTCCTACCTCGTGAACAACTCGACAAATAAATAAAAAAAAAACTTAAAAGAAACTCCAGGAGCACCATGTATGTACTTGTAAACAGCACTCCCACGTTATGTTCATACCCTCTATCCCCCTACAAACCTTTAGAAAACGGTATTGTGTGATTACAGGCTATGAAATCTACTACAAATTATATAAACATTGCTATTGCCTTCTCCTTTAAAAAGGTCGTTTGCCAAAAAGGACAAATTCAGTTGATATTATAATTAGCTAGACCTTATACCATGTTAACTACATACCTAGTACCTACATTAATTTCATCGTGACAAACGAGCATATTCCCGTCATTTAATTTTGTTTTTATGTTGAATGAATTGTGAGTAGTTAGCAGAGTAATGTTTGAAATTACAACCAAGTTCTCCCTTTGTTTGTCGTGACTTTTCGTCGTTTAGACAAAATAAAAAAAAAAAACGTTTTGATTTGAGAATAATGTCTTCAAGGGTGGATTGTTGTCTATAATTATTATTTCTACTCAAGTGGGTCTTAGCCTTTTTGTTGTTTTGTTGCAAGTATTATCATGGGGGATTTGTTAAGTTGCTCAGAACATGTGACTTGTACTTTTTTTTAGGTATTCGTTCAGGAAAGTTCTTAAATGGTTAGCTTTTCTATTTAGTAAAGGACTTGTGATATTTTGTATAATAAGTGTGCAAGGCTCTAGACTTTATAGTTAGAACATAATTGTGTCCAATTTTTTTTTCTTTAGAAAATGTGTGTCATCATAAGAGAAGGACAAGTATTTATCAGTCTTTTCCGTATTCTAAATAGTTTTGAGTGAATTTGCTCCTATGATAATTAGTTTTTATTTTGCAACTTTTTAAATCGATTTTGTAACTTGTTCTACATGGATGATTATCCCCCCTATTACGGTTTGCGAATCGAACGTTCGAGATGAGATTTTTTCATTAGCGAACTAACACATTCGACATACTACGGTTGGCGAACTTTACAATTCGAGTTCGAAATTTGATTGTTTATTAAAAATGTGAAATATATGACATTTAAGTCGAATCAAAGGTTCTCTATTCGCCAACCGTAATACTAATTTCTCAAACTCACATGTTTATTTGTTCGACTCGCCAGCGGTAATAAGGGGGTATGTTTCCTAGCATACTTACAAGTAGTAACAAAAACGACTAATTACTATGTATTTAAGAGAAATAGGTAGGTTTGTAGGGTTTTCCAATAGAGACGGGTAGATTTTGACAGTTTATGACAGCCATGTTGTTTTATCTGTAGTCAACCTTCCTATTTTTTTAATTTTTACGACGCATACAGCATCGAGCAACAATTTGGAAGCGGATCTTCAGCAATGAAGTCCATTTTTCGATGATCGTGTAAGTATGCGAACACGCCAAATTTCCGGATTCGGGCCGATGCACAGTGTGTTATTTTGCACATCTAGCGGAACTTTATTCCTGTCGCACGTAAATAAATTTTTTTTGGTATTTACCTGTTGCATAGTGTTATTTATGACGTTCTATTTAGTAATTTTAATTCTGTAAGCATTTTATAATTGGATAAATGGAACAAAACTCTACTTCACTCTTTGTGTGTTCTCACCTTGGGTTCAAATGTTTATAACTCAAAGACTAATGAATCGATTCTGTCCAAACATTCACCAAAATCTTTGTAAAAATCTAGAGGCTCATCTCTTTTAAACCTTAAAAACCTCCAAACAAATATATTTACGATATTAACAAAAAAAAATTTAACTTTTAAAAATATTTGTTATTTAAATATTTTTCATTTTTTTTTTTTTTTGAATTCAATGTTTATGTTCATAAATGAATATTGTGTAGCTAGTTGGCATCATCATCATAGTCTTCACTAGAACTGCTACCACCTGGACCTTCTGCGGGTTTCTTTATAAGAGCTATACTTTCTTGAAAAAGTGATTTTTCTTTTATATTATGCACTGTACTACGACTCGATAGATATGGATCCGAGCAAATTAAAAATCTGTATCATCTGTACATATCTCTGTTCGTATATTTTCTGGAAGACTTTCGGCGGTAATGCTCCCGGAATCGTCTGTATTCCTTATTGCTCGCTTCTTGCGCCTCTTTGAACAACTACCCAAGTGGCAGTATACAAGCTTGAATGATCACTTTTGAGTGTATGAAAAACTTATGTGTGCTTGGAGGCATACAGTACCAGGCATAATGTTGTAGATAAATATTTTTGGTTTCATTTGCATAACTTTCAAACTTGACCGGATCAATTTCATATTTACTCGATAATACATCGAGCAATTTCGCTGGCCGATTTAATTCTCTAATTTTCCGTTTTTGCACTTTGGGTGTACATTCCTCGAATTGAAGGCCGTCCAGGATTTGATTTCGAGCTTGTTGTTGGAACAAGGTCATAAATTTGAACAGGCAATTCAATTTTATCTTCCAACCATCTTGCATAATCCATCTTGTATATTTTTCCATCCCAATTACTTCGTTTCCATCTTTCATGGATTCTGCAACTCATCGAGCTTACAAAAGTAACCAGTACTCTGAGGGGTTTAGCTACGTCCACAAGACCAAAGCTTACCATTATATGATTGAAATTACGTTTATTTCGCTCTTCTTTCTTTGCGCTTTTCCATATTTAAGAAATTTTACTAATTTTCATTTTACTGTATGCCTAACAAGAAAAAGAAAAGTTGTATGGGGGCGGCACTCAAAAGCAAAAACTGTAAATGGATTTCGACAAAGAAAACATTGAAGAAGAGTGACACAAAATATCTCGCCGTATACACGAATATACATTTTTAAAAGTCTTCACAAAGTCACAAAACAAAATAAAAAACACCAAGCCGAAGGCTTTTAAACAAAACGGATTTCTACCATCTTATAGGCTCATAGAAATTTATTTCTTACCTTAAACAATTCGCAGATAACACAAAAATAATAAACAAAAGTATTTTGGGGGCTAGCACTACTAATTACTTTAAACCAATATGATCAATTCGACCTATGATTTACAAGTGATTTTTAATATTTGTTTCCTCATATTTAACGCCTGTTTGTGGTGTCACTGTACTGTACCTACATAACGTTTTCCATATTTTTTTTTAGGATGCTATGGTCTAGGGTTCTACCTATCATGTCACATCAAAATATTTTCATTGTGACAACTTTCAGATTTTGAATAAAGTTCCGCTAGATTTGCAAAATAACACACTGTGCGATGCCAATCCACCCTTACCAAGTAACATGCATTCTCAGAAAGTCAATGTTTGCTATCGATTGTGGTCTGACAGTATTATCGGGCATTCATTTTTCAAAAACACCAATGATAACTAATTTCATTTACATCAAATTGGAGTATTTAGTTGTGAATGAGATTTCGTGCCGCGCAGCTAATACCAGAATGTACTGAACGATGAGAGGACATGGTTATCCCACATAGATGCGGCATAAAATGACCACCGAAATCGTGCCACTTGACTTCGTTAGTTTATCTGGTGGGGTTTTTTTAAGTCGTAGGTTTATATCAATAAGCCTCATAGTGTACCTTACCCGTATTATCGCGTTCAAGTTTAACCTGATGTATGTATGTATGTACCACGACATCTTTGAGCCTATCGGATTCGCAACAGACAGCAGTGAAAAATTGTGGTAGATTTGTCGAGATTTTATTTTGAGGTATCCACTGCATATATCTTGGGAAAATTTTGTTGTTTGTTTTTATGTCTCGAACAATTTTAAAAATTCAAAGAAATATTTTTAATTGTTAATTTTTGAATGTTTTTCAAACTTTTTAGAAACTTTTCTATAAAAAATTTGATTAAAAACCATTTTGCCGATAATGAGAAAAATACCATTTTTTAAAATTTGTGTGGTGAATACTATTATTTTTAGCATGGGGTTTTCGAAATATTAAGTTTAAAAAAAAAAATTGAAAGTTTTTCTTAAAATCAAAATTTTTGTTTACTAGTTAAGAGCGATACTCTGCAATCAAAAATTTTAAGTAATTTAATTTATTTTTTTTTTTGTGAAATTTTATTTTCACTATACAATACAATAAAATACAATAATATTTATTTAAAAATAACGGAAACATAAAATTGAATTCAAAATAAATAATTAACCCCCAGTTTCACAGTGGGAGTTTAAACTTAAGTTCTGCTGAACCTGAACTGAAGTTTAAATTTGAAGTTCAACTTGACCGGTTTCACAGACTTATCTGAACTCCAGTTTAATTGAACGTGGATTAAACTAAATTGTTTTCTCTTTCTATCTGAATCAAAGAAAAAACAATCAAGGAAAGTTTGCTTTGTTTCAGTTGTGACCTGTGATACGAAAAAAAAACCGAAAAAATGAAAATGAATTCTATTTTCAAATGTTTGAAGGGGTTGTTTAACTGAGCTTTAAACGGCGTTTAAATTAAACTACAGAATGAACTCTGTTCAAGGTTTAAAAGACACTGTGAAACCAAATTTATTGTTGAACTGAAGTTTAAACCAAATGTGGGGCTTAAACCTTCACTGTGAAACTGGGGGTAAGCAAAAGAAAATTAGCTTGCGATCTTATTAAGAACAATAAGAGAATATATGTAGTTTTTAAACTTATTCCGTTTTTCCTCAATATTTTGTTGGGAATCCTTTATTTTCTATCACAGCTTTTTCACCGCCTTGGCATTTAAGCTATTAGATTCTGACATCTTTCGGTGTTTTTTTTTTTAATTCATACCAGTGGTTTTTGATTGGGTTTGGGATTTGGGTCCTCAACGAAAACTTCCAATTCAATTCAATTCAATTTTGTTTCATTGAACATACTATTTACAATTTGGCTTACAACTAATAAGATACTACATAATGTATGAAAATTTACATTTGTTGGCTCATAGGGGGCCTAACTATATACAGTGACTAAGTTTAAATATTTTTGTATAAAATTTATATGACGAGAAAAAAAATTAAATTTAAAATGTCGGTTGACTGTATTGTCCTCAGGGTGTTCATTCCTGGTTGTCAGTGGAACAAAAAATTCCTTCCGAAAACTGTTTGAACTCGTTACGAAATACGAACTATTAGCCTATCCTGAGCTTCACTCATTTTACGGGGTATTGATGCTTCTCTAAAAATTTAATGGCATTAAATACGTACCATTGTTTTCGAGCAATTCAGCATAATTGCAATGGTATAGTAGGAGAGTTTTTCAGTAATGTGAAGTATTTTTATGGCCTCCGTCATGCCTGCAGTGAGCAGTGCAGTTCTTTTTCTTTCCCATATCTATTTTAAAACAGCAAAAAGTAATATCATACCTTTAGTTTCAAAATAAATAGTATATTCACCAATAAAAACAAAACCGTTGAAACCGAACTTCTACCACAAACCTGTTTTACTTAAACGTTAATTATATTGCCAATATCATTTCGGTCTAGTTGCAGTTTTGCATGATAATAAACATGGGTGAATAGATAGCGGTTTTAATTTTACTTGTCATCTGTCCACATATTTGAGCAATTTCGTTGTAGTACTTAAGATCATTCTTAATTTTCCCGCCACAACTGTATAAGTCGCAAGTAAAAATGGTTTTTGAAAATTCGATTAAATTATTTTTTTCTAAAAACTTGTTATCAGCTTAAGAATAAAAAACTGATGAAATTCGTCTAATAGTTTTTAAGAAAATCGAAAACCCAAGAAAATGGTGAGTACGTACAGGTGTTTTTTTTTTTTTTGGTAGGTAACTAACAGCGCAGTAAAATTTTGAACGTTAAACAACAACAAAATTTGTATGTTTGGCTTGGAAATGATTCCTCACGAGCCACATTTTATTAATTGACTGACAAAATGCAAATACATATACATATCGACGGTTAACTATGAATACCTCCTATGTCGCATTTTGTAAACTTTAAAGGGGACATAAAAAACTGATTATAGTCACAAAATTAAAACGCATAATAATAAAATTTTATACATAATTATCAGTTTTGAATATCTATGATGTGAAATAGTTTAAATTTTAAAAATTCAGCGAAGCAGATGGAAATTATTTACGAAACTGCATCAAAAAGTGAATTTCACAAAAAATTATGTTAGAAGATATTCATAGTTAACCGTCGATATGTATTTTCACAACGTCTAACGTTAATAGTAAAATTGAGCACCTTAATGTAGCTATTGATTATCTTTTTAATAAACATGTTCCTTTAAGAACTCGATTTATTAAATCACGTAGCTGTCCTTGGCTTTCTCATGAAATTCTTAATACAATTAAAGCAAGAGATGTCTCATATCGCCGCTGGAAACGATTTGGTTGTGTAGAAATGCTTCGACTATTTAAAACATCCCGTAATCTGGTAACAAGGTTAATAAAAACCGCCAAATACAACTATTACAATAACAGGTTCAACTCAAACCTTTCCTCAAAGTTCTTTTTGAAAGAAATAAAGAGTGTTGGCTTAAAAAAAGATACCAGTGTTTCCGATGAGAATATTGATTTAGAGGAACTGAATCGTAATTTCTCTAGTCCTCCAACCAATTTCAACAACATAGTAGCCGGACTTGCTGAGAACGATAGAGCTGACGCATTTTCTGTGTGTGCTATTGATGAATATCAAGTAGGAAAAGCAGTTTTCGCTATTAAATCCAAATCTACTGGTCTCGACAACAATCATCCCGATTTTATAAAAATCCTTCTTCCTTTCATACTTCCTCATATAATCCACATTTTTAACACTATAGTAATGACCTCAACCTATCCCACTTCCTGGAAAAAATCTAAAATTATCCCTATGCCTAAACAAGGTAAAAAAAAGAATACAGACCTATAGCTATCCTTCCTTTTCTATCTAAGGTTTTTGAAAATATTATAAGCAACCAGATAAAAAATTATATTAAACAAAAACATCTATACTTCACGCTCTGCAATCTGGTTTCCGGTCTGGGCATAGTTGCATTTCAGCACTTCTAAAAGTGTCTGATGACATACCATAAGACAGGCCTTAGACAAAAATTATACAACTGTGATAACATTACTTGATTTCTCAAAAGCATTTGATTGCGTTAACTCTAATATTCTCTGTGATAAACTGACGACCTATTTTAATTTCTCTGACACAACTAAAAATCTTATTTATTCATACTTGACCAATCGTATGCAAGCTGTATCGTGCAATGGTAAGCTGTCTTCGTTTCTTCCTGTTGGTTCTGGTGTTCCTCAAGGATCTATCCTTGGGCCTTTACTGTTCTCTTTGCTCATTAATGACTTGCCATCTGTTTTGTTTTACTGTCAGTTTCATATCTACGCGGATGATGTGCAATTGTACATTAGTTTTCCCATCGGGATGGTTGAGGATGCTATAGCTAGCATGAACATTGATTTAAGTTCAATTTATCACTGATCTACACGCAATGGACTTAAGCTTAATCCAGAGAAAACGAAAGCTATCCCTATATCCAAAAATAATCCTCACCTTCAAAACCTTCCTCGCCTCCTTTTAAATACATGCGAAGTTGAATATGTCCCCAATGTAAAAAACCTAGGTATAATCTTCAACAATAAACTAACATAGGACACTCATATAAATTCTACAATAGCCAAGGTATATGGTTCTCTAAGGGCCGTTTTCTTCACTAGAAGTTGACCTCAACTTTAGGATTTTTTTCTCAACTTGTGATTTTGTTTTTCTTCACTCAAAGGTGACAGTTTCAACTTTCGATTCTCAACTCTCGAGTTGATCAACTTCTGGTTTTCTCAACTTCCGAAAATACTAGAAGTTGAGAGAGCAAACGTGAGAGTTGACATGAAACATTGTTTTTTTTTTTTTAATAAAATACATGCATTTTGCTTCAAAAGTTTTTTTAATTGAGTTTTCATAACAAAAAAAAAATATTGGCATAATTTTCCGCAGCAATTATTTTTGGGAAAATTGGACTTCAACTTCGTCGAGCAGTGAATGTTGCCGCTCATTGGAGTTGTTTTTGTTTTTCAAAACCGACAGCAGTGATGTTGATAGAATTAATAAAGGATTCACTTTCTTGCAACGCGAGATGGTAATAGTTTTGAATTAAAACCTAAGTTCCCCTTTAAATTAATCTCGTGGCCAATCACAAAAATCACTTTATCACCATTGTAACAAACGCTGATGAGAATTTGTACAAAGAATTGCAAATAGGCACTCGCGATTGAGTTGAGCGTTCATATGGCGTTTAGAAAAGCAGATTTCCCGTGTTGGCTTCCGACATTAGGTGGAAAATAGAGACGGCAAAAATCATCATCATCGATTGCGCTGTTATTCACAACAAAGCAATTGAAGGAAAATTATAGAACCTGCTCCAGAAATTCCCAGATTTGCTGATTTAGCTGACACAAATTTACCATGTATCTTTGGGGAAACGGCAACATCCATGACAAACATCCGTTCGCGATTGGTAACAACTTATTTTTATCCCTATGTAGATCGAAGAGAAAATCATTCATCACAAATATCACACAAAAATTCAATTAGATTGACCGAATAAATTAAAATTTAATTTTGAAAGTGACAGCTTGTATATATTTCAACAAATATCCCAGGGATATTTTTCAAATCAGAAGTTGATCAACTTTAGATTTTCAACTCGGGAGTTGAGAAAAAAATTGTGAAGAAAAAGAAATTTCAACTTGCGTTTCAACTCTCGAGTTGAATCCAACTCTCAAGTTGATCAACTTGAGAGTTTGCCTCAAGTTGAGCTATAGTGAAGAAAACGGCCCTAAGAGGACTATCTGTAACAAAAACAATACTCTCTACTCAAGTCAAATTGAAGCTTGTTAGATCGTTTGTCCTACCGATGTTATCATATGGGTGTGAGTTGTTCACAGATCCTGATTTTAATTCACTTCAAAAGTTAAAGGTTGCATTCAATGCTATTGCCCGTTACGTTTTCAATCTGCGAAGGTTTGATCACATTTCATCTCAGGCTCGTCAACTTTTGGGTTGTAAATTGGAAGCTTTCTTCATGTATCGGTGTTGTTTGTTTCTCTTTAAATTAATTGTTAATGAGACTCCGAACTATCTTTTTTCCAAAATTAATTTCTGTTCTTCAAATCGTTCCATTCTTTTACCTTCCTCAAGATATACCTGTTTGACATCACGCAGACAATTTTTCGTTTATGCTGTCAGACTGTGGAATAATATTCCCAGTCACATGAGGTCTGGAATCGAAAACAAAAACTTTAATAAACTTATCTTTGAACATTTCTCTAACTTGAATTGAGTTAACTTTCTTATTTTTATTATTTATTTTCTTCTTATGCGACTTTGCTATAAATTTTATTAAACTTGTTTAAAAACTTTAATAAACTTATATTTACTCTTTTTAAACTAATTAATAATATGTTGCTATAGTTGTTATTTAATTTTGCTATAATTTTAATTTAATATAATATATATTGTTGCATATCCTAATAAACCTTTCTGTAATACCCTGTACTATTTATAAGTTATTCTTAATGTACAGCTGTTTTTTATCAATAAATTAATAAAAATAAAATCAATATATACCTACATGTCATATTTTAGCCATTTATTGTCATATGCATACATATGTAGGTTTGTATGTATTTAAAAAAGAATATACATATGACCTTTTCTCAGAATTTCTGTCACAAGCCATATAAATGGACAAAATTGATTCTGAATGACATAGATTTTTTATTAAACCTAGGTAACATTGCAATAATGGTGATGGGGTAACCCTAAATATAATTTTTTCTATTTGACTGTTTGTCGAGATTTGTGTAGGTCTGTGAGTCTGGTTTCGATAATTGTTCCTAGCAAGATCAAAACTGGATGCACAGATTCTCTTTCAATTGTGAACACATTTCAAATGTCTACACAAAACGTAAATATGAAGGCTCAATTTGAATCTTTTATAACACTTACAAAGACCTATATATTTTCCTGATATAGTTTTGAAAAGAAACGTCTACAACCAAATTTTTCAATAGGAAGGTATTTGCTTTTGACTTGTTTCACTCTCTACTCTTAACAATGCCATTTTTACATATTAATAAACCAAAACCTTATATACCTTTATTTTTAACGCTTGGTTATACTTAATCGTTTCGAACTCCAAAAGGAACTTCGTGCGACTTAGTCGTGTATTTTATTTCTTTCCAAAGAAACGAATATTTTTGATCGTTAAGTTCTTTTATATAGTTTTGATAGCCCCGTAATAATTTGGCTTAAATGGTGTCGACTTTTGTCGACACTATACCTTTCACTATTGGAATTAAAATCATAAATTAATAAAATAAAATCTTCTTAAGTCCTATTAAGTTGTTGAGTTGTTAGTTTTATTGAGAGAGAAATTCTGGATTTTAATTTAAATAAAAAGAACATTAAAATTTTAAAGTACCCATTAGAGATTAAACAGTTTATTATTCACTTATAACATGAAAGTATTTATGGGAACAAATTCCAGACCCGCAATACATAGTATATCTCATCATATCAAAATGTTTGTGCTTTAGAATTTATATAATGCGAAAACTAAATAGCAAACATAATTTTGAGAACAGAAAAAAATATTGGATATTCTCCTGGAAATCATCCATCAGAAAAGCTTCCCCTGAAAAAGAGTGCAATACAAAGTTGTTCAAAGAACAATGGTATGATAGGGAATGCGTGAGGAATAGCAAAAAATCCTTCTCTCATTTGAATCTTTTTCGCAAAACCAATGATCATCATTTCAGAAACCTTTATGCCTAAAGTAAAAAGAATTAAAAAAGCCTTTCTGAAAAGAATCGCGAATGAGCTAATAAGATGCAAGGACTCCAATACGTTCTGGTATATACTTTCACAGCTAGACCAGTCTAAATCGAAGACTGGTTATGCAGTTGAAGTGGAAACTTGTGCCTTATATTCTTTGGGAATCTTTTAACTATCGAATCATCACCAATACTTTTTCAATACTCACTTCCAGCTGTAGTTCTTGAGAAACTCGATGTAAGGGTTGTAAAAATAAAGTTGGGGAATGCACTTGCAAATATGAAAAACAACAAAGCTCCTGGATACGATGAGATTCCAGTCGAGTTTCTGAAAAACATTACTGCAAACTTTCATGAGTACCTTTTCTTATTGTGTAATAATGTGTTTTCAAATAGAGATGTTCCATATAATTTTCTTAAAGTCTATTATCTTCACAATTTTGAAATAGAGTGATAAATCTCTGGTTGACAATTATAGGAGAATATCAATTATCTGTAGTATAAGAAAAATAGGAAATATTAGTTTACGAGTATAACAAAGGGTTGAACGTAATAATCGGCTAAGTATCTTTCAAGGGAGTTTTCGTCCTGGACTGTCAACGGTAGACCAAATTTTTCGCTAGGCACCTTTGCTAGAACAAATATAACAATGTTTCAGAAGATTCATTCAGTTCATCGAGCTGTGAGTCTGAAAATCAAAATGAACCTTCTTTTTCGTTATCAAATGTTGACGACTGGGTTAGGTTAGGTTAAGATGGCTGCTGTACGGAAAAGGTCATCACACTTAGATCAATATTTGATCCGTTATGATACCACAGGATTTCAAAAATCACCCTTGCTCGTTAAACCATTTTGAGCTAACAATGAAGTGTTTGAGATAGTGAATGTCGGAATTATAGGATCGTTATAGTAGTAGTCTCCCAAGTGGAGTCTACGTCTTTGCGCTAGGGCAGGACAAGAACATAGAAGGTGAGGAACTGACTCCTCTTCTTCTTCATCCATAAAGCTTCTGCAAAAATCATTTGCAGGAACTCCAAGAAGGAAAGCATGTCTTCCTATTAGTGTCCAATAAGGACACCTATAACGGAGTTAATATGCAATCTATCAATAGCAATTAGTTGTTTTGAGCGTTTAGCATCAAACAATGGCCAAATCAGTTTAGTAGACCGGCAAGTTGGGGTGCTTGTCCATCTGTGGTTAGCTTTCTTCATTTTCTTCATGGTATCATGCTTCAGCATAAGTTTACAAGTAGCTAGGGGTATACCGATGTTAGATTTGCTATCCAACAAAGGTATGATTGTTCCGTTTTTTGCAAGTTCGTCGGCTTTACAATTTCCTGGAATTTCTCTATGCCCCGGCACCCATATAAGGTGAATGTTAAACTGTTTTGACATCTCCACCAGAGATGATCGATAATTTTGGGCTGTTTGTGAGTTAATGGAGACAGAGTCCAGTGTGACGACTGGGTAGTCGTCGTTAAAAAGTCGTACCTCGTTATTGTACAATAAGTTCATTTACAAAACATGGTTATGTAGTTCGTTATGCGCCACATTTATGTGATTAATTAAAGATAACATTTCTAAAATTGGACGTTATCAAATCGTGAAGAAAATCAATTCTCGAACTATCAAGTCCATCAAAACTAAACGCGTTCTTTTATTGCAATTCAAAAAATCGTTACGGAAATTTAATTTAGACTAAAGTAGGCTACACACTGTCATTTTTTTACATCATTTCTGCTGAAATGATGGAAAAAATGATAGTGTGTAGATGTAAATGATAAATGATGAATAAATGATGATGGAAATGATGAAGATCAAAATTTTTCGTGGGTATGACTGGAATGATGAAATGAAATGACAGTGTGTGGGAAACATATCAGCGTGCGTCATTTTTGAATGAATAAAATTTCAAAAATGATTGAAAAAATGACTTCATTGAAATGACAGTGTGTAGCATCAAATGAAATGTTCAGAAATGACAGTTTTGGAATGTCATTTAAGAAATGATAGTGTGTAGCCTACTTAAGAAAGCGATTTAACAGGGGACATTTGATCCCCCAATAACCAAGTCTATACCCTTAACCCGCATCAAGTCTACATTAATAGGGGACGCTTGGTTACTTTAAATTTTTTCAGAAAAACATTTCAGGTCATTAAAAATGTATAAAGTGGACATCAAGTGTCCCCAGGTTCCCCTACAAATACGCAGAAAAAAAGGGGTCCCAAAACCGACCCTTGAAACCCTTAACATGAAACAGTTTCAGTTTCTTCAGTTTACAAACGGTTTCTAAAATAACTTAAAACCAGTTCTAGAGCAGATCTAGAAAATTCAAAATCGATTTTGTGTTTTTTTTTACGTTTTAGTAAAATTTCTAAGAAAAAAAAGGGAATAAAACTCATTCTTGCGGAAAGGAGCCCACTTAGGGACATATTATTAAAACACAAAAACAGAAAACATTTATTTATCAAAAACATTGCGATTGTGAAAAAAGTTATTTGGAAAAGAAATTTCCAGATCCAATTATCGACTAACGAGAGTGGCTAGTTTTTGCAATATAATTCCAGGGATATGAAAATTTATAAAAATTAATTTATTTCTATTTAAATAAAAATAAAATAAATACAAAATATAAATAAAAATAAATAAAATTAAAAATAAAAAAGATCAAAAATCACAATTTTTATTTAGCAGAAGTAAGATTGACCTTATGGCTTATGAAAAAATTAGTTAAATGTAGAAACTAGAGCTGTGTAAATCGTTCATTTCAAATGATCGAATCGTTCAACAACCGATCCGATCTTTTCAATCAATCGATCATTCGATCATTTTCATTTCACTGAAATGATTCAATACTGTTCCTATTCGATATTAATTTCGATTTCGATGATAAGATTGACTTGTGGCTTTGATAGTTCTCACAAAATACTCTATGATGAGGCTACTTCATGGATTAAAAAGTGTCAAAAAATTCAAGAAAAAGAGATTTTATTTGTTGCTACGGAAAAGAGCAATTTTAGGGCTTTCGGCTAACATTTGGTACGAAATATACTTTGTACGTCATAACTGAATTCGTCCTCTATTCGTCAAGTCATAAACTGTCAAATTCCATCAAAGGATGGCTACGATGTCAATGGATTAAGAAACGTCCAAAAATCCACATTAAACATACCGGATCCTGAAACATCATATAACATCAGTTCAACCCAACAATTGTTTTTGCGGCCTACAACATCAACGACCAACCCGATCAATCATGTTGTTCAATGCCGAGTTCAACCCAGAAGTTCCAGTCCACCGTCCGTTTGGCGTTCATAATCCACGTTGATTGAAAGTAAATCATGATTAATCGAGTCAACTGATATCGAAAATCGAGACTCATTGAAATGATTGAGATTGAAATAGAAAATCGAGAATCCAGAATCGAGAATCATGTAAATGATTAATATGATTGATTTCGATCATCAATACTTTTCGATGATCGGATCAAAAAAAATCGAATCGATCCCGATTGACACAGCTCTAGTAGAAACGGCTGAAATTGAAAGGTGACATTGATCACCCATTTTAACTTGCGACTTATAGGTACTATAAAGCAAGTTATGCATTCGGAAAAAAATCGAGCTCGAGATTTTGATCAAAGTTGACATTACGATGATAGCGGAGACCAAAAAAGTTGGTCTCGCAATTCTGTCGGTTCGACTACAGCCTAAACGGCTCGGCCGATTTTCTTCAAACTTGGTAGATATGGGTTTATATTTTCCCCCAGACGTTTTTTTTAAGACCAAAAATATCACCATACGTTTTTTTTTTCGAAATTTTATAAATATTTTTTTTTTCTCAAAAACTGTCCCACAGAATTTAAAAAAAAACTCATAAAAATTTCATTTAGTTAAAACTAGGTAATGGTTGAAAAAAATTTTCCAAAAAATTTTTTTTTTTGTAGCCCCCCTGGGTCCATTTTTTTTGTTTTTGATTTTTTCGAAAACGGTACAGCCGATTTAAACCATTTTTTTATGCTAAATCTCCTCCAAAGTTTAAATATTATTACATATTCAAATTTTCATTTTTTTATTTTTTGGATTTTTAAAAAAATTAAAAAATTTTTTTTTTGGAAACTCAATATTTCGAAAACCCCAAGATCAATATTTTTCAAACTTGACAAATAAAAGTTTCCTAATATAATCTACAAGATTTGAGAAAAAAAATTGTTTTATCTAAAACTAATGGTACCTTCCATACAAATGTTAAAAAATGGTTTTCGAAAATCGTATTTTTCTCGAAAACGTTTCCGTGAATTTTGCTAAAATTTTTTTTTTTTTGATTAATTTTTACGATCTATAATTTAATAGAAACAAATTTGAAATCTAGATATTACCATAGAACGATTTTTTCGAATTTGGAATTTCTCATTATCGGTATAACGGATTTTGATGAAATTTTTTATAAAGAATCTCCTAAAAAGTTTAAATGTTTTTTAATTTTTTTTTGCATTTCAAAACTTAAAAAAAAATATTTTTTCAATTTTTAGAGAAAAAAAGTCGTTTTTTTTTGGAAAATTCGATATCTCAAGAACGGTTTAGTATTTTTCTTGGAAATTTAATTCTTATTCGTACAATAATAAAGACTTAAAGTTGGCGTGCCAAATTTTGTCTTAAAAATGTTTTAAAAATTTTGTACATAAAAGCTTATTTTTTTAAGGAACCACTACAACGACTTATAATTTTTGTTCTTGCATAAATTCATGTTTGCATTGCATTCTGTTTTTATCTCTTACTACCTACTAAAGAATTTAAAAAATTCATTTTATCCTTATGAACAGTTTTCTTTAATAACATTCGTTTTTAAAATTGCTAGTCTATTATGTACATAGGAGCAAGTTCGTGCGACCCAGTCGTGCATTTTATTTTTTAAATACAACCTCTCAATTCGTCGCTACAATGCAGAACTAGGTTAAGTCCAAAATCTCGAAATTTTCGCTTTTATCGTGAGAAAAAAGTCAGTTCTATTATGCGCGTGTCTGTTTGATGACCGTGTTCCTACGTGCAGTTGTTCGTTCAGTGTTTTAATCGTACGCAATTATCCTATGTCCAAAAACCAGCTTACAAAACATTGTCGCTTTAAAAATCTGATGCCACTAAAATCCAATAAAAAAATAAAAATTCTAATTTTCAAATTTTTAAAATTACCAACGTTTTTATTTTGATAGAGGAGATCACACTTATAAACTGTGCCTAAGTGGGAAAACTACTATATTTTCAAAGTCAAAAATATTAGGTACAAAGTGTGTTGTATCTTTTATATGTATATTTTTGACCTAATTGGAAATTGTTGATTCCGTTTAGTGTTTCGTTAGCAAAAGTTTAACTGCCTTATTCCACACGATCTGAATAGAAACAATTTCAAGCAAGCTTTGTCTATAGTAAAGTTAAGTCAACTATATGATATTTTGGTGCAAGGGCTGTAAAATTGGTGTCACATTTGGTGGAAGAAACATAACTTTTGTGTCCCCATCATCGCTTTGCATTTCTGCTTTCTGCATGGCGGGCCTGCCAATAACAAGAGGCTTAATTTTGCGTGTTCCAGAAGCATTGCAGCACAACGTAATAGTTGTTCTCTCTTTTGGAATTTTAAATTCAGGAGTTTCTTCTGACAATATTCTTGTATCTCATCTGCATCATAGTTCTAATCCCGCTCCCGCGTCAGACACATTTTTCTCGTCAAATTTATGTATTTTGAAATGGCACAACCGCACTCACATTTCAGATGCCTTAATCCAAAACTCCGCTTAAAATTTTGCAACCACCCATCACTTGGAATTAAAAGTACCTTCGGGATTTGGAGAATATTAATTTGCGATAGCTTTTTGCTTTACAAATGCGTAAGGCTTGGTTTTCATTGCTGGGAACTCGGAAAAATTAAGCTTTTTTTTTAACTGGTAAAAAGCAAATTGTTACCTAGACTATTATTAAAGGTTCCTTTTACTTTAAAATAGGAAATAAAAAATGGTACAACATTATATTTAAAAGCCATTGAGTGTTCCTTAAGTTTGTCTATAGTTAAGACTTAATTTACAACGACGCACAGTGCGTCGATTGTAAGCAGGTAGTGGACAAAAATCTATTTTTCAAAAGTAAGGTAACTGTGAACAAAAATTGGTTGCTAAATGTAATAAATAGGGGATTTTAATCAATTTGAGGAATTTTCACGCGCCCTACCACGTCCATTTTTGGTAATAAATTGGTTACATGAAAACTTCTAGTACGATAGTGATTTGAATTATTAATATTCTGGTCAGTGAAGAAATTATGAATTAAAATAGCGCGAAGTTCGACCACTGACACGCTCACTTTTGCTATAAAATTGATTTTTTTTTAATTTTTCGTACGATATTGAAAAAAATGTGCAAAATTAATGTGTGTGATAAGAAAAATTTATTTGAACAAAAATGCACCCACTGCCACGCCCACAATTGTAAAATTATTAGTTAGAAACCAAGCATTTAAAAAATTTGATGATTGTTTGATATACAAAAGTTGTAATATTTTTAACGTTAGTAGGAAAGTATACATTTTTTCAAAGCACAACGACCACAAAATATAATGTATGTTTTAATTGTTAACAAAAATAATTATTCAAAAAAAAAGTAATAACAAAAGGAAAAACCGAAAAATAAATAATTACGAAAAAAGATCACTATCCGAGTCTTCGAGTGTAAGCGATGAAAGTGATAAATTTTTCATCCATTTTCCGATATCACTTTGGTCAATTTTTGAAAGTCTTGAATCTGCTTTCCTTAAATTCAAAATAAAATTATCAGACTTTAAAAGTAATGCTGTCAAGAGATCTTCGTTTGTAATAATTCGGGATAATTTTCTTGTGTGAGAAACACCTCTATTGCTTTTTCAGAAAGCTGTCTTATAGGTATTGAAAAGATGAAATTATATCTGGATCATGGATCAGAACCTTATGGTCACTTATAGTAACAACTGTAGAGCTCAAGATATTTTTCTTTAACTTCAGCCAGCAGTTCAACAAAGTAACGTATGTATACCAATAGAAAATCCTGAAGCTAAGATTCTTAATTCGATTGAAAATTTATTTGACCCAAATCCTAGCTTAGGCTTGTGAACAATGAGACCCAATTTACTGTTGAACTATTTATTCACAAGATGAAGCATTTTCCAGAAAATTAAGCATGCTATTTGGAAGAATAAAAGGTCTCAACCGGAATCCGTGGCTTCTCGCAAAATAATCGCCGTTTCGTGTACAAGCCTTCCACCTACATTCAAGATTTTTGAAAAGAAGTCATACTTTTTCCACCAAAATCGTTCTTAGTTGTAACCGGATAGCCTTTAATTTTTAAATCATTCAATATGAATTCAACAACACCTTCAACTTTTGTGTTTTTATCAAAAGAAATCCATTTTTTGAATTTTTTTATTTTTTATGGTTTTACCTTGCCCTACAAAAAGTCAAATATTTTGGAGGTTAGCAAGAAGTAGCAAGAAACGTAAACATTTTCTTAAGGCACACAAACAACAGAACATAATGACATAAAATATTTTGCTACAGTTTTCTAACATTTTTTTTAAAAGCTTAAATAGAGTATTTTTCAAAAAATCAGAAAAATTCGAAACAGCAACTCATGCCTGCAATCAAAACATCCTTTATTAATAGTCAAAAAAAATGTATTTAGCCAAAATATTTTTCTTATGCGAGCTAAACTAATTCGCACAAAATTACAAGTGTCAATTACATAGCAGCTTTAAGTATATCAATCCCTCACAAAAGTCCGGCTAATCCAGGAAGAAGAAAAAATCAAAAACAAACCAAAATTAATTCAAATAGTTCAAGATGTTCTGAAACAGGTTTAGCGCATAAACATAGGATTTGCTTTTTTATTTTTGTCCACTAGTCAACGCACTGTGCGACGTGTGGTTTTCTTCTTTTTTTTTTTTAAAAGTTCGTGACATTTTTATATTGATGAGGAACAATAATTTACGACACAAGACTCAGGTCAGGTAGGTAGAAAGAAACCAGAGACTATTGAGTTAGAAGAAATAAAAAAGAACTTTGTTTTGCATCATTGCAATGCACAATAATCAAAACTAATAGGTGATAGTAAGGAGAAGCCCCTTTTTTACATACGCACCTACACCTATTAAAAATGTGCCAATCGTTTATTTTGAAAGATCTTATCAATCAATGATCAACTGGTTCAAGGATTCGATCTTTTCACTCAATCATTCATTCAAAAAAAATCATTTCTTTCCATTCCGAACGAGACCAAGACCGATACGAAATATTTTCAATCGTTCATTCAACTAAAATATTTATTTTCTTTAATCGTTTCGTTCTCCACCGAGACCGAAACAATGTAAAAATGAGCGAAATTTTGGCTTTATCTACTTCTTTTGAACTCCGTTCACGCCATTTTCTATTGTACATAAGGCCCCGGTTATGCATCATTGAAACAAATCAGTGGAATGCTGACTTCATTTTTTTGACAAGCCAGTTATAGCAATCATTGAAAAATTGGTTTCAGTTAAAGATAATGTCAGTGGCTAATTACAACTTATTCTATGCATTTGAGGTTAGAGTTGATCATTGAAAGGAAAACTGACATTTGAGAATAGAAAGAGAATCGAACACATTCAGTGGAACGATTGTGTTCCATATTAAAGAAACGAAAATCAGCTGTTCATTGAAATCGATTTCTATCAATGAAATAATAAAAGTGGATTTAAAAGAAAGTTTTAATCAGAATTTTGTATTTTATAGAGTAAAAAAATTCTACCACTCATTACTTTCAATTTAGTACCAATTAAAGCCATTGCAGTTTGTTTATTCGTCTTAAAAATGGGAATGAAAATTTTCAATGAAGCATTTCAATTATAGCTATAATAGGCCCCTAAAATGAAGAATATACATATCGTTTCATTTGCATTCCTATTTGCCATTGGGAAATGATTAGATTTAGATTTTAAAATGATTTTATTTAATACAAATTAAAATAAGTGTGTATCGTTAATTTTTAACATGGCCTACGTCCGTCAGTCAGTTGGCAATTATTAATACATTTTTTATTGTTTAATATACAAAATTGAAAAATTACTTTAAAAAAGTTAATCTAAGATTTGTTTTCTGTATTTAAGTGCAATCTTGACATAATTGTAAAGTGCTTTCCAACCTATACCTCCGTCTAAAAGAACTATGATTTCGTCTTAATTAAGGTAGTTTTTCCCAAGTGTACTCCTTCTAGTTTCCGCTAAAACAGGACACTTTCCCAAGAAATGGAAAACATTTTCACGTTCTCTGAAGTTGCATAGTCCACACATATCTTCCAAACCATTCCTGTGAGGAATATAGTTCAGCGGATGTATCTCCCCTCTTGCCTTTAAAACCAGTGACAAGAGATTGGTTGGATAAATGGATACTCCGCACTGAAATAATTATTTCCTATCAGGTTATAGTTAAGCATTGCATATACTTCCCTATAAAGAGAATTTCTGGCCTTCAGAGTGTAGTCCTCTCTCTTTATTTCGTCTACTTGAGCTATGAGACTTTAGAGTTCGCTTTTCCACGTGTCCATTTCATCACTCCGGAGAATTAGTGTATGTCCACAGTACTCTGCTAAATCTTTCTACGACTCAAACCATGATATTTGTTTTTGCATCATAAGCATAGTAATTTTCTTTTGTAGTCTCCTATCATCCATTGTAATCGTCCTTAGAATGTAGTCTATATGAACTTTAAGAGTTGCAATAAACAAAGTAGGAAGCCCTATTGTGTAGCTTCGAGCTTCTTTTTAAGAAGTAACGTAAAAGCTGCTCAACTTTTTTAAATTCTTTGTGACCCCAAACTTGAGCTGCATAGCACATTATCGCTTTAGCTGTGGTTTCAAAAATACGATATTTAGTTTCGTAGTCAACATCTTTACAATGAACCACAGTAATCCATGTTGCGTTTAAAGCGTGTTTGGACTTGGCCAACTTATCAACTATATGGTTTTTCCAATTCAGGTTTCGAGATATCCGCACGACTTCAATGCTTTGAGCTCCGAATTTCCAAGTTTCACTGCGGCAGTTCCGGCCCCCAACGTTTTGGAAAATCATGATTTTGGACTTGTCTAGGTTCACCTTTAGCCTCCACTTGTTGCAGTACTCAAATAATCTATTGATCATCAACTGGAGAATTCCAGGCGACTCTGCTAACACCACAATATCATCTGCGAACATAAGTTTTTTGCTTAAAAGATCCACCGAAACACGAGCTCCACCTTGCAATATCTCTTCCAAGTCGTCTATGAAAAGAGCAAATAATAGAGGGCTCAAATAGCATCCTTGTCTCAGTCCTATTTCTACTTGAAATTGTCCGGATACGTTGCTTCCAAAAGCAACTGCAGACATTCTTGAATCGTAGGGAAATGGGAATTGGGAAATGATTCAGACCAAGTTAAATAAACGAATTATAACTCTTTTTCCTTAGTTTCGTGCACTTTATGTTCATCGGTTTCGGTGTCAAAAGATTGACATTAGGATTGTTTGATTTGGTCTATTGTGATTGCAATCAGTCTTTTTGGTGAACGGGGTGATAAGGACCGATTTAATAGCAATTGACACAGTTCAAGAACCTACACATTTTGTACCTACAAAAAATTCAACTTTGTCTGAGCTAGATACTATTCTCTCCAAGTTGCAAACGTTATATAAAATTGTGTTCTAATTTCCACAAGTTCCAATTTTCGAGCTTTCCCTGCATTGCAAAAGCTATTCACATTTTCAAAATGAAAAAGTGCCAAAAGTCACCCAGGTTCACGGTAACATTCTCACAACTCTTCGTTTTCCCAACGTTTACAAGCTCAGAAGATAAAGAGGGTTTGACAAGTCACATTGTGCTCCATGGAAGATTAAACATAATTATTAACGGCTTTGGAATAGCTCGAATCATATAAAACTCCAGTATACCACTTAAGGTCTTACAGGCGCACAATACACAGTCCTACCAAACCCTACCCAACCACACAATTGACGACTCCTTGCCTTACTGGTGATTAGGTCAATAGTGAATAAAAAATTAAAATTACACAGGTAAGTCAAAACCAATACAAAGCCAAAACTACGAAGATCTATGTATTGAATTCTGTTTCTTCGATTGAAGAATTTGTTTAGTAAATATTTCGTTTTTACTTACCTAAAACTACTGCTAATACCGCCTACACCACCACCACCACCACCATAAGCAACGCCGCCTGCACTTCCTCCCACAACACCGCTACCACCAATACCGCCAATAATGCCACTGCTGATTCCGGTGCTGCTACTGCTTCCGCCACTTACGCTGCCACTGCTAATGCCACTAATACTGCCATTACCACCAATCATCATTGGTACAAGATCATCGCACATCATTTCGCGAAAAGATACACACGCGAACCAAACGAACCACAGATATATTTTTATATACATTTTTGGATTTATTTTTATTTTTCGATTGAGAGATTTTTTGTTGTTGTTGTTGTACTATTAAATATTAAAATCTATAAATCTATTAATTAATTCTAAATTATAGACAAATATTTAAGCATAAAACAAAGAACACACACACAGACGTTTATTTTGTATTGATATAAATTAATTTTATGTACAAGAACTATATTTTTATTAAAATGTATAAATAAATTAATTAAAGTTTAATTTTATTATTTTGTTTGATTAAATATTTGGCAAGAAATATACGTTGTTTTGTTCGTAACTTTTTAACTTTTGTTTCTTTCTTTTTTGATATGAAGACGAAGTGTTCGTTGGAGAAAATGCGAGTTCTGGAAGAAGAGAGCCGGCAATAAAGATATAAACAAAAACAAACGACGAAAAACAACACAGAAATATGCAAAAAGCCTTACACGAATGACACAAACCAAAAATTAAAAAAAATGAAACGACTAGCGAGCGGATTGTTTGTATTTATAATTAATTCTATGAAGCACACAAACACACGCACAATAGATTGTCTGTCTGTTTGTTTGTTTTTTTGTTTGAATGGTCGTGAGCCGGCGGCGGCGGGCACTCTTCTTACGTACTACACGTTCCGAGAGTGTACAAGACTACCAGTACCAGTGGTGGCACAAATGCTTGTGGCACGAACTGATAAAATCCAACAACACAGAACCAAACTAACTGTTTAGCATCATATTCTACTGAGTTCACCACCACCACGGCACGAACAAACAGAGCGACAACCGACAACGACAACCGCAGCAGTCAACATTGAACAAGCAACTCCAACCGGAGTGTTTGATTCGGGAAGAGGAAATCATAAAATTCCTGGATGGGCATGGGATTCCTAGATCCTAGAGCAAGAGAGCAGCTACATATCTGTGCTTTGCTTTGCCTTTTGGCTGACAGATGGCTTCAATGCCGAAGTTCTGTTTCTTCGTAAATCGAAATCGTAACCATCATCATCACATCTTCATCGGCGCGTTTGCGTCCGTATTTGGCTGAGGCTCAGTGCAGTCGCAGTGTGGTATTCGTCGAGTGTCATGTCGTCGGTCGTGGAATTGGTAAACAAATAACAACGCATAATGGTTGCTGGCTGCCACTGCCCTGCCTTGCCAGTCAGTGCTGCTGCTGCTGCATGCATCATTCAGAGAATAGAATGCCAGATGCCACACGAACGAAACACGATAACGGAATTGCCGAACAAACATGCTTATGGTAGTTTGATTTACGTTGCATTCATGGACTACATTGCCAACGCAACGTTCAACAAAATGTGGGTAAGGTAGGGTAAACTCGTCTTGGTTGTATGGGCGAGAGAGGGAGGGGACGAGAAACAGGGTTGAACTCGAACTTGGAGTTGAAAGACGTTGCATGATGCAACAGCGACCAACTTGCAGTTGTTGGGTATGAACATTGCTGCCAATTTTCGTTTTCATTTGGGAACAGGAAACAAAAGTTTTTCTTTTAATCAGTACTTACCCTTTTTTTAAATAAAGAAAAATAAAAAAAGTATTCGTCGTCAGGCAAAACAATGTTTTTTAATTGAAATTTATTTCGATTAATGTATTTTTGTATTCATTTTCATGTTTACAAATAATAATACGTTATGGGTTAGCGCAGGGCCGATTAAAGTGAGTTTAGTAATGAGTTATTTCATAAATAGATAGGTTGTAGGTAATTCTAACCGAGAGTGTTTTTCGGTGACCTAGAGACCATTCTGTTAAGAGTATTGTAATATTTTTCCTAGGTTCTTTAAATAAAACTTATTACTCCTTTTAGAATTTCTTCTTTATTTACACTTTTCAAATCGAAACAATAAATCTCTATTTATAATCAACTCAAATATTTGTATTCAAATTTAAATCACACTTGTTTAATAACACTTTCTACAATCCAATAAGCAAACCTCTTGCACACTTTCATAATCGAAAATAAACTGTCCTCCGCTCACCGTGAACAATCCCTTATATACTCAAATTAGTTGTTCTCGAAGGTTCTTGTCTTAGAATGTTCTAGTTGCTTGGAATAAGGGGAAATACATATGGAGGTTCTTGTTTAGAATGTCCTAGTTGCTTGGAATAAGGGGAAATACATATGACATTGAAAAAGAGCTTTTTTTGTTCCTTCTACAAAGTAGATATGCAATTCTTAACAGATGGCGCTGTAGGAGTATAAAGCTCTGTTCGCAACAGTATCGTAGTCACGTTTAAAAACCACATAGTTTATGTTGCTAAAATTAACGTAGTCAGCTCGATTAAATTAAATTATACAGAATGAACATCTATAATGAACATTTATAAACACATTATAGCGAGTACCTACATGAAATTGTACAGCATTGACTTATTATACATGGACTGCCAGAGCCCAACTTCATGATGGTTCAACTTAAAACTATACGGAACTAGCGCTCTTGGTGCAAACTCGGGAAACATAGTGTAACTTTTGGTTTTGGTATTTGATATATCAATTTTTGACATAATTGAGTTTGTAAAGGGTGTTGAGCAGGAATTGTTTAAGTTTATTATTAAGTAAAAACTTGAGGGCTATTTTCATGCTTTGTTTGCCGATTTAAGAGTCATAATAGCATTTATCATAGACAGGAGAAGAGCATTATTTATATCAATTTGTAAACACCTTATTGTTTAACACAAATCAAAATTTCAACTTTTCATTTCAATTTATTGTGAACATTGTGTTCAAATCATGATGAAAACTATCTAGTAAAAAATGGATGCGATTCAACATGAAAAGATAAATTAAAAAGTTCATATTGTTCTACTTACATTTATGTGGATAGGAGATTTTTTTTAAAATAATAGCAAATTCACTTATAGTTAGATAAATATAATGACAAAAATGCCATTTCCATTTTAAAATATAAATGTAAATTTACGAAGAACCGGTTCTACCTTTTTGTTAGGTTACCTATCAAAACCTTACAGCAACAATCGCCAAGCAATTCAGGCCCTAAAAGACAATATCCGCCGTATCGCAGTTTTCATTAAACTAAATGCTTTGCTTACGCGTGTTCACAAATTTCGCTGAACACCCTTTATATTATTCTTATTATTTTGTCTTGGATAACGTTAAAATGTAAAGATCAAATTGAGATAGATGGCTATAGTATCTATGGCAAAAATCGTAGTTCAGGCCAGGAGCCAAGAGATGGCCTCTGGAATTAATATTTATTTTTACCACTTTTGCACCAACAGCTCTAATGTTGGTAGTGAGAAGTTGAACCATATTCACAGAGCGTTTGTATGGAAATTTCATACGACTAGCAGTCCATATATAATACGTCAATGTAAAGGGTTTTCCAATAAGAGGTGTTATTTTGATATTCAAAGAAAAATGGCATTTTTGGAGATAAATGATCGGATGTTTATTTCATTATAAAGAGGAAGGTATGCCGTTAATAATGGAACACAACATCAGCCAAATGGCCGCCAAGACCACGCTTACAGGACCATATCCTTTTCATGAAATTTTCCAGAACCAAATCGCAAAGTGGCTGCCCTATGTCCTTGATAGCCTCACGAATTTCATCTTTGAGGTCTTGAATCGACGCTGGGCTGTTGGCGTAGACATTATCTTTCACGTGGCCCCAAAGGAAGAAGTCGCAAGGTGTTAAATCACAAGATCTCGGTGGCCAATTGTGATCACCTCTTCGAGAGATAACACGGTCCGGAAACTTTTCCCGTAAAAGATCGATGGTTTCATTGCTTGTGTGGCACGTAGCGCCATCTTGTTGAAAGTAAACGTTGTCCAGATCAATACCATCCAATTCAGGCCATAAAAAATCATTAATCATCTCTCGATAGCGCAATCCATTGACCGTAACTGTTGCTCCAGCCTCATTTTCGAAAAAGTAAGGTCCAATGACCCCGTGGGACCATAAACCGCACCAAACAGTCACGCGTTGAGGATGGAGAGGCTTTTCAACAATAACTCTTGGGTTTTCCGAGCCCCAGATGCGACAGTTTTGCTTGTTGACGTAGCCTCCGAGGTGGAAATAGGCCTCATCAGTCAAGATGATTTTTCGATGAAATTCCGGTTCATTTTCATGCATTTCAAGGACCCAATTTTAATAATTTCAATGCGTTGTTGAAGCGTGCATCGTTCCATTTTTTTTAATAGCGTAGTTTTTACTTGTCAAATGTCAAAAAATGACAGCTTCAAAAGTGACAGCTACCGAAAAAGCGGGCTATTCAAAATAACACCTCTTATTGGAAAACCCTTTATAATGGATTTAAGCGGGAAAATGTTATGGATGAAATCTATGCAATGTTGAATAAATGCATTGTAAGCTAAATGAGTTTGGATAGCGCCTGTAAAAGTAAATTTTAGTTTTGAACTGTCATTTTCACTTTGACATGAGATCATAATTTTTGCGATTACCAAAACAAGAATATCTTTTAGTTTTTTTTTATTAAAACTTAAACTTTATGTTATTTTTATTTTTAGAAACTAAAATTTTATATTATCTATATTAAATCTAAATTAAATTTAAAATTGTTTGAAATTAAATAGATAAATATCTGTGGTGTTTGGTACAAACATGATAAGTCCATAAGATAATTTGCGTTTTTACGTTCACTTTACATGGAGCTAGGGCTGAAACGGGTTGACTGATGATTTTCTTCAAATTTGGAAAACTTTTGAAAATATTCTTTGAAAAATTATGTTCCAAATTTTAAGAAAATCGGTTTACCCGTTTAGGTTCGAGCTGGATATAAAGTGAATATAAGGATGCAAATTATTTTATGGAGTTATTATGTTTCTACCAAACACCACAGATATATTTGTTGGAGATCTCTCTCCACGCATCCTTCTTTATCCAGCATTTGTTAGGGTCGCAATTTTTATTTTCGATTATTGAGATTATTTTTTCAATAAGTTGAATGAGGAGGTTCTGCAGAACATAATAAAACTAACATCAATTTGAGCATTAGTATAGCTACCTGAGATAATGACATACCTAATCCGACGAATTCCAGTCAATTTCTCGAATTCTTTTAGCTTTTGGTAGTTCTATGTTTGTGTATTGGACTTATATGTAGGTACTTAAAGTCAAGTTATGCATTCGTAAAAAAATCGAACTCGAAATTTTGATAAAAGTTGACATTACAATGGTAGCAAAGACGAAAAAGACTCGGCCGATTTTCATTAATTTTTAATTTGTTTCCCCAAGTTGTTTTCTTTTTTTTAAGACCAAAAATAACGTTACCAGCCATACGATTTTTGTTCAAAATTTTATAAATATTTTTTTTCTCAAAAACTGCTCCACAGGTTTAAAAATAATTTTCGAAAATCGTATTGTTCCCGAAAATGGCTCCGTGATTTTTTATAAATTTTTTTCTTTCGATTAATTCTTACAATATTTCATTTAAAAAAATATTGAAATCAAGATATTACTGACTGTATCTACCATAGAACAATTTTTTCGAATTTTGAATTCCTGATTATCGGCTTAGCGGATTTTAATTTAAAAAAAAAAAAAACTTTAAAAAAAATATTTTTTTGAATTTAAAAAAAAATATATTTTTTTTGAAAATTCGATATCTCAAAATCGGTTCAATATATTTGTTCTGTAAATGTCATTTTTATTCGTACATTAATAAAAACTTTAAATTGGCGTACCAAAATTTTTTCTTAAAAATGTTTTAAAAATTTTGTATACAAAAGTTTTATTTTTTTTTTAAACAACCACTACAACGACTTATAATTTTTGTTCTTGCATAAACTTATATTTGCTTGAAACACAGCTCCAACTACTAAAGGATTTGTTTTAGTCATTTAAAAAATGAATTTTATGCTTATGAATACTGTTTCTCTAATATGTAACATTAATTTTTTAAGTTATTAGTGTTTTGCATAAGAGCAAGTTCGTGCGACCTAGTCCTACATTTTATTTTGTACAGAACAGCTGATTTTGATCATTTTTTATATGCTATATGTCCCCAATATTCAATGGTTTGTGTATTCAAATCCTATTTTACCTAAAAATAACGGTACCCATTAACAATTTTACTTTTATATTCACCTAGAGAAGCTTTTTATTGCTATTTATTGCACACATTTAAGGGTTACGTAAAACACCAAAGAGTTAAAAGAGCAATTTTTTTTTAACTTCTATATCACCCTTTTAGATTATTGTGTTACTCTGAAAAATATAGATAAGTTATCGTTATTGATAGAGGTACTATATCTCATATAATGTTTAGCCCATCACTATAGGAGTATTAACTATCAACTCCTATGACAAACTGTTATAAAGCTGCTCAAATAATATTTGTGAACATAATATATCTGTGTATATATAAAACTTATACTACTCTCATGAAGATGAATGATTGGGGCGACATCTTAAGCATAGCGATAGTACTTGTTTGATTTGTCTCTGCTAAATTTGTTAATAAAATATTCTCTTTTTACTTGCGACTTATAGGTACTATAAGGCAAGTTATGCATTCGTAAAAAAAATCGAACTGGAAATTTTGATCAAAGTTGACATTACGATGATAGCGAAGACCAAAAAAGTGGGTCTCGCAATTCTGTCTGTCTGTCTGTCTGTCTGTCTGTCTGTCGGTTCGACTACAGCCTAAACGGCTCGGCCGATTTTCTTCAAACTTGGTAGATATAGGTTTTAATTTTTTACCCCCGGACGTTTTTTTTCTATTTTTTTTAGGACCAAAAATAACGGTACCTGCCATACGATTTTTTTTCGAAATTTTATAAATATTTTTTTTTCTCAAAAACTGTCCCACAGAATTTTTAAAAAAAAATTTGAAAAATTTCATTTGGTTAAACCTGGCTAATGGTTGAAAAAAATTTTCCAAAAAATTGTTATTTTCGGTAGCCCCCCTGGGTCTATTTTTTTTGTTTTTGATTTTCTCAAAAACTGTAAAGCCGATTTTAATAATTTTTTTTATGCCAAAGCTCCTCCAAAGTTTGAATATTATTACATATTCAAATTTTCAATTTTTAATTTTTTGGATTTTTGAAAAAAAATTCAAAATTTTTTTTTGGAAACTCAATATTTCGAAAACCCCATGCTCGATTTTTTTCAAACTTGGCAAATAAAAGTTCCTTAATATAACCTACAAGATTTGGGAAAAAAAATTTTGTTTTATCTAAAACTAACGGTACCTTCCATACAAATTTTAAAAAATGGTTTTCGAAAATCGCATTTTTCTCGAAAACGGTTCCCAGAATTTTGCTAAAATTTTTTTTCTTTTGATTAATCTTTACGATTTATAATTTAATAAAAAAAAATTTTAAATCTAGATATTACTGACTGTACCTACCATAGAACGATTTTTTCGAATTTTGAATTTCTCATTATCGACTGAACGGATTTTAATCAAATTTTTTATAAAAAAGCTCCTAAAAAGTTTAAAAAATATTGCATTTAAAAACTTAAGAAAAAATATTTTTTGAATTTTTAGAAAAAAAAGTATTTTTTTTTTGAAAAATTCGATATCTCAAGAACGGCTTAGTTTTTTTTTGGAAATTAGACTTTTATTCGTACAATAATAAAAACTTAAGGTTGGCGTACCAAAGTTTTTTCTTAAAATGTTTTAAAAATTTTGAACATAAAAGCTTATTTTTTTAAGGAACCACTACAACGACTTATAATTTTTGTTCCTGCATAAATTCATATTTGCATATCATTCTGTTTTTATCTCTTACTACTTAAAGAATTTAAAAAAATTCATTTTATCCTTATGAACAGTTTTCTCTAATAACATTCGTTTTTAAAATTCCTAGTCTCTTACATAGGAGCAAGTTCGTGCGACCCAGTCGTGCATTTTATTTACTACTTGTTTTGTATCAGAGATCTGCAACAAGTAGCTCGTTTTGTGAGCCACTCACAACATTCGTTGCTTTACACACTATTCACACACATTCATTTTGGTTTTGAAGAAATACTCACACTGCCTGCCTTTTCATAAATGAATCTGAAACGAGCTCACATTCGTTTGAGTAAATGATTCATTTTTAACAATTCATACACTGTCTGCATTGATTGTAGTGAATGCTGCAATGGTGTGCTGGATAGAAAATGAATGTGGGTGAATACTTAAGAAAAGAATATTTCAGTGGAACGCGATCATCTTACACTACACAGATTGCGTTGTCTATGGGAAAATAAAGGAAGGTTATAAAGGAAGGTCTATGTTATTATCAAATTAATTTGTTATATTATGGCAATTTTAAGTATTTAATAACATAGATTTTTGGAAATAATTTCAAAACCAATCGTTCACACATTTTCAAGATCTTCATTTAAAAAAAATGGAATTAATTGAAATCAAAAACTGAAAAAAAAAATCGAATATTCTTATATACAATATTATTCTAAATTCACAGAAGCGCCTGTACAAAAATATTGGTTGAAATCGTTAGAGCGTTCAATGATAAAGTCGAAAATAAAATAAAAAAACGGTTCTATGACAGATTCTGTTTTTTTTTTAATTTTTTGACCAAAATGCAGTACATGCCTATAATACCACTATAATAGCCGTTTTCCCATAAATAAGATTTTGCGTAACGGCTGTTCGGCAAGTACTGTTGGTTTTGGATCTAAATAAAATTTCAATCTCTTCTCTAGGGAAGAACCTTAGATACCGAGATTGAAGAAAATCTCTTTAGCGTATTAGGCTTTACGTCGAGGTACAGACATATAGACGGAATTGCCACTTTTTTCGTGTTCTCTATTATCGTAACGTCAACTTTGATCCAAATCTCGAGTTCGATTAATTTCAATGACGGTTCATAATATAACTTTTTATTAATTCAATATGCAAAGAAACAGAAAATAAACTACTTAAAAAAATAATATGTAATTTATGTACATACATACATACATACATTTCAATTTTGTGCTGTTATAAATATTCATGTTAGAAATTTTTATACTTTACTTAGGTAGGTACCTATCCTTCTAGTTAAAAATGTGAATCCATTCAAATGCTTGTGAGCCACTCATAAATTTCACAACTTTTGTGAATGAAGTGATTGAATGAATGGTTTGAGTGTGAGCCGACCACGCATTCGATATTCATAAGTGCAAGCAAGATAACCATTCACACTCTAATGCATTGCGAAAATGAATCTTTGTGAGAAATGAATACTGATTCACACTTGTTTTCGTTCATAGTGTATGTGACTGTTTGAGGCTCATTTTTTTGCGAATGATTCACAATGGCAAATGAATACATTCATGCAGCTCTCTGTTTTGTATCTTATCCTACTCTCCACTGTAAAATTGTGCGCTTATTTCAGCGCCACCACCTGGATAGCGTTGGTACTACAAAATCACGTTCAATGATGCTAATACTATAGATTATATTTAAAAAGATAATATATGCTTTATTGCAGCATTTGCGTCGATAGTGGCAATAAAGAGAAGATTAATTGTCACAAGAATAAAATGCTTATAGGAGAATGTAGAAAATTAAAAAAAAAATTATTTTGTAGTTATTGATTTCATTTTTTATGTTGACAGTTTTCTTACATATGTTTTCCAGCTTTTTTCCGCATGTTTATTTGTGAAGATCTTATAGTTCATTATTTTTTTATTATTTCATTCCAACTTGTTATTATTAAAATTATTTTAAAACTACTTTCACGTATAGGCAGATTTGCGAATTTAACTCGTGTCCTACCACATCAAATCTGTTGCTCACTAAACACTCAGCTAAACTTGAGTATGTAAAACTTTTTCACTTTTATCATGAACTATATCCTATAAGTCACAAAGGCTTTCCTTATAGGAACTTTTTAGTGTATTATATTAGTATATATAATCGTTATAGAAGATAGAAAATGGTCTCGAAATTCTGTCTGTCTGTTCGACTACAGCCTATACATCTCGTGGCCTATTTTCTTTAAGCTTGGTAGATAGCATTTTTATTTTTTTCCCCTCGTGTTTTGTGTAAGACCAAAAATAACGGTCGTATAAATATTTTTTTTTCTCAAAAACTGTTCCACAGATCTAATAAAAAAATAGTTAGAATTCTGATAATTTATTTTTCTTTTTGATTAGTTTTAACTTAAATTTAATAAAAAATTGCATAGAACATTTTTTATCGAGTTTTGAATTTCTCATTATCGGCATAACAGATTTAAATTAAAGTTTTTATAGAGAAGCTTCTAAAAAGTTTGAAAAACATTGCATTTTAGAATCTAAATAATCTTACTAAACAAAATACACTGCTGTGTGTGAGGTGCACTGATTAGATTATTGGAAACTCCAACTAGATAGTTAAATCCAACCGAGAATATTGGGTACTCCAATTGAGTAGAGAGGTGAATTCAACTAAGAAGATTGGCTACTTTAGTTGAGTAATTTGGTAAAATCAACTAAAAGATTGGATGATGCAATAGGGAAAGTGGGTCAAAGGAACTGAATAGTTTAGCTACTCCAATCTAGTAGATCAGCCACTCTAATTAAGAAGACAAACCAATCCAAGCCTGATAAATACACTATTAGTGTATTATCACCTTTAGGCACAGCAGACCATTGTGTCATACCTGAAAACGTCGGGTGGAAGCAAAACCCCGAATAGGTAAAAATCTATGAAACCGAAAGAGAATAAATTCTTAGTTTGATTTGAGCTGTTATTATGTACAGAGAAGTTAGTTTCTGATGTTATAAAGCCAACGCTACTAGGCAAAACCGGAATAAGTTCAAAGAAGCCAGGAAGACCTGTAATGATCTCGACGAACCTAATATTTGCATGATTAACAATTAAGGCAAAGCATACTTCAATGTGCCAATGGTAGTAAATATTTTTGGTTATATGTACAAATTTCCTCGGTTGGAACCTCGTCTTCAATGACATTCTTTATATCAGCTCACAAGAAACAGCTTGGCTTGCAGCACAGTTTGCTGTTAATTTGACGCTGCCCCAAAGTTTCATAACTCCTTCTTATATGGTTAAGATAACCAATTCTTAACGGACAGATGTTCTTTCGCACTCGTATAGTTACAAGAGTACCGAAAGATCTCGATATACAAAAATCCCAAGGTCATGGAAATGCTGATAAATTATCAGCCGAAGAAACATCTTGAAGAACCAAAGCTTGTTAATAACCGATAGTATCTATGATTGGCACTTGCATTGAGGAAACAGAACAGCTTTCAGTTTTGGGTATGTTCATCATATAGACCACCCTGTGTGGGATGACCACATATTCGACGTCGCCAAAAGCGCTGCTAAGTGTTCAGATTTTCTGTGACGATGCAAGAAATTTTGCACCTCTTCTGGTCATCTATAAACCCTATTTAGATATAGCTAGAATCCAATAAAGAGCTTAAAAATGATAGGTGATAGAAGTATGGTATATTTTATTTTTATAAATAGTATTTCAGTAAAATAGCCAGTTGCATTATTATTCCCCTTAACCAATTCAACCATAATACTCGTGCTTCGCGGAATGCCCATCATTTTACCCTTGAGCCCGACTTCGGACGTTAAATTGTTGTTAAATTTAGTGATTATTTCTTAAGCTACACTACACGAATGTGGAATGCCTAACCCGACTCTATATTTCCCTCCCATTATGCTATTCAGACGTTCAAAACGCAATGTGCATCGGTATTTCCTTTTAAATCCCTTCCAACTTTCCTAAACGGTCGCACTCGCACTGTGCTCAAACATTTTAAGGGTAGTCAAAATCACTATTTTTAAGAATTGTTCCGAGAGCACAAACTTATAATAAGCAGTGAGGCGCATTTTCACCTAAAAAGGAATGGCAAATGCTCTGAGAAGAGAAAGTCTGGTCGAAGCAAATAATGTCTACCATATGAGAGATATTATCCTTAAAACATATTGTGAACATATCGTTGGTATACAAGCTAAATGCACTAAGTCATATTTTAAGGATTTTTAGATTTAAATGCAGAACGTTTCAGAATGATGATATCTATGTACTGTAATAACACACTTAGTCATATTAGACACTCTTAATGAATTATTTAAGGTTTCACATTGCACGAAGTCAGAAAAAACGCATTTTATACTGGAAGAACGCACTAAGTTGACTTAGTGCGTTTTACCAGTAACACAAGACAAATTAAATTACTATCTGTTTACAGGAAGAAAGCATTAACAAGACTTAATGCCTTTTGCCTGTTATCAAAACGTAAAAAAACATATCGAGAGTTTTCCATCGATGGAAAGTCACTATTGCCGAAGAAAATATTTAGATAGTAAGCTTTCAATTAGAAAGATGTATGCATTGTATAAAATACAATATCTTGAAAATTCGGTACCTGGAATCACTTACTGAAGAATATTTTGTAACGATTATAATTTAACGTTTTTTGTACCGAAAAAAGACCAATGCCTTTTATGCAATAAATACAAAATTTAAGCTCCAGATGCAAAGCTCGATATGAATCAAGACTATGAGAGTCATTTACGTCGCAAGAGAGAGTCATTTGAAGAAAAGCAAACCGATAAAGAAAGATCAAATTTGGACAAAAGCTTTAGATCTACATATATCGCTGGATATGCAAAGCGTTCTTCAAATACCATCAACCGATGTTTCCTTAACATACTATAAGAGGAAGCTTATAGTACACAATTTTACAATATATGAATCGGGTTTGCCAAATAATGCTTTTTGTTTTGCTTGGTCAGAGGTTAATGGCAAAGGTGGGAGCTGTGAAGTGGGTTCTTGCATTCTGAAGTACATCGAGCAGCTACCTAAAAACGTAAAAGAGCTTACAATATTGTGGCACTTTTATTAAATTTAGTGCAAACATCCAATTTACACATTGTTGAACAAAAATGTTTGGAAAGCGGTCATTCCTACATGGAAGTAAATTCTATGCACAGTGCCATAGAAAAAAAAAGTTCAATTTATTGCATCAATATATTCCGTGGTGCAAGAGTTCGTGTGCCCAAAAAACTTCCATATGAAGCTCTGGAAATGAAGGTTGAAAATTTTTATAACCTAAAATCACTAGCTGAACACTTAATAAAAAATAAGACAAAACATTAATTTGTTTTCGATACGAAAAAAATAAACCGGGAATACTTCAATTTAAATATGAATATGGAGACAATTTTCGCAGCTTAAACGTTGTTAAGAGTTTTAGAAGAGGAAGGAACCCCGTTCCTAATTATCTCCCTGTAAAAAAATGGCCAACACTCTATAGTGAACCTCTGAAAATAAGCGAAGCCAAGAAGAGAGACTTTATGGAAATGTGCAAAAAAGGAGTGATACCCGAAATTTTTCACTCTTGGTTTTCATCATTACCATCAGAATTTAAGTAAAAGATTATCTACCAGAACCAGATGTTTTAGTGATATTGAATAATAACTGTTTTTGATATGCAATTATTCTTAAACACTTCTTATATTACTATTTTGTATTCTTTCAAGTTTGTTATTTTGCTAATAATACTTAAAATAAAGCGTGTGCGTATTTACTATAATGTTGTTTCCACTTACATTATGTGTTACAAAAAAATATTAAATACGAACAAAAATTGGCAAATCATTACAGGCAAAACGCACTAAGTCAGCTCATTTTTTACTTTTGTTCAAATAACTATCATATTGGTTTGCC
The DNA here is from genome assembly GCA_911387755.1 of Chrysotoxum bicinctum. Lineage (NCBI taxonomy): Eukaryota > Metazoa > Arthropoda > Insecta > Diptera > Syrphidae > Chrysotoxum > Chrysotoxum bicinctum. The sequence continues at coordinate 60,648,662 of OU426987.1, read as the reverse complement.
AAAAACGAAATAAAAATATTGAAAATAAAGGTCATAGTATTAATTTTGTATTTAATGGGATTCTTTGACAAATAAAGTTAATATTGAATTTTGACAGGAAAACGAATCTTGAATATTGATTTACTCAAAACAATGTTTTTTGACTTAGTGCTTTTAGCTTGTAAACCAACGATATTTCCAAGTCATAATATTAAGTTTAATAAATGCCAAAGTTAAATAAAATCATAGAAAAGAATGTTGTTCATCACTAATGCTCCACCCTGTGCAGTGTACATACGCACCGACACGGTATCCCTAATCTCAAGCCTTTCATGCCTGGAGTCACAACCCTAAATAAAATCCATCAATGCTCACAGATGTAACACTGCTAGACATTGATCCTACGTTCAGCAACAGAGTTTCTTGAGCGAGATGGAGTTCCCACTTCCTTATCTACTGTCGTCTAAGGAAACTGTTGCCGCTGGCACTTGCCAGATATAGCCCCCAATTTAAATTTTTGGCACTTAGGTCCCACTTAGTTCAGAAATATAAGTCCAAAATTCGATTTGGGTCTTATGTCCCTTTCAATTGAGACATAGGTAAGCCCCAAAAATTTAAATTGGGGATTATGTTCCTTGTAGTTATGTCCCTTCGCCGAATACATCTTTAAAGACGGGGATCTTTCGCCGTGAGGGTAAGGTTGATTTATTTCTTAGAACGTTAATTTTTTACTTTTTCAATTAGTGATTCTGATTAAGTTCATATAAGCTAAGTCCCGATTTTAACAAGAAAGATTTCAGCAAACTAGCTGAATAAAGAATCTTTTTTGAGGCCCAAATGCACAACGGACTGTACTCGTAGTGTCTGTTGTTATTCTGAATTTACAGATACAATGTTTTCTTTGTTTTTGTAATACGTTGCTTCCCATGCATTTTCTTCTTCCTTCATGAACAACACCTTAAATACCTCATATAGGTAAATATTGTGTAATATATTTTCTTTTAAAAAAGAAAATTGCTTTGAATTATTGATTCGACATTATATGCGCTGATTTAGCAAAGAATTCAAAAATGAAATTCAAATCCTCAATACGATTTACGAATTCCAACAAACCAATGTTGCCGGAATTAATTTCACACAAACGATGAGTAGCTACCTTAATCGACACCTTACAGTTTTGTGCCGACATATTGCAGAAGAAAACTTAAAATGTAAACTTCTTAGTAAGAGATAATTAACAGAACCAATTAATTGTTAATTGCAACACGAAGTCCAAGTGCAATATCTGGACTGCAAATATCTAGTTTTGCTGATGTTAGATTTTTAGCAGTCTCAAATCAATCCACACAAGTTTGTACGGAATCAAAATGCCTCTACAAAAGCCTTCCTTACACAAATCTAGCACAGCGTTGAGTGCAAAACAGATGCCAGAAGAACCGCATAGCATGTTTACAATAGGAGACTTCCAAAATAGTTTATAAAGGCACCAAGATCGTACAACCGGGCGATAGTTTGCTTCATTCATCAACATGTGATCTTGTCACTCAAATGTGGTCCTTCTTTTTGTTTTGATCTTGTCCTCTGTAACTCATCACCTCGCCAAACATGGAACGATATACTGTTTAAGCATTGCGATGCGACAGCTAATTTTCATGGAGGAATATAAATAAATTCCATTTTTTGATCTTGTTGGAAAAAAAGATCAAAGAGTTCTAAAATAGGGCTGCGCAAGTTATTCGCAGTTTTATTAAAAAAAAAAAAGTCAATAGGTTCTCTTAAAATGCTTCGCCTTAAATGGAGAATATCAAGAATATAGAGGATATTTTTTTGTTTTTTTACACGATCACACCTATTTTCTGAAAAGTACCACATAAATTTGGCTCTTAAAAATACTTAGTCTAATTCCATGTTACATAAATAGTGTAATAGTAGAAGTCTAACAGCTGATTTATTTTCAAATCGAAAACTTAAAAAAAAACACTTCGAAGTTCAAGATTTATCTTAAGTAGAAAAGAAATTTGATTAAGGATAGTTGAACACGATTACTCTGAAATAAACAGAAGATGTATCGTTTACATGGAGCCAAAATGGCGTTTTCCGAAATTTAATAATTACAAATAATTTCCTTATCCGAATAGATATGGCAAATTAATAAAACCAAACTACGAGTATATTCTCTTCTGGAATGTGTTTGAAAATTCACAACAAATCAAACCTTTGTGAAAAACCAGGCAATTGATTCCGCAATCCGCACTGACATCGTTGGCGGCCTTTCAATTTAAAAAAGCCGATCTCCGAAGTTGTACAAAAATTTAAGGAAACAGGTCTGTTACACTGAAAAAAAAAGTTGCAATGAAATAAAAAAAATATTTGAAATAAGCCCCAAAAAAAAGTTTACAAATAAGAGATTAAGAAAACGTCATTTAACGAAAAGATGTAATCAAAAGAATAATAATAAATAAAAATAAGGCAGAATAGCTTTAGGAGAATCATGGCCTAGGGGCTTAAGACTCTCCCAACCATTCTTGTTTGCGTGTTCTCAATCGGAGTAGAGTGGGGTTAATTGATTTAATCATTAAAAAAAGGCAAGAATAAGTCTAGCGGGATCAATTCGCACGACCTTAATAGTCAATTCTACATCCCTGACGTGCATTAGACGGCCTAATCCACAAACTTCATCTTATGCAAGTACCTTCGCCATTAATAAAAATTCTCTTTTCTTTCAGGAAATTTTTCGTTTAAGTAGATAACTGAAGTCAAACATAAAGACCATCAGAGCTGGAGCCGCCCAAGGCTCAAAACGTGGCCCCTTCCTCTACAACTTGATGACTTCAGACCGACCTTCACCAATTGGATGCGAGAACCTTATGTATGCTGATGACTCGCTCAACTACGCCACACCAAAGTCACCCCTAATCGCTGTCCAAAATGTAGAAACACACATAAACAGACTCTTTCAATTCCACTAGAAATGAGACATCCTGATCAACACTTCCAAATCAGAAGTTGTCTGCTTCAGGAGACTTTCAACTAGTAGAGGCAATCGCAACGCAACCATTTGCAGAAAAGTGGTCCTGAGACTCCCTGACGGATGCACCATAACGGCAAAGCCAAATGTCAAGTACCTGGAACTGCACTTCAACGAGTTGCTAAGGTTTAACCTGCACTGAAGAAATATTCTGAAAAAGGCCAGCTGGGCCTTCAGCCGTTTGCACCCATATTGCTGGAAAGAAAATCAGTTCTTAGCCAACCGACAAAGATATTAATCTACAAGCAGCTCCTGCGACCAGTGATCAGCTATTCCTTCCCAGTCTGGTTTTCCATCTCGAAGACAGCTATGAAGGAACTTCAACTATTCGAAGATACTGAGGATCTGCACTGGACTCTACTTCGACCGTCAACAACAGAAACACTACAGTAACGAACATCTTTACACAGAAGCGAATTTAATCCCACTGAACAAATATCTAGTTCATTCAACGAAGAAACTAATGGGGAACAACATCGACCACCCGAATCAGCTTATGAAAAGTTCTACGCTGACATTGGGCCAGCCTACCACCGCGGCTAAAACGTCATCCCTGCCCACAACCCATAAAAATCACCGCTGAAAACCGGGAATTAACACCCTGAGAACAATACAGTCAACCGACCTCTTAAATTTATTTTTTTCGTCCTGTACATACATTTTATATAAAAATAATTACATAAACTTAAGTCACTGTAAAATTGAATTGATGGCCAATTCTAATCACCCCTGCGACAGATAATCGTACCATGAAATGATTCATGCAGAATGTCAATCGTGACGTTCCATGTGTGGCACGTAGCGCCATCCTGCTTAAGCCACATGTCGTCTGGGTTCTAATGGTTTAATTTATTGGTTGTCAACTTAGTCCCTTAGCAAAATTTGCCAAGTTGAAGCCTGAGAAAAGCCGAGTTCTAATGTACGGCGAGAAATCGACTGGCTTCTGCTGTACACTTTCACGGATCGGGGCGATGTTCTCGGCCGATCATGCGTTACTTTGACCTACGAATGTTTATTGTTTACTAATTGATAACAGAACTGTTCGTCTCAAATTTGGCCACCAAACGTTGAAGAGACAAAGTGCCAAAACTTCTACCGTAAAATGGGTAAGGAAGTGATTTGGCATCAGTTACTGAATAACATGGCCGCCATAGGCGCCCAAAGTATTCCCTCGCCAATTGAAAAACCTTATTAACATATGTATGTAAATGTTAAGCCAGAGATTCGTTCGATTAGGCTATATGGACAGGACATGAGTGTCATACCATCGCAATATTAAATAAAATAAACTGCTCAACTGGAAATACGAGTAAGAACAGGGGCCAGATTCTGTAAAAAAAGAAACGAAAGCGATCGTTCGTTTTTCAAAAACGAAAGCAAATACGAAGCAAACCGTTCGCACGTACGAAAACGTTCGTTCGCTTTTGCCATACAGAATGTCACCCCAGGATGCCATGGGATTTAAGCAAAAATATTAGTTTATGCTAGAACAAAAATTATAAGTCGTTATAGTGGTGTCTAAATTAATAAGCTTTTATACAAAATTTTTAAAACATTCGTAAGAATAATTTTTGATGCTCCAATTTTAAGTTTTTATCATTTTACGATAAAAAAATTAATTAAAAAAAAATAATGAGCCTTTTTGGAGATATCGAATTTCAAAACATTTTTTTTATGTTTCGCAATACAATGTTTTTCAAACTTTTTAGAAGCTTAGCTATAAAAAATTTCATTAAAATCCTTTATGCCGATAATGAGAAATTTTGAAAAAATGGTTCTATGGTAGGTGTAATTAGTATCATCTTAATTTCAATTTTTTTATTGATTTAAAGATCGTAAAAAATGTTATGAAAATTCTAGGCGCCGCCGGCCGTTTTCGACAAAAATACGATTTTTGAAAACTCTTTTTTAACATTTGTATGGTGGGTACTGTTATTTTTTGTAGACAAAAACATTTTTACTTGCGACTTATAGGTATTATAAGGCAAGTTATGCATTCGAAAAAAAAATCGAACTCGCAATTTTGATCAAAGCTGACATTACGTTGATAGCGAAGACCAAAAAAGTGGGTCTCGCAATTCTGTCTGTCTGTCTGTCCGTTCGATTGCAGCTAAACGGCTCGGCCGATTTTCTTCAAACTTTGTAGATATGGGTTTTAATTTTTTCCCCCGGATGTTTTTTGATTTGATTTTTTAAGACCAAAAATTACAGTACCTGCCATTTGATTTTTTTCGAAATTTTATAAATATTTTTTTTTCTCAAAAACTGTCCCACAGATTTAAAAAAAAAAAAAAATCATATTACTTAAACCTAGGTAATGGTTGGAAAAAATTTTCCAAAATATGGTTATTTTTGGTACCCCCTTGAAACCATTTTTTTTGTTTTTGATTTTCTCTAAAACGGTACCACCGATTTTGATATTTTTTTTTATGTTAAGGCTCCCCAGCAGTTTCAATATTATTGTGTAGGTATTCAAGTTTTCAAAAAAAAAAAAATTTTTGATTTTTTAAAAAAAATTTCAAAATTTTTTTTTGAAAATTCAATATTTCGAAAACCCAATGCTCAATTTTTTCAAAACTTGATAAAAAAAAGTTTTTTAATATAATTATAAGATTAAAAAAAAAATGTTTTACCTAAAAATAACGGTACCTCCCACTACCAACCAAGATCCATCTAAAAGTCTACGTCCATTATCCATGCATTAACCACTTGCACCACCATCCAAAAAACATGGCCTTATGCTCCCCACCACCCATTATGATTGTGGGAATTACGCAAGCTGCACTCGGACAGGTATGCCACCAAAACCATAATCTTGGACTTACGTTTGCTGCCGCGGTCCGATATGTGGTTCAGTAGCAATACACTTTCAACAGTCAATCCTCCCAGAGCCCGAACACGAGCAACCAAAGACCTTACAACTTCACCCTAGACACCTCAGTAGACCCTTCAAAACCTGAAGAATACCTTAAAAATCTCCAGCCACGTAAGTAGCCCTTGGGTTTTCTTAGTTATCTAAATCTCTTATCTGAACGAGCAGCGAGAGAATAGACGTAAGCCCCCCCACCACGACAAGGTGAAACCCGTGGGGGGGGGGCGAAAATCGGGTAGAGTACGACAAATGGAAAAGCTTATGCAATGTTTTTCCGAGCGTTGAAGAACACTTTTTTAGAACAGGGGGCTTACTATTCGGTCCAGCGGATTTGTGTACATCGACATCATTCATTTATTTTTTTTTTCTATAATTAGCGGGCACACAAGGGGTTATGAATATAAGGAGGGGATTTAAAAGAAGATGCCGATGTACATTGGTTTTAAATGCTTGTACATAACAATAAGGGGGAAAAATCAAGTGGGGTATAGTATTCCACATTCGAGTAGTACGGTTAAAGAAAGAATCTCTGTATTTTACAGTACGCCCGAAATTAGGCTCAAGGGTAAATTAATGAGCATTCTTAGCAAGACGAGTATTACGACGAAATTGTTTCAAGGGCGGAGTGCAGCTGGCTATATCATTGGAGCACTGCTTATAGAAAAAGCGATAAAACAAAGTAAGACAAGAGACATTACGACGGTAATCGAGAGAAACAAAAGTTTCGGTAATAGAACTGTCTCCAATTAGTCTAAGAGCTCTGTTTTGGATTGGTGCAGGTGAGTTTTAGGAGCACCTACCCGGATATGGGAGTTATACTCGAGATAAGGATGAATGTATGCCTTATAAATTGTAGCCAGATCAGAAGGGGAAAAAAAATTCTTACATCTTCTGAGGAAACCTTAGCACTTTGCAGCATTTTTTGGCAACATCAAATTTGTGATCATGCCACAAAAGATGGTCAATAGTACACATACCAAGAACAGAAAGCTTTTCGGTTTCCTCGATGCAAGTGCCATCCATGGATGATGGCAGGACTGAAATATTACGCTTGAGGGACAGAAGATAGCTTTGGGTTTTCGAAGCATTGAATTTCACGCGGTTTGTAGAGTCACTTCCAAAGAAGAAGGATGAAAACGAATATGAAAAGCTGAGGGTACTTTCGTCAGCAAACCAATATAGTGCTTACATTAACCTCGAAGACCAAAAATCTTATGAATTCCAATAGAATAAGGAAAGATTGATCGTGCCGAAGAATTGATGTGAATGTGAACTTACAAACCAGGATTAAAATCATTAAAGCTGGAAGATTTTGTCCGTGACCTGGCATTGTTTCTATAATATGAAGGTTTTTATAATACAAACTTTTTATACTAGTATAGAAGACTTAGCACTATTATTGGACTTTAAGGAAATAGCAAGAATATGTCCTTATCATTTTTGTGAGAATATATCGTTCTGAAAGTTTGGAAAATTTCAATTGAGGTGCCTTATAGTCATTAAAAAAAACTTACCCAAGCTTTCCAAAAACGCCACTCCTCATAATCTACATATCTATTTAAGATCAATTCAAAAGCAAATTTTGAGTTACAGCACTTTTGCACTTTAATCTATATTATTCATTCATGTGTATCATAAACCCACCTCATTTACAACAAATAAAACTGTCACTGTTAGGGGATAACGACAAAAAGTGTTCAATCGCTTAGATGCAATGGGCCGACTGTAATCATCGTGCATTATTATTATTAGAATAAGAGTACCTATACTATCGATGAACCATTTAAGTGGAGTCTGCTGCTCTTTGTGTCTGTCCTATAACTGACCTCAATCCTCTTAACATTCTTGAAATCATCGAATGACATTTAGCTCATGTTCATAAAATCAAATGATGAAGTAATCGTTCCATTGAGCCAAGCTAATCTCCGGTCCTTGTATTAGCCGTTGTTGCACCAATATCCAATTTAAAATAAACAGTTTGAACTAAATGCAATTGCTGGATCAAATAGAAATGTTGTAAACGAACAGGAAGGACCCTTTGCCTTTAGCCACCTGTGTTCTGGCGAGTACTTTCATACATCTAACTACAGAACGGTGCAGCCGCTTTTATGCGAGCTCGTTGCCATTATCATGGATCAAAGCCCACAATGTAAACATTATTTTTATGGTGTCGATATATTTTTATGTAGTTTGGTTGAAGTCCCGGAATTAGAACCCCATCCGAACAAAACATCATGTTTGCGCAATGTAGACGGAACTGAAAATACAATTCTATTTTAAAATGTACCTGTCGTTTCAGATCAAACGATGACGGCAACCAAACACAAAAAAAAAACTGTTTTGTGACTTTTTTTTAGAGAAGTACTCTCTGATTTTTTATACTTTTTATCGGAAACAAGAGGAAGCAACTTTGTCTACGTGATTGTCATTCCGTAATTAATTTGACGATTTGTTCGTTCTTAAGATCTTATGCTTGATGGTCAATCAATTGATGCACATTTTCGCCAGTAACTTAGAGTCAGTAGGTAATTGATTTGATTTTTGGTCAGTTGATTCACACACTGGAACACTGAACCAAATACAGTTGTCATATTTATATTTGTTCATAAAAGTTAAGACAAAGTTTGTTAATTTTAAACCCTCAACAGTAATTATTAATCAGACAATTTATGGTTACCATTTTCCCTTGTTTCTACACTGAAAATAAAATCTAGGTATATATGATAAAAATCTAGGTTGATTTAACAAAAATTTTGTCAATATACGTCCAACAAAAAGTTTTGTCAAATTGACAAAAATTATAGAATTTTGTTGAGGTAACAAAAAATATTTTGTTGTATCCACAAAATTATTTTGTTATGCTAACAAATAAATTTGTTGAAATAACAAATAAATTTGTTGAAATAACAAAAATATTTTGTCAATATGACAAAATTTCGTAGAATTTACAAAATTAATTTGTCATATTAACAATTATTTTGTTGTATTAACAATTTTTTTGTTAGTGTTATTGTTTTTTTTATTATTATCGGATTAACAAATTTTTGTTGTTAAATTAACAAAATTGTTTTGTTAAATTAACAAAATTGTTTTGTTAAATTAACAAAATTGTTTTGTTAAATTAACAAAATTGTTTTGTTAAATTAACAAAATTGTTTTGTTGAATCAACAAAATTGTTTTGTTACATTAACAAAATATTTTGTTAAATTAACAAACATTTCTTGTTATATTTTGTTAAATTAACAAAATATTTTGTCAATTCAACAAAATATTTTGTCAATCTTACAAATTTCTTTTGTTGAATCCACAAAAAAACAAAATCAATTTTGTCAAAATATTTTTTTTTTGGGATTTAAGTCCACAAAAATTGGCGTTTAGTTCCTACGATCTCACATGCAACCATCTGTGAGGGCGTATGGACAATACGCAATTTTTGTTAAGTTCAGTTAATCTTACATCGATTTTTTAACAAAAACCAAGTGTGAACTATATCATACACAAAAGAAATTTTTTGGTTTCCTTACAAAATAGTTTTATCTATCTGATAATATTATTTTACCAATATTACAAAATAATTCAACCCCAGAACAAAATATTTGTCATTTTAACAAAAATGTTTTCCTTTTTTGTTAAATTGACAAAAAAAATTAACAAAAACTTTGTGATATTGACAAACATTTACAAAACAGATTTTTTGTAGATACAACAAACAATTTGTTAACATCACAAAAAAGTTTGCCGATGTGATAAAAATCTCTGTTTTATTTTGTTATATTAACAAAACTTGGTTTGTTAAACTGACAATAATATTTGTAGTGCTTATTTTGTTAAACTGGCAAAAAATCATGCTGGATTATAAAAATTTTGTGAAATCAACAAAATCATTCTTTCGTATTGACAAAAATTTTATCAGAACGATAAAATTGTTTTGTTAAAGGTCAACAAAACGTTTTTGTCAATATTACCTAGGAATTTATTTTCAGTGTAATGCAACTGTTGTAACGAAGTTACACCTTTTAACCTAATTACACCGTTTACCACTCAATGAATACAGAACGCCGAAATTCTACTTTAATTAAGATTCCGGATGAAATGACCAGAAAGTATTGCATACCTCGAGAGGCCCACGCAAATATGCAAAAGAGGACACACACAGATGGTTGGATTTCGTTCGTCAGTTTTAAAATCCACATTTGGTTTTGGCCGCCAGGTCGACAAGTAAGAGTGAGAAATTCATCGAAAATCAAATTTTTCTTGCCACCGTGTCTTTTGTACCAATCAAGTGTACAAGGTAAAGATCATCTCAATAAGAGCACACTGCTGGTCGTTCATAACAGGTAAGGTGCAGGTAGCAGGTAGTAGCTTCGAATCCAACGCTCTCCTCCACCACTCAGACTACGGACTCTATCCCAATCTTCGCTATCTTAACCTCCACCGCTCTGACTGGGGACTATATCCCAAGCTTCGCAGTCTGAATCTCCTCGCCGCCGTCGTAGTTAAGACTAGGGAGCTAGGGACCAGCGTTACCACTTCCGGAAAAAAAGTCGAAGTAGATTTGAAGAAAAAAAAAGAAGCAAATTGAGAAAAATCGAAGTAGATTTAAAAATGTCTTTTTACTAGCTTTTAGAACAAAATATTACATACTTATTTTTTTTTCTTAATGAATATTATTAGATATTTAAAATTGCTAATACATTTCTTTCAATTTTAAAGAAATTTCGTATAAAATTACTCATTTGTGTATTTCTATCGTTGTGACGTTCTTTTATTTTATGGTAATTATGAGGTTACATACTACTACTTATAGTGCAATAGAGAAAAAGAAGTAGATTTGGGCTTTATTTTGTAAAATTGAAGTAGGTTGAAACTTAGATTTTTAAAATGAAGTAGATTTCAGTATTTTGCTGATGGTGCGAAGTAGGAAGTAGATTTTAAAATATTTTGAAAAAAAGAAGTAGATCTACTTCAATTGAAGTAAAGTGGTACCAATGCTAGGGACTCTATCCCAATCTTCGCTGTCTAAGTCTCCGCCGCCGCCGCCGCCGTAGTTAAGACTAGGGCCTCTATGATCCCAATCTTTGCTGTCTTAATCTAATCCGAAAAGCTCAGACTAGGGACTCTATCCCGTTAAGCGGCAAATACACACGACACTTGTGTGCACACCGGTGTCGGTGTACGGAAATGTGTCCCGTCTGTGGGCTGGTGCGCACACCGATTTTCGGTGTCCGACACCGTGTGGGTAAAATCAAAAGTTTTTGATTTTTGGTGTCGGTGTCTCGATCGGTGTCATGTGTATTGCGATGTGCGCGCACATTTGCTATTCAGTATTCACTATTCACTATTCAATTCAGTTGCAGGCGAATCGTTGTGCGGTAAAGCACGTCGAAAAATTTCCTTGCGACTTATAGGTTCTATAAGATAAGTTATGCATTCGGAAAAAAAATCGAACTCGAAATTTTGACATTACGATGATAGCGAAGACTAAAAAGGGGGTCTCGAAATTCTATCTATATGTTTGTTTGACTATAGCTTAAACGGCTGGGCCGATTTACTTTGAACTATGGTAGATATCATTTTTAATTTTCCCCCCACAGGTTTTTTTCTTAAGACCAAAAATAACTGTACCTTTTATACGATTTTTTTTTTTCGAAATTTTATAAATATTTGTTCTTCTCAAAAAATGTTCAACAGATTTAAAAACATTTTCCCAAAAATGGTTATTGAGAGTACCCGCCATGGAAGAATTTTTTTTTATTTTTGATTTTATCAAAAACAGTAGGTACCACCGATTTTGATAATTTTTTTTTTGCTAAGTCTTGAAAAGTATTGTGTATTTAAATTTTCAATATAATCTGAAAAAAATGTATTTTACCTAAAAAAAAAAGGTACCCAACATAGAAATGTTAAAAAATGTTTTGAAAAATCGTATTTTTCTCGAAGACGGGCGCCTAAAATTTTGATAACATTTTTTTCTTTCAATAAATTTTTATGATCTTTAATTAAATAAAAAACATTTAAATTAAGATATAACAGGTTGTACCTACCATAGAACAATTTTTTCAAATTTTGAATAACTTATTCTTATCGACATCATTAACGGGCCAACCTCATCGTCTAATGGACGACGTCCATATCACTTATGGTTAGATCTCTCCAGTATGAGATCTCTTGCACAACTAAAGTGTGCACGATTCGGTGTGCCGTGTGTGGTGGAATGCTACACCGGTGTAGGCACACCGGTGTGCACACAAGTGTCGTGTGTATTTGCCGCTTTAGTGTATATGAAATACTTTGTTATCTTATTGCAAGGCCGTAAATATTGTAAAGTTATATAGAATAAAGGAACTGTTAAGAGATTTGAAGAGTTTCCAAGTAAATTATAATTCGATATAAGCCTGAAATTACGGCTTCCCGATTTCATAAAAAAGGACTTCAGAACTTTAAAGTAATACAAATGACGCAAAGGAAGAATTTTTATGTTACGAAACAAAGGGAAACTAGGGTGTCTTCTCGTTTTACGACAGATTTTTCTAACGACTTGTTTTTGGAAAAATAACACAGATTTAATTTAATTCACATGAGTTCCACCCCAATATACAATACTAATTGCAGCTTTGAATACAAAATACCAAAGTAGATAGTTTTTAATAATTCATGTGATACTAAGTTTGACAAGTAATACAAATATCTCATCGTACACCGGAAATACTTTCCCAAATTAATTGTGTGATTTGGAAAATTCATAATAGAGTCAATAGTAAGCCATAAATATTTAAATTCATTTACTTTCTCTACTATAAATTAATTATCACAACAATTAGAGTTGCAATCTCAGGTGAACAATTCCGAACAGGCAGTTTAAATCTTTCACATTCAGGAGCGTGGAAGTATAAATCAACTTTAAAATTATTGACTGATGTTAAACGGAAAAGCATAAGCTTCGTTTTAGAGCTTATAATTAAAGTATGTTCAGCAAACCAAACCCTCAGTAGATCCAGATCCCAATTATTGTCGGATACTAAGTCCAAACGACTATTAGTACCATAAGATAAAGCAATATCATCAGCAAACGCAGTACGCTTTACCTCTAAAGTTAAGTGCAAAGAGCGAATTTATGTATACCAGGAACAAAAAAGGCCCCAAAACAGAACCCTGAGGTACACCTAGGTTAATATCACTCCTTAATCCACATAATTTAACTCTTTGACTTCTATTCTCAAGGTAAGACCTAAACCAGTTTAGCATGAAACCACGACAACCAGCTTTATACAATCTTCTCAATAAATAGTTATGGTTTACCATATCGAAGGCCTTGGTTATATCAACAAATAATTCCGCTGTGAACTTCCTTCTGTCTAGATTTAACATAATTTAATCGAAGAACTGCAACAATGCATCTTCAGTTGACTTAGATACCGTTTAAAAACCCAAATTGAAGAGAACTAAAAAAGTTCGTTTTTGACAAAAAGCTTATCATTTTTGTTTTAATTATCTTTTCAAAAATTTTGCTGAAAACAGGAAGAAGGGAAATGGGACTATAATTACACAAATCGCTTGCGGAACCCTTTTTAAACAGTGGTAATACGTCAGCGCATTTAAGAGATACGGGAAACACACCTGCAAAAACACATCGGTTAAAAATGAAAGCCAAAACATCAGCTATTAAATACGCAATTTGTTTGACAACTACATATATTTTATATATTGTCAGCTCCAGACGAATAAGAGTTTTTTAAGCTACTAATACTCTTTAGTATCTCAAGAGAAGAAATAGACTCAAAAACAAAACTTGTTCTTTGAGTTGGTTCACCCATCATAAAAAATGGTACACATGGAAAGGGTTGTAATATACATAATAGCAACATCAATAAAATATTTGTTAATATCATTTGCAATCAGCGTTTTATCAGTGACTTGGCAGTCATCAATAACTATAGCTTCAGGCATTTTAGACACAGAAGATTTGTTAAGTATACTATTTACTATTTTTCACTCCTTTTTTAAATTAGCAGAATTGAATTGAATTCGAAAGAACGAATCACGACAAATCGGGATTTCTCTTTTTAATTCAGCACACAGATTTTTATATTTTCGTTTTAGCAAAGTATTATCTACTAGGATTCTTGAAACCACATGAAAAAAAAAATTACATTATCAATTTCTCAGTCAATATTTTCAATATCAAAACTGGAGGACCGACATGATATTAGCAGTCGCAAGTCGCAACTGTCAATATGCATAAATTAACGATTGGTAACTTTTAAACTAAAGGTCAAAAAAAGCTATTTTAAATAAATAATTCAACAAGACCAATATTATTAATTGGCTCATTCATATCAGTAATATCTATAGTTTGAATTATACTCGTAAAAACCTTCATAATAGAAACAATGCCAGGCTACGGTCAAAATCTTTCAGAGTTAATGAAAAGAATTTTCAAATGAAAAAATTGGTGTAAGATGAAGAAATTAAAAAAAATTGCGTATTGGCAAGGCCCTCACAATCAACTGATGAGTCCATGTGTGATCGCCGGGACATAACGCCAATTTTTGTTGACAAAATCACGGGCCCCACACATAAAATAAATAAATATTCTTTTTGAAATAAATCACAGTGTAGGATATATCGTTGGTTCAGAAGAAATTTTGTTGTTACAATATTTTGTAGAAAAAATAACTAGCACGGAAACAAAATTTTAAACAGCTAAATATTAAGATATTAGTATGTCACTACTTAACAATTTCCTAACTTTAAAGTAACGGGTGATTTTTTAAGAGCTATCGGAAATTTAATAAAAAAAAACACATAGAATTCAGAAAAGTGCATGAAATCTTTATTTGAATCGATAGTACGGTCGATACAATTTAAATATTTGAATATTATTTCATGCAAATGTTGGCCACGGCTGCGCTGGTAAACTTCTCTATATGCTTGATATATTTGTTTACAAATTTCAGCTTTTTCTTTAAATTCTTTAAAATTTTTATATCCACCTTTGTCTGGCAAATTTTTAATATTATTCCACTCTTGTGAAAAATGTTGTTCTCGAGCTGCATATACTAATTGAGGAAAACTTTTCTTTCTTTCAGACATACTAGGATATGTAACACCAAACACACTTTCAAAACCATATTTTATAGATAATCCAATTATTCCAGATAACTCCGCTAATGTTCTATTTTTTTTTAAATCTTCAATAAATGCCGATATTGCTTCTCTATCTGCTTTTCTTATCTGAGCTTTCGTTGTTGCTAACTCGTATTCTAAATCGTGAACATATGCATCGAAATCAACATCGTCAACCGGTTCGTCGTCTTTATAAATAGTATTTCCCGGTCCTAAATAATTATGACCCGGATATGTTAAACCATCGACTTTTAAAACCATACTGATAAATACATTGTAGCTTTTTATATTTATACAATGTATTAACTGCAACAAAGTATTAATTGCATGATTATTGAATACATAAACAAAATTTGCATACGTAATTAAATGCGCACTAAAAATAATTGTATTGCGCAGTAAAAATAATAAAACATTTGGACGACGACGACGACGACGACACGTGACGTGTTGGACTTTGGACTTCTGGACTGGTAGACTAAAAGACTAAAAGTATGCAACGAAAAAACACCGCTCAGAAATTTCAACCGGCGGCTATCGGCCGAAGGCCATGATTAAGCCAAGCCATGAGTAGTCCATCCGCTTAGTCTAATTTTGACATACTTTTTCTAACATTTCGGCCGGTATCTCACGAATAAATGCTTTAATGTTGGCTTCCATTGCGTCAATTGAAGCGGGTTTGTCGCTATAGGCATGAGCCTATAGACATGAGCCTTAACATAGCCTCAAAAAAATAGTCTACAGGCATTAAATCGCACGTTTTTGGCGGCCAATTGATTGGCCCAAACGTGAAATAAACTATAAACTCGCCTCTCAATTAGTTCATTGTTACGCGGGCTGTGTGGCATTTGGTACCGTCTTGTTCAAACCACATGCCATGCAAGTCAAGCTCTTCCATTTTGCGCAAAAGAAAAGTTTGTGATCATCGCACGGTAGCGCTCATCATTCACAGTAACGTTGCGATTCGCATCATCTTTGAAGAAATACGGCCCAATGATTCCGCCAGCCCATAATCCGCAACAAACAGTGACTTTTTCTGGATGCATTGGTAGCTCTTGCAATACTTCTGGCTGCTCTTCACTCCAAATATGGCAGTTTTGCTTGTTCACGTATCCATTCAACCAGAAATGAGCTTCGTTGCTGAACACAATTATTTTTCGATAAAAAAGTGGATCTTCGGCCAACTTTTCAAGAGCACATTCAATTCTTGCACAAGCTGTATTTTGAAATGCTTCACACCTAAATCCTTTCGCAAAATTTTCCACGTAGTGGAGTAACAGAGGCCTAATTGCTGCGAACGGCGGCGCCGAATCGACAATTCACGATTGTCACTAACACTGGCCGATACAGCTGCGATATTTTCCTCAATTCGAACTCTGCGTAAGCGTGTTGGTGGTTTAATGTCCAACAATATAAAATTGGTGCGAAATTTTGTCGCAATAGCCTGAATAGCCGTCTCTGTAGGTCGATTAAACTGACCATAAAATGGAAGAAGCGCGCAATGAACTTTCTTAACAGAGCTCGCATTTTGATAATAAATTTCAAAAATTCAATAATTTGCAAGCGTTTTTCGTTTGTAAGAGGATCCATGGTTAAATTATAGACCAAGTTGAAGATTTTTGACAGTGACAATAAACACGAAACTTGCGTGAGCTATCAAATCCATAGTTGCCAAAAAGAAAATAGCAAACAAATCACCCACTAGATTACTAACAGAAGGTTCATGCAAAAAATACATAAACAGATCTGTTTTGACATTTGGAAATGTAAAAAAGTCATATGAAGTTAGCACGATACTAAATAAAATGCACGACTGGGTCGCAAGGACTTGCTCTTATGTAAAAGTATTTTGGGATTTAAAATATGTACATACGTTTTATAAATATAAAACATGGATTTAATGAGATAAAACTGTTCAAATGCATGGAACTGCCCTCTGATTTCCGTAAAAGTATGAATTTAAGCAAACAAAGTTTAAAAATCGTTTTATTAAAGTAAGTTCTTATATATGTAACAAATTTCTTTCAAATTTTTCTAGAACAGAATTTTAGTGTTTAGTAATATAGATTTTAGGAAATAATTTCAAAAAATAATCGTTCTCACGTTTTCAATTATTGATTTTTCAAAAAATAAATTGGATTTTTTTTTTCAAAAAACCCCAAGAATATTTTTTCGAATATTTTTATATGCAATAAACTTAAGGGGCCTCCTGGTGAAAATTTTTGGTTAAAATCGTTAGATCCGTTAATGAGAAAGTCGAAAATCAAAAAAACGGTTCTATGACAGGTACCATTAATTACATTTTGCCCCAAATTTTTTTCCCAAAAATGTAGTCAATGTTCATAATATCACACTTAATTTTTTTTTATCAAAATCGGGTGTATGGGGGGTACCGTTAGTTTTGGAGCTAAAAAAAATTATAATTTTCTCTCTAGGGAATCACCAAAGACCCTTAAGTACCGAGATCGAAAAAAATAGGTCCAGTGGATTAGGCTGTAGCGATAGGTTCAGACATACAGACACACTGAAACATGTTTTTTGTTTACTTAATTTTCCTTACATTTTTTATAAAAAAAAATTGATAGGAAAATTGTTAGTATTTAATAAAATACGTTTTCAAAATATTGAATTTTCAAAAAAAAAATTATATTATTTTTTTAAAAATCCAAAAACTATTTTTTCGAAAAATTTTTTTAAATAATATTTTTTCAAATGCAAAGGAGTTCTCGCGTAAGAATTTTGGTTAAAATCGGTGGAGCCGTTTTCGAGATAAATAAGCTTATGCATTACGGGTGTATGGGGGAAGTACCGAGTTTGAAGAAAATAGGTCCAGTGGCATAGGCTCTAGATCGAGGAACCGAGATACAGACAGACAGACGAAATTGTCGGACGCACTTTATTCGTCTTCGCTATCATCGTAATGTCAACTTTGATCAAAATCTCGCGTTCGATTTTTTTTTCCAAATGCAGAACTTGCCCTATAGTACCTACATATATATCGCAAGTAAAAATAGTATTACATTTTAATTTTTTCACAAAATTTTATTTTTATAAAAAATAGCATCATAACTACTGAAATGATTGTACTATTTGTTGTTTAGAGTTTAGATAAATAAAAAACCCCTGAAAATGCCGGAAAAAGGCCAGGAAAACGTAAGGTAGCAGAATATAAATTGCCTTTTTTAATTGGTTCCATTTTAACACTGCACTATTATAGTCCAAAATAAGAATAACTATTAAAAAAGTAAGCCAATTTTTCTAAAAATCGTCAAAATCTTTATTCATTTATATGAATTTTTCTCCTTAAATCTAATAAAAGCTTTTCCTAAAATATCTGAGATTCAAAATTTATTCAAAATCGTTGGTGCCGTTCAAATGTAATATAACCATTTTGCTTAACCTATCCCTCATCACGATCGTAGTGAAACATTTTTTTTTTAAATAAACGAAAACCATACTTGTCTTAAATAAAAATATCGAGTGAAATCGGCTGATAAAATGAATTAATCAGCTCGAATTAACTTACCAAAGCTTGTTGAACATACACATTTGATTTTGATGACTAGCAGATGGAAAACTTAAATTTTTGTCTTCATTAGGATTCAGCGATTTTGTTGTTGTTTTATTCTCGGCTTTACTTGTAATTTACCTTCATTTTTATATTTCTCTGTTCTGTAATAAAAATGGAAGACATAGTGGAAAACTTAATTGGTCATAAAGTATTTAAGGTCATCCAGGGATAAAAATGGTTCAAATTTTATGAATGACATACTAAGAAACAAAACAGGGTGATAACTATACCGATGTGTATATTCTTTGACGAGAAAGATATAAACCAAACCAAACATAAGCTGAAAAGTGGTCAGGTGTGTAATTAGGTAGAAAAATCGGACATCTTGCTATCATCTGAAATTAATGTCTTGTAAAGCGAAATATCTTGGAAAATTGGGTATACAGCATTTGTGTTGAAATCATCAATGTTACAGTAACAGGGGTTATTTTATTATCTCTGCGCCATGCTACCCCTAGCTAATAGGTAAAAGTAAATACAATACCATGGGCTGAGTTTAATTGGTTTAGGTTTGGAGCAGAGACATATAAATTTTGTTGACTACATAAGTATATGAATTCAGAAAAAGTAACTATGCTTGCGTAAGATCCGGCCGCGGTCTTAGATGAAAATATTTATCCTCACCTGATATCCCTATATGAGCTTCTTTACAACCCTGAACTGACAAATGCTAACAGCGGTGAATTTTTTTATTACCAGTGATGATGATTGGCTTGGGTTATTAAATAAAATGCACCACTCACAAATTTGATATTTGGCCACTTTGCTGCTCTTATTCTTTTTGACAAAATGAACACAAAGTTCAAGCTTTGACAAGAAATGTCCAAAATTCTCAGCTTAAAATCTTACCTCGGTAAAACTTGTTACTGAAACCAATTAAGAACTCGACTGGAGATAGGTACTCCAATTGGGTAATTTACATTTTAGACTTTTCTAGGAACAACAAATTACAATTCCTTTACAAATTTTGTTGATCAAAAAGCACCACAAAATAAATATTTCTAAGAAAAAGGTATGCTGTTTGTCATTTTCTAAAGAACTTGTTGACACAAAATCATCTTTTACGAGTACCTTCAACCTTCAGCTTTTCACTGCAAATTGACATTGACACACTCATAGGGTACAGGGGACCACTTTGGCATCCTTGGCTTAGGGTCTAACACTTGATATACTTTCTTAAAGCTCTAGTAGCCCTTCGCCAATATCTGGAATATAAGGCAGCACCATAATCTCTCCATCCGCATCCGCGATCAGTTTTAGCTGTGACCACTTATCTACCAATTTTCTGAGGCCTAACTTCCACCAATGCAGTTAACCTCAATGGTTTTTGGTCTTCCAACTAGTCTAACTTTACTTTCTTAAGGTAGCGCTACAGTCCGGGGTGGACAAGGGCCTCAACTAACAAGCTTTTCCAGCTGAGTCGCGGTGTTCCTCTACTGCGCCGACCCTTGGGGTTGGATTCGAAGACTTTGCGGGCCGGAGCATTCAGGTCCATTCGCTCTACATGACCAAGCCATTTAGTCGTTGGACTTTGATTCGCGTTTGACGAGGTCAGTTTTGCTGTACAGCCCGTGCAGTTTGTGGTTATAACTTCTCCTCCACTCCCCGTCTATGCAGACGAGACCAAAGATCACACGAAGAATTTTCCTCTCGAAACATCCTAAGGCGCTCTCATACACTTTCGACCATGTCCATGTCTCTGCACCATAAACAAGGACCGGAATGATGAGGGTCTAATAGCGGGACACTTAAGTTGCTCGAGAGAGGACTTTGCTACTCAATTGCCTTCTTAGTCCAAAGAAGCAGCTATTGGCAAGGGTTATTCTTCGTTTGATTTCAGCGCTGGTGTTGTTTTCTGAGTTTATAGCGGGGCGCCTAGGTATATGAAGTCATTCACTACCTCAAAGTTATAGCTGTCTATAATGACGTTCTGTCCAAGACGTCGGTGTTGTGTGTCCTTTCTTGATGACAACATATTCTTGGACTTGCCCTCATTTACAGCTAAACCCATCTTCTTCGCTTCCGTCTCACTGCTCACAAATAGGCCACTGACATCTTCCAATAATGTCAATGTCGTCGGAGTTCCGAGTAATTGGACGGACTTTTGAAAGATTGTGCCTATTGTGTTGACGCGCGAGCTTTGCACTATTCTTTCAAGAACTATGTTGAAAGCCTAAAACCTTTTTTTGATATCAAATCATCGGTGAGATCTTTTCCGACCTTGATGGATCAGCGTGCATTCTCCATCGTCATCCTGCACAAGCGGACAAGTTTGTCAGGGATGTCTAAACTAGACATTGCTCTATATAGTTCGTTCCTATAGATGCTATCGTACGCGGCTTTGAAATCGATGAAAAGGTGGTATGTGTCGATTTGTAGCTCCTGGGTTTTCCAACATCTGCCGTAATGTAAATATTTGATCGATGTTGGACTTTCCTGGTCTAAAGCCGCACTGATATGGACCTTTTTGGTTGTTGACGAAAGGTTTCAGACGTTCATATAATACGGCAGAAAAGATCTTGTACGCAATGTTCAGGAGACTTATTCCTCTGTAGTTGGCGCAGTTCAGAGGGTCTCCTCTCTTGAGGATCGGACAGACAATACTGAGGTTCCATTCATCGGGCATGCTTTCTTCCGACCATATCTTGCAGATTACCTGTTGCATACTGCCCACCAAGTCATCGCCTGCCGCTTTGAACAGTTCGGCAGCAAGGCCGTCAGCTCTAGCGGCTTTGTTGGACTTGAGATTCGATATAGATATCTTCACTTCGTCCATGTCGGGTGGGTGGTATTGTTGGTCTGCGTCGCCTAAGTCGAATGGTACTTTCTCTATAGCAGCCGCATTTTCTTCTTCATCGCCGTTATAAAGATTGGAAAAATGTTCTTTCCATATTCTCAGCATGGACTGCGGTTTCACTATGATGTTCCCTTGATTATCCATGCAGGCTTCGGCTCGAGGATTGGATCTTTGTGATGTTTTTTTTTACCTTTTGGTAAAACTTCCGAACCTCATTCCTGCCATGGCATCCTTGTATTTCCTATATCAAGCGCTTCTCATGCTCCTTCTTTTTCTTTCTGAGAAGCCGGTGTTCTTCTCTCCTCTTCTGCTCGTAGAGCTCGCGAGCAGCTCTAGTCCTTCTCTTTATATGCCTTTTGTTTTGCTGCATGTGCTTGCGGGCACTCATCGTCAAACCAGGGGTTTCGTTCTGGTGGTCATGTAAAACCCAGGACATCACAGGTGGCATGTCTGATGGCTGCTTGGAAATGTTGCCACTGGTCCTCAATACATGATGCTGGCGGCATATAGGACTTCTTAAGAGGTTGTTAGAAAATCGATCGGAAAAAGAGCTTGTGATTGTAAACGTCCAACGTCGAACTTCCTCGCAGTACTTCCTTGTTTTGGCCTGGGTCGGGATATCCGCAGCCGAACATTGGCTACAACGAGGTACTGGTCCGAGTCGATGTTAGTCCCTCGGAACGTGCGGACATCCTCTATACTGGAGAAGTGCTATGAATCGATCGCAATGTGGTCAATCTGGTTCACGGTTGATTGATCAGGAGATCGACTTTTTGCCTGAGCCTAGTTCCAACAACAAATCCGCATCCACCTAAAAGCTGATTTTGTTCTCGATAGCAGTCGCCGTAGTAGATATCGCAGTCTTTTAATTTTCGTCTCCCCGGTCCGTCCCATCGCATCTCTTGGGTGGCGGTAATACATATGTGCTTTGTAGCAGTCCTAGTCTTGCACCCTGAGTATTTCATTCAAGAGATTGCTTTTCTATTTTATCTCCTGATTTCCTTAACGTATCAAGTATAACCAATCCAGTGCCATCTTCGTTGCATATTGTCTGAATCAGCTTTTTCTGAACGGTCCTTTTCCACCAATCGATGTTGGATATGATTTCTGACCGACGGATTTTCAAGATGTACCATAGAACTCGTTTAATAAAAGCCTGGTACCGGCTTGAAATATTGTTATAACTCAACCATTATCCACAGGCGTATATAATAACATGTACTTGATGTTGGCATGGTATGATACCGGGCTCTTTCGAAGGAAAAATCTTCGATGGATATTTGCTCCTGTGCGTGTGTGCGAGGAGGATGAATGGATGATAAGATATAACCCCGAACTCAATCAGCTGTAACAAGATATGGATGTAGTCTAAAAAATCAAAACACGTGAATTCCAGAACGTTTGGTCTAGATGACTGGAAGCAGCATGCTCTGATTGCAGAGGATGGAAAACTACCGTGTCGCAGGCAGATATACCCTTGATGCATAGGAAGCGAGTTAAGTAAGTAGGTAGGGATGTTGGCTTTGAAGTCAAACACTTAGGATTTTACCATTAGTTGCTATAGAACTGCCAATATATTAAACGGTTTGACCACCTAAAAGCCTTAAAAGAACCTGCTGTTAAATGGTTTAGTCAGTTTGCATTACTTTGGTCTTCTTTATAAAGACCCTTTAACTAGCAAATTCTTCGTAAACTTGCAGGGAGTGACACATTTGATTGAGAACAGCAGTTTTCTTTGCTAAGAGACAGATATCATCAGCACAGTCTAGATAGCTTATAGCTTCTCAAACATTGTCTCCATCGGATTCCACGCCTCGCGTTTAAACCCACTGTAATATTCATCACTTCATCAATGGTCAGTTAAAAGAGGATAGGTAAAAGAATATATCCTTGTCACACTCCTTGAAGAATCTCCAGAGAATCGGAAAGTGGTCCATTGTAATTTACAATTGAACAATACATATTTTCTGTTTCCTTGGGACTAGTTTTTTTTCTGTTGGAGTTCATTGTTGAATTTAGTAAATTTTTATAGCAAGTTGAACGAGGTTAAATTACATGATCTCGGCAACTATAAATTGGTGATAAATTATATAATGAAGCATGATTTTGTATTGCGAACTCTAGCCTGGTGGTGGCGCTGAAAGTAGCGCTAGATTTTACAGTGGACTGGAGAGTAGGATAAGATACAAGATAAGTTATAAAAAAAGAGAATATTTTATTATTAAATTTAGGAGAGACAAATCTAGCAAGCACTATCCCTATACTTTCGTCTCCTTGATAGTACTATAAGTTTTATATACAAAGTTATAATCAATTTGTAAAGCTCTCCGTTGATGGTGATGGCATAGCCATCTTTTGGCACACCAAACTGCGACTTCCTGCGAATGCATTGCAACTTGGTATTGGCATTGCAACGTGTTGATTGGTATTGTACATAGTCCGGTAATTTCGCTTATTAACGTTCCCGTCCATCAGTAGTGCCGCCACTGATGTGCTGGGTTTCATAAGGCCACCACAACGAAACCCCTGGTTTGACGAAGAATGCAGGTTGGCGCATGTAGCAAAGAACGAGGCCTACCAATTATTGCTGCAGGCAAGAACCAGAGCTGCTGAGAGAGATGGCCGGGAGCTCTACGGGCAAAGACGAAGGGAGGAACGCCGACTTCTAAGGAGGAAAAAGAGAGAGCATGCGAAGCGGGCGGTCGAGTCTATTGAGGACTGTACCGGCAGGGGGAATGTTCGAAAGTTTTACCAAAGGGTGAGGCAATCCACCCAGGGCTACAAAGCTAGAACGGAAGCCTGTCGAGATGAGAGTGGGAATATGGTAGTGGACACGCAGTCCGTGCTGAGGATCTGGAAACAACACTTTTCCAGACTGCTGAACGGCGAGAAAGGCCAAAATTCCGCAACTAGGCGGAACATTCCATTCAACCTGGACGATGATGGTCAGAATTTCCGTCCACCCGACCTAAATTAAGTGCGGTCAGCGATAGCCAAGCTGAAAGCGTACAAAGCTGCTGACGCGGATGGCTTGCCAGCTGAGCTATTTAAAGCAGGTGGGGATGACTTGGTAGGGAGCATGCACCAACTCATCTCAAAAATTTGGTCGGATGAAAGTATGCCCAATGAATGGAACCTCGGCATAGAGTGCCCCATCCACAAGAAAGGAGATACCCTGACATGTGTTACATACAGAGGTATAAGTCTCCTCAACTTCGCATACAAAATCCTGTCGTCTGTACTGTGTGAGCGCCTAAAACCGTTTGTCAACGAGCTGATCGGCCCCTATCAGTGTGGTTTTAGGCCCGGAAAATCCACCCTGGATCAGATGTTCACACTTCGACAGATTTTGGAAAAAACCCAGGAGTTCCAAATCGATACACACCACCTTTTTATCGATTTCAAAGTCGCGTATGATAGCGTGGACAGAGAACAACTATATAGAGCCATGTCTCATCTCGGAATCCCTGCCAAGCTCGTCCGCTTGTGCAGGATGACGATGGAGAAATCTCGCTGCTCCGCCAAGGTCGGTAAGAACACCACCGAACCTTTTGATGTCGAGAAAGGTCTGAGGCAAGGCGACGCGCTATCATGCAGCCTATTTAACATCGCTCTTGAAGCAATTGTACGAAACTCAAACGTCAACAATAGAGGTACAATTTTTCAAAAGTCAGTTCAACTGCTTGCTTATGCGGATGATATTGATATCATTGGGAGGACGAAGCGAGCTGTTACCGGTGCGTTTGCAAGTATTGAACTGGAGGCGGCAAAAATGGGTTTGGCTGTTAATGAGGACAAGACGAAGTATATGCTATCATCGAGAAAGGAATCTCAACATCGTCGACTCGGGCAAAACGTCACGATGGATAGGTATAACTTCGAAGTCGTCAAAGACTTTGTCTACCTGGGCTCCACTATAACATCGCAAAACGACATCAGTGCAGAGATCAAGCGAAGAATTACTCTTGCCAACCGCTGTTTCTTCGGGCTAAGAAGGCATTTGAGTAATAAAGCCCTATCTCAAGGAGACCTTGTATAAGACCCTCATCATCCCGGTCCTGCTGTATGGGGCAGAAGCATGGACACTGTCTAAAATGGATGAAAATCTGTTTGGGTGCTTTGAAAGAAAAGTTCTTCGTTTGATCTTCGGTCCAGTGTGTATCGATGGAGTATGGAGGAGAAGGTTCAACAACGAGCTGTACGGGCTTTACAGCGACGTTGACCTAGTCAAGAAGCTGAAAATAAAACGGCTGAGATGGCTGGGACACTTGGAGCGTATGGACACCGACGCACCAGCCCGTCGAATCTTCGAATCCACCTCTGATGGTCTGCGCAGCAGAGGAAGACCCCAGCTCAGGTGGCGCGCACAAGTGGAGAGCGACCTCAACCAACTTGGAGTGCGTAACTGGAGGCAGCTAGCTAGGGACCGAGCTAGCTGGAGGGGCTTGTTGGTTGAGGCCTTAGTCCACCCTGCACTGTGAGCGCCATCTAAAGTAAGTAAGTAATGTTCCCGTCCTCGAAACCCTCGAAGATAAAGTGGATTTGATTTTGCTGAAAGCAAGAATTGCTGCTAACTGCTCCACAACTAAGTCATTAATCGTAATTTTTGTTTAGTATCCGAAAAATCCGGTACAGGAAAATTAATAAAAAATAAACCAAAAAGACGGCCATGCTTTGTCAAAACCTACCCGTCCCTATCGGAATTACCCTTTTTAATTACTATAGTTCATATTCGTACACATCCATGTCTATGTATGTACTGTACATATATAAAATACTAAGAAACTCGATTCCAAAATATTTCTTTCCAAATGTGTAATTAACATTTTACAAAATTTTAGAAAGTCATCAGTTGCGTATTTTAAAATAAACAAAAATTACTTGGATTATTAAGCTAAACAAATTTAACCACAGCAAATACATAAGTTCAAAACTGAATGTTACCAAATCATTGTACATAATTATTTTTCAAATATATGTAACTAAAATAGGGTTGCTTTCAAAAATATTGCTTCTTACTTTCATAAGACAAACAAAACAAGTAATTACTATTTGCTCGCTTGTTTAAATTATCCTGTGAAGATTTGCTTAAAAATTCAACCCTTAATTCATGTTATACCTTAAATTTTATAATAAAGTCCTTCTGATAGGTACTTAGATTACCGACCGGTATCTATCCCCTTCCCAGAAACAAACGCAAATTCAAAACTTATTTGCTATAGGAAAGAGAAAAACTCTGTTAATATTACTCACTTTTCTATCTATGCATATATGAATGCATGATTGCAAAACGCCAGAAGTTGTTGGACTATTTTATGTTGTTTGGAGGTGGATGAGTATTAGATTGATTATGACTATCCTTAAAATTTCTAAGCACAGTGCGAGCATTTGGAGAGGATTTACAAAGAGATATCTATAGATACACATTGATTTTGAATGTCTAAAAATAGTAATGGAAGGGAAATATTGAGCCGGGTAAAGAGTTCCACATTCGTGTAGTTCGGCTTAAAAAAAGAATATCTGAAGTTAATAGTACCTACGTCTAAAATTTGGCTCAGGTGTAAACTGAAGAGAATTTCCCGAAGCGCGAGTATTGTAATTAAATTGTTTAAGGGGGAAACGCAACTGGCCATATGATTAGAACACTGTTTATAAAAAATAATGAAAGACAAGAAATATTGTAGCGTTGCCCGAGAGGTGCAAATGCTTCTGTTTACTATTTCATTAAATTGTACCCGGTTTATGGTTTCCAAATTGACAATGCTATCAAGATCAGAATTTAATGAGCTTACCATAATCCATAATACCATAAAGTAATATGAGAAGCCGAGAGTACTGTCGTCAGCAAAACAAATGAATGCATTAGAAATTCCAAGCAAAAGATCATTGATGAATAAGAGAAAGAAAAAGAAACTCAACACGGTTTAAATTTATTAGTAGTTTTAGAAATGTAAAAATGCTGGTGAGCCACCTTTAAATTTTTATTATTGTTCGAATAAAAATTAAATTCCAACAAAATATTATAGAATAGGTACTCAAAAATAAAATATTATATAAGTTTTGAAATGCAATGTTTGTGAAGCTTCTCTATAAAAATATTTCATTAAAATCCGTTATGCCAATAATGATAAATTCAAAATACGAACAAATGGTTCTGACAAGTACAGTCAATAATATTTTAATCAGACCAAAAACATGAATTTTAAAAAAAGAGCCAGGTTCTTCTAGAATAATATTGAAACAGAGCTATAACGTAATAGAGAAATTTTATTATTTAATGCTTACTGACTAAAATTTGAGTACTCTAGTTCCAAGAAAAGTCATGAATTTTCAATATGCATGTATAGTTTCAAAATGACAATAAAAAGACAGTTCAAATGAAAAATCTTAGATTTTCTATTTCTCGCTTTGAATGTACATTTAGCTATTCTACAGCAATCGAAGTGGTCCATACAAATTAAACATTTTTTTCAGAAAGTGGGCGGATACCAAGCCCCCTAAATGGAAAACGTCAATTTTTATTTTTGGTCCATAATATGCAATATGAGGCCTACCGTTCTACCAAATCTTATTGTTCTACTGCAATCGGAAGTGTGCCATATAATTTACATCAGTTCTGAGGAAGTGGGCGGATACCACGCCTTTTGAATGGAAAACCTCAAATTTTCGATTTTTTCCTCTGCTTGCATGACAAGACCTACCGTTGTGCAAAATTACAAGATTCTACGATGTCGGGACGTGCTCCATAATTTTGATGATCTGTCAGTCAGTTACGGTTTTTGTGATTTTTGAGGCCTTATATCTCAGGAACTGCTTATGCTAGAAAATTGAAATTCGGTGAGGTGCTCGAGCTTGACTAGCTTAGCAAATTTTTGGAATTTTAAGTTTCTGACTTCGATCGCCTGAGTTTGTTCCTGTAAGAAGGGTGTAGTGCCAGAACTTGCCTGGGCACTACCATGCCCTTTGATTTCAAATTTTTTTTTTTTTAATTATAGCTCAAAACAACACAAAATTTAAGAAAATTCTAAAAGCCGTTTTCAAGAAAGCATTTTTTAACATTTGTATGGTGGGTACCGTTATTTTTAGATGAAATACATTTTTTTCTCACATCTTATAGATTGTACATGTTAAAAAAACTTTTAACTGTTCATTTTTAAGGAAATTAAGCATGGCATTTTCAAAATATTGAGTTTTGAAAAAAATAAGTTTGAAATTTGTTTAAGCAATCAAAAAAAAAAATTGTATGCAAATTTTAATCAACAATACTATTCAAACTTTTGGGGAGCTTTTGCATAAAAAAATGGTTCCGTTATTGAGAAACTCAAAAACAGTTAATAATCATATTTCTGAAAAATACCTAGCTTTTACTAAATGAGATGATTTGATTTTTTTTTAATCTGGAACAGTTTTTGAGAAAACAAAATTATTTATAAAATTTCGAAATAATCGTATGGCAGGTTCCGTTATATACGGTCTTAAAAAAAAAGAAAAGAAAAAACGAGTGGGAGGTAATATTTAAAAATGATATCTATCTAATGATATAACAAGCTCATTGAATACCCGACACCAAAGATCCTTAAAAACCATTTAGAAATTTCAGAAAAACCAACTGGGATATTTTTAATAGGGAAGTAGAGACCGAAATAGAAAAGCTAAGTACGAATACGATACAAAAACCCTAGAATATTGCCAAAGCTACTAATAGCTTCACTGAGATTCTTGGTAAAGCATTGGAAAAAAGTTGTCCAATAAAACCATGGGGACGGGGAAAAAAGAAACCACCCTGGTGGACAATTGAACTCGGAAACATCAGGAAAGAAACAAGGAGACTTTTTAATGTTGCCAAGCGCACAAGAACAGAAACTGACAGGGAAACGTACAAATCCAGTCAAAAGAATTTCAAAATGGAAACACAAAGAGCCAAAGAGCAGTCAATTTGAGAGTTACAATTAAATACTCACGAGTGTTTCGAAGAGCGAATCCATCGTACCAACTAAATAATACTACGACGAATGAGGAAAGCATTTTTTTTAAACACTAACTATATTAAAAGTGGACCTTTTTTTTTGTCTTGCTTCTAAAAAGACGAATTAATAATTTTAGGGTAAGAATTTTACTTTAGGAATCGAAGAGTTATTCTAATCGTTAGAGACCCGTTCGCTTACAAATATAATTAACGTTATGTTATTGCGCGAAAAATTTAGGATCCTGTGTTGTTTTGAGGGTACGTAAGAGTCCGCCTGACTCGTTACCTCTTCAGCTCATCCGCTGGCATTCGTTTTATGCAATTAGACCGTCTGTCTACATTTCAAAGTAATAAATTAATCTCGACAACCCTTTCACTCGAAACCTGTATTTGTCACTTTTGCAAAATGCCATCAACCTCGCCAAAATTTTGTAGCCGCAACCAAGGAAAAGAACTAAACGAAGGTCAGTCCTTGTTGCGGTAAATTTTACCGTAACAAAAGCTTAACACAAATATTTTTGGATTTTTTTTTATATATTATACGCGCACTCAAAGGGTAATGACTACCCTTATAATGTTAAATACACAGTGCGAGCAATTAGGAAATTAGGATAGGATTAGAAAGGAGATACCGATGCACATTGAAATGACTGGGAAATACTGAACCAGGTAAAGCGTTCCACATTCTTGTAGTGCGACTAATAAAAGAATCTCTGTACAGTACGTCCGAAGTTGGGCTCAAGGGTAAACTGATGGGCATTCCTAGAAGTTCGGGTATTACGGTTGAATTGTTTAAGGGGATGAATGCATCTGGCTTTTTCACTAGAGCACTGTTTATGGAAATAGCGGAAAAATAATGATAGACGTGAAACATTGCGGCGATAACGGTCGCCTATCATTTTTATAGCTCTCTTTTGAATTCTGTCCAAGAGACTCAAGTGTGTTTTTGGAGCACCTGCCCACATATGGGAATTGTACTCGAGCTTCGGAAGAATAAAGGCTTTATATATAACAACCAGATCAGAAGGGGTAAAATACTTCTTGCATCGGCGGAGAAAACCTAAACACTTAGCATCGTTTTTGGCAACGTCAAATATGTGATCACTCCACAGAAGATGGTCTGTGATGCACATACCTAGAACTGAAAGCTGATCAGTCTCCTCGATGCAAGTGCGGTTCATAGAAAGTGTCATTAGGGGAGGGTTTAACGACAGTAAACAGAATTGAGTTTTTGAAGCATTAAATTCTACACGGTTTTTGATTCCCCATTGGACAATGCTGTCAAGATCAGAATTTAATGAGCTTATCATACGCTGCCGTTGGAAGTCCACATCCGAAGGACAAGGATGTGAATCTAAAAACGAATATGAGAAGCTGAGGGTACTATCATCAGCGAAACAATTAAGTGGATTAGAAGTTTCAGACAAAAGATCATTTATGAATAAAAGGAAGAGTGTCGGAGACAAAACGGAGCCCTGTGGCACACCAGCGTTTATTTTGTGGATATCAGACTTGAAACCGTCCAATACTACTTGAATAAAACGGTCCGAAAGGTAATTTCTAATCCAACGAAGAAGAGATTCGTCGATACCAAATGCACGCATTTTCGATAAGAGAGCTCGATGCCAAACCCTATCAAATGCCTTTGAAATATCAAGTGCAATAATCTTACTTTCTCCAAAACGATGTAAAGATTTGTTCCACTCTTCGGTGAGATATACCATCAAATCACCAGTGGACCTATTGCTACGAAAGCCATACTGCCGGTCATTAAGGAGCTTTCGTTCTTCCAAATATTTCTTAAGCTGAAAATTGATTAGCGTTTCCATGACCTTGGAAAGAAGGGACGTAAGTGCAATTGGACGATAGTTAGAGGGGGCGGAGGATTCGCCTTTCTTAGGGACTGGCTGGACAAATGCTGTTTTCCATCTACTCGGAAAAAGACCTGAAGAGTAGGACAGATGGAAAAGCTTACGCAGAGGTTTTGCCAGCGTTGAAGAACACCTCTTCAGAACAATACCGGGGATACTATCCGGGCCAGCGGATTTGTGAATGTCAAGATCTTTTAGTACTCTAGCAACTGCACGAGTGTGAAAGAAGATCCGTCCCATATACTCGTTTACGCTCTCAAGTACAGGAGGAGTCATGTCACTCCCTGGTAGCGTCGAATTAACAGCAAACTGTGCTTCAAGCAAATTGGCTTTATCTATCGAACTTACAACAGGAATGTCATTGAAGACGAGCGTTGGAACTGAGGATGACGTAGTGTTTCGTATGTTTTTTTACAAATGACCAAAAATTTTTACTACCTTTGGGACATAATAGTATTTTTTGCCGTAATTTTTGATCATGTAAAAATTTAGTTCGTCGGATATGAATGTTGCAGGTCTTTCTAGTTTGTTTGTACTTATTCCGGTTTTCCTCAGTGGGATCGTCTTTAAAACAACGGAAACTTACTTCTTTTACCTTGAGAGCCTCTTTACAGCTCGAATCAAACCAGGAGTTTTCTTTCGGTTCGATAGATTTTTTCCTATTCGGAATAAAATTTCTCATACCGTAGAGAATCAGATTTGAGACCATATCTGCACTGGAATCTACATCACTACCGAGGAAGCATAGCGACCAGTTAAATTTCCCGAAGAAAAACCGTTCCAGTTGGCTTTCTCGTACAGCCAAACGGTTCTTACAGGGTTTTTTTCTTTAACTGGGGATTGTTGACACAAGAAATTCGCAGATATGTCACAATGGTCTGAAGTGCCTAGAGGCGATAAGAACAAATTTCAATATTTGTTTTACTTTTACCAAACTTCTAAGAGGATTTATATAATTTATTATGTAGTTTATCGACGTTAAAATTGTATGTGTATGAAAACGAGCTGCTTAGCTCATGATTTTAAAATATTTATTGGTTAAAGGTATTGCCTTGGCTTAGCTTCTTGATTTAACATTTTAACATGAATATTCTAAAGTCATGTGCCATACTCCCTGCTTGCATATCAATATTCAGTTTTAAGGACACTCTTCCTTCGATATTGCTACGGGTTCTTGATTTTTCATTCTTTAAGGAAATGAAATATTTTTGGCATTTTTCGTCTAAGAGTAGTATTATCCTGTTGAGTAATGGTTAGTTCGCCAAGCGATGGTCTGGCGATTGATTCCCACTTTCCCAGCCGCTGACACCAATAGCATCAGATAATTTAAATAGGGTTTCTCCAGGCATCTATTACCATTTGATTTTCATTGAGTTTTCGATTTCTGTTTCACCTGTTGTACTGTTTATATAGTTTTCCCTTCAAAAAAAAGTCAACAACTTTTGATAAGGTACTCGTATTGTTTTGGATTTTAGTTGTGGACCCGAGACAAGGTCCCTAAATCCAATAATATAAGTCATGTTAATGACACTAGAATGTTGTTCCGGACAAAGGAAAATGATTTGGGTTATCTACCGCTGGCATCTGAGCCATTTTACCCAGTTCTACCCTACCTATTGTGTTTGCTGTTTAATGGAATGCTTTTGCTATTTTTTTCGGCCAAACTATTGATACAAAATTGTTCTTGAATCTTGATTCGTTTACTATGTACATTTCTTGTATTTATTTAAATAAGAAAAATGTCAGAGATATTCCGCATTCACATTAAAGGATGTTTAAAAATACCCACCTACTTATATTGTGAAGCGAAGATATATGCATTTTCAGTTGTGGCACAGCATTCATATTTTTTTTTTGCAGAAATGTAAATAGTCATATTTTCCTCATAAGACTCCTCATAATCTTATACATGAGTAAGTATATAAATTGTATTACATTCATAAAAATAAAACTGAAGTATGCGGTGGTGTATGCTGCATGAATGTGGGTATGGTTATTGAAATTATGCCTCAGCACTGATGATGCAACTGCATCTGCCAGTAGTGTCACATTCTATTTAACATGCGTGGCTTATTCGTATTGTTGCATTTTGCAAGTGGCCACTCGGTGAGCTATCTTCATATAGTAACTTTGCTAATTAGCGTACACGTCCATTACACAGTTTTTACCCCCATTGAATGGGGGATGCTTGGCAGTGTTGTTCGCGAGAAGAGCCAGAAACTCACATACCCTATTACCTGCCTGCCTACCTGCCTAACATTTCCCTTACATTAAAATGTGAATGTAAGTAAATATTCCAAGACAATTGGCACTCTAGATGAACATTTTAACATTTGGTGTCTCTCCTGCAGTCATTTTTTAATTTGATAGCATACAAATATGTGCGATTGCGAACAAGCGATTCAGCGATGGTTCCCCCATTTTTTTGTATTCATTTTTTCGTGCTGTTTTGAGTTGAGTTTGAGTAGGAAGTCACTTGAGGACTTTCAACGAATTTGCACAGCGCGCAACGTTCGTTTCGCTGCCGAAGAACCATCTTCTGCACGCGTAGGACTAGCACTAGGACTAGGACTAGAAGTACTTCGGGCAATATAAGTAGGTACACATTTTCACTGCGAATGTCAACAAGGTATGATCCAGTATGCCTACCAAAAGTTACCATCCGTTTTGAATTTGAAAAACAAAAAATTGATTTAATTTTCTCGTCAAACTCTGCACAAAACAGGGTTTTGCTTAAACTTACGCTTATTCAGTGTAAATTTACTAGGATGCAAACATACGTAAGTACAAGTTTGAGCTATCATATCATAGATTGTTTATATTTGGATATTTGTATGCACAAATCATTCCCTTTTTCCGAATTAGTGTTTTCATCAATTTGTACATCTTTTAAAGCTTAATTTATGGGAACAGAGCAGTTGCTTGATTTGGTTTACGACATTAAACTTAAACTTACACTCTTATCAGCCCTTTGCAATTTTCCTTACAGATTTTGACAGACGATTTATAAGCTGCAGCAAAGGGCCAACCGGTTGTACTATTCCCTATCAGCCTTATTTATTATTTTTCCATAATACTGGGCTCAACCCCGGAATAGTTAAACCGAGCCGAAGCACTTACTTCGGGCTTACGCCACGTCAAACAAATCCTTATTTATAATACATTTTCCTAGCCGTTTTCAACGCAACGCCTTCCTTATGTCAAATATACTGGGGAAAAAAGTCACCAATCTAAAACTCTGGTTATTATACACGTAAAGCAAATCCCAGCTGATTTCCATTATTATTCATTTTATTATCATTGTATGCATATTGGAAATTGGATACATTTAAAATTGGATTGTATAAAGTTCAAATCCAATAAATGATTATACCACCCACGTACAACTTTTAGAGCGTTTGGAAAATATAAATAATTTGTTAATGCAAAATATCTATCCTTTTTGTCTTAGTAAGAAACGAAAAAAAAAATTTCTTACACTCCTTTTTGTAAATTTCACAAGATGTCATCTCAAAATGACATTTAGATACTAAAACGGCCTTAAACCTACCTCCTATGAACCAGTTTTAGCTTATTCCACCGCTATTCCTCGTACATTTTCATTATAAATAAGGTTTTCAGGATTAGAGCCGTTGTAAAGTCGAAGTAACTTTAATCCGTCGCTAAATCGAGTTAGTAAATAAGGCTGTATGAGATTACCATATTCGGAAATCGCTCCTACAAAATGTTCATTGTAGTATGGCCTGTGTGGCACGTAGCGCCACTGTTGAAACCACATGTTCTCGGGATTATCTCATCGACTGATAGCGGTCGCCGTTGACAGTGATGGCCTCGCCAACGTAATTCCCGAAGAAGTATGGGGTGATGATGCCGCTAGCCCAAAATCCACAACAAACAGTGACTTTTTTGGAAGCATTGCAATTTAGTGCGCGTGATGATGAAAGCTGAAACTCTCATGTTAATTTTTAAAATCAAAACTAAGAAATGGCTGCCAATTTGACATATGTACATTTTCTACGATATTCCAACAATCAGCTGTCAAAGTTTGGAAATTCCTATTGCAGAGCTTAACATAAATTGGAAAATATCTGGGGTCTATGATAAATAACGAAGCTACTTGTGATGACGATATCAATCATCGCGTAAGCGTAGGGTGGATGAAGTGGCGGGAAAATTCTGCTATCTTCTGTGACCGAAAAATGCCCCCTAAGCTGAAAGGAAAGCTCTACACTTCAGTTGTGCGTCCAGCACTCACATACGGTTCACAATGTTGGACAATGTACAAAAAGTATGAGAGTAAGCTAACGGCAGCTGAGATGAAGATGCTTCGTATGACAGCAGGAGTTACAAAGCTTGATCGAATTAGAAGTACGAAGATCCGAGGAAGCTTTCATGTTAAGAATACCATTTCCCAAAAAATTGAACACGACCGACTCAGTTGGTATTGCCATGTTCAAAGGAGAGATCCTGAGAACCCCGTCAAAAAGGCAATATCATACAACGTTCCAATTCGGAATAAAAAGAAAGGTAGGCCTAAACACTCCTGGTACAAGCAAATGCAAAAACACCAGCATTCAGTTGGCCTCAGAAATGGAACAATACAAAACCGGGAGGCTTGCCGCCGATTTCTGAGGTCAACCCGGCGAACCCCACAGGCGGATCACTAGTGTGAAGCAGATACGTGGGAGAGTTATGATCCCCTCGACATCGAAATCATAACAGCGCCGAAACAAAGGAAGAAGAAGAACATAAATTGGAAAATTGAGATTAAAGAAAAAAGCAACATCGTAAAAATGAGCTTGTAAAAAGATAGTCAGCGAATCGCCCGAAATCAAATTTTGACAGTACATGCCAGCCAGGTTTGAGATGCGTAATATGGCTCAAAATATCTACGAAATCCCAGATACGCTGTAAGTCCATTTTTTGGGTTCTGTTCTCTTCTAGTGGCTATAACTTTACCTTTGTAGAGTCATTGAGATACTTTTTATTTCTTAAGGAATTGAAAGCAGAGATTTGTAGTCCGTCCAAACCTGCATACGAATGCAAAATAAATTTAGTGTCACATAAATCATAAATTTTTTTTAGTTTACTTTTCTCCATTCGGAAATCGGCTTGAATGGTGAACCCATGCCATTAAGCGTATTTTGAAGTCGTCCACAAAAATCTTGTTGCTTCTCATGAGACTTATTTGTTAGATTTCTATATCCGTTTGAGTCTTCATCATTTCGACTCTAAATTGTTTCCGATTAGTTGTCCGTTTTCTATAAAAAATTACTAAATAAACACTCAAACATTCATTATGATAAGCTTTTGACTTACTTTTTTGTGCTTTCCATTGTTTATTTTTGTTTTTTTTTTTTTTTTTTTTTGTAATTAAAAATTTACTTCAGAATCGTCTCGGAATTGGCGCGAATGTAAAATGATACCTAGAAATTGTATGGAGTGCGAATGTGTTACGAATTAAGTAAACCATGTTGCCTACATTCGTTCAACTTTCTTTCGACGGATTCACTAATAGAACTAATAGAAAAAGTTTGGAAATTAATTGAAACTGTCACTTCGTACTTTAGTAGGGGTGAATATTATTAACTTTTTAGAAGATTATATTAGGGGCCAGTTATAGCATTCATTGAAAAAATTGGTTTCAATAAAAGATCCTGTCAGTTGCTGATTACAACCAATTCTATGCATTTGAGTTTAGAGTTGATCATTGAAAAGAAAACTGACATTTGAGAGTAAAAAGAGAATCGAACAGATTCAGTGAAACGATTGTGTTTCATATTAAATAAACGATAATCAGCATTTCATTGAAATTGATTTCTATCATTGAAATAACAAAAGTTTATTTAAAAGAAAGTTTAAATCAGAATTTTGTATTGTATAGAGTAAAACAATTCTACTACTTATTACTTTTATTTTGCTACCAATTTGTTTGTTTATTCGTCTTAAAAATGGGAATGAAAATTTTCAATGATGCATTTCGATGAAAGCTATAACTGGCCCCTTAGTCTACAAATAAAATTAAAATTTCAAAAAAATTCTACCAGCTTTTGAAATATCGAATTTTAAGAAAAATTTTAAATTTTTTTCTTATAAAAAAAGTTGAATTCTTGGAAATAAAATAGATATTCGTTGATGATATCCTTAGTAAAATGTTAAAAATAGTAACATAAGCGTCTAATTTATTTTAAAGTACATTACATAAAATGGTAACATTAGTATT
Organism: Chrysotoxum bicinctum; assembly: GCA_911387755.1. NCBI lineage: Eukaryota > Metazoa > Arthropoda > Insecta > Diptera > Syrphidae > Chrysotoxum > Chrysotoxum bicinctum. The sequence continues at coordinate 60,611,228 of OU426987.1, read as the reverse complement.
TCACAATTTTTTATAATGTTGCCGAATTTCTCAAAAAAGCTCATTTGATATTTTTTCCAAATTCGCCATCTTACGATTTTTAAGTATATTATATAAAAGATTTCTAAACAAAAGTTCTTTTATTAAAAAATACTGGTATACATACAAAAATAAAAAAAATTAAAAAATACGTTCAAAAATCTCGTTAGCGTCTTCAACAAATTTGATAACATTTTTTCTTGATATGTAGTTACATTTTTACAGTTTATCACACAGGTTTTTCTTTTTTTTTAAGACCAAAAATAACGGTACCTGCCATACGAATTTTTTTCGAAATTTTATATTTTTTTTTCTCAAAAACTGTCCAACAAATTTTTTTAAAAAAAATTTCATTTAGTTAAAGCTAGGTAATGGTTGAAAAAAAAATTACAAAAAATGGTTATTTTTGGCACCCCCCTTGGAACCATTTTTTTTCTGATTTTCTCAAAAACGGTACCACCGATTTTGATCATTTTTTTTATGTTGAGGCTCGCCACCAGTGTCAATATTATTGTGTATTGAAATTTTCAAAGAATTTTTTTTTTTTATAAAAATTTCAATTTTTTTTTTAAAACTCAATATTTCGAAAACCCCATCCTCGATTTTTTCAAAACTTGCTAAATAAAAGATTTTGAATACATGTACATTATAAGTTGTAAGAAAAAAAATTATTTTACCTACAAATAACGTTACCTTCCATACAAATGTTAAAAAATGGTTTTCGAAAATCGTATTTTGCTCCAAAACGGTTCCGAGAATTTTGCTAAATATATTTTTTTCTTTTGATTGATTTTTACGATGTAATTAAAAATATTTTTTTTTTTTTTTGAAAATTCGATATCTCAGAAACGGCTGAATATTTTTGTTTGTAAATTTAATTTTTATTTGAAAAATAATAAAGACTTTAAATTGGCGTACCAAAATTTTTTCTTATAAACGTTTTAAAATTTTGTATATTAAAGCTTATTTTTTTAAGAAACCAGTACATACTTATCATTTTTGTTCTTGCATAAGTTAATCACCCCAATTACCTATGTCGTCTCGTTTTTTCGACGTCTCTCGTTTTCTCTGTCGTCTCGTTTTTTAAATGGCATTCCATAACTTCTTCGACGCGATGATTTTGTAACAGATTTAAAAACGATGAAAAAGTAACAAACATCTGTCGAATTCAAAGGAAAGTCTACATACAATATTATTGCTCGATGTTCAATTAATGAACAAATGCAGTTTTTTTTTAATTATTAGAAAATAAATAAGTAATTAAAATGATAAGTGTTGAAATGTATTACATTTATTAGTTTCTTTTCTTTCCATTCCATGTTTATAAATTTAGGATTAAGAAAAATCTACGTATTACGCTTGTGCAGCTAGCACAACTCTTACAAAACTAAACAGCCTACATGAGCTTACATTAAATTAAACGCTGCAAGGGCAGCGTTGGAGCTGGTTTATTTGCAATGGGCGACGCTTTCAAAAATGGCGGGCTTATTGGAGCCTCGATCCTTTTGTCTATTATTGATGTAATATGTGTGCATTGTGAGCATATGCTTATTAGAGCGTCCAAACGAGCTGTTTTGGCCACAAAAGGTGCTACATTATTAATTTTGATTGTTGCTGCCTTAGGAATTGGAACTGGAACCTATCAAAGTATAACGCAAATTATTAAAGAATTCAAATTGTGATAATGTTTGAGTACATAATTCGAACTTATGAGGATTGCATGATATTGTATACTGAATTTTACCCACTGTTACTTTGTAAATGTTTAAATATTAAGAAAAACAAATGATTGTTAATTGTATTTTATTGTAAGATATTAGAGTCTTATTGTTATTTTGTAAATATTATTACGTTAGTATATGTACTTTAAAATGCCAGAATAAGTAAACTAAATAAATTTCCTCTTGGATCTTAAGATGTGTTGTCTCTCCTAGCAGTGTGCTCCTTTAATTTGTATGACTGATATTCCTCTTTTCTTCCTTTGCTTATACTTTCATTGATCTCCAAAAGCGTAGCTCTTTTTTGTTTAATAGCGAAAGCCTATGTTGCTGTTCTTGTGGCTCCGGAACTTCACCCGCAAATTCGGTGAAATTATCTTCCATATTTAAAGCGATTGCTTCTAAATACTTAAGTAAAATACCTGCACCTGCCTGAGTTTGGGCTAATGCAGACTCAGATGAAGTTGGCAAGGGGTTTGCAAGCAAATTGGGTTGGGATACAGTGATTAAATTTCGACTTGGGTTTAACCACTCCTAGCTGCTTTTATTTCCTTTAAATTGCGGATTATATTCTTCTTCGCCCCAAACATAATAAGAGCAAAAACATTAAGAATTTGTCTATAATTATGGAATAAGCGATTCAAAACTTTTGCAAAGCATCTCCATCTCTTACTGGAGGACGTTTTTTGTATCCCCTTCAAAAAAAACCCTAACTGCTCGTCTTCTTCCTCAGATATACGAGCGTCTGGAATTGATTTTCATTTGTTAATTACAACATTGTAGTATTTAGTATAGTACAACAAATTTAGACAAATATGTACTTGTTTTACTTATCGTAAACAAATTCGATAAAATAAATTATTGAACAAGAATACTTGCAGTTTTGCGACCTTCTATGTCTCTGTCGTGTGTAAATTTTTTAACGAGAGATATCGTGACAAAAGTTGGAAACGACTTATGGAATGCAGATCGTGTCAGGTCGTATATTTTGCTGTCGTTTACGACATCGGTAATCGGGGTGAATATTTGCCTGAATCACATGGCATTCTGTTTTTAGCTCCAACTACTAAAGGTGTTGGTTTAGTCTATTAAAAAAATTAATTTTATCCTTATGAACAGTTTTTCTCTAATAACATTCATTCAAAAAACAATTCTTAGTCGTTTACATAAGAGCAAGTTCGTGCGACCCAGTCGTGCATTTTATTTTACATTATGACGTCCTTAACAGTATAGTATATTTTTTTTGTATTAGATATTTCAAAATAAGATCAATGACATTTTTTTAAAATTAACACGCGCTCAAAGGTTTATTGTGATACAACTTATAATTTTCAACGTTAACATAGCATGAGTGATGGTGAAATTGTTCTTGAATGTTTGAAAATTGAAATGGTAAGAGAACAGTGTCGGTTAAGTTCGTAAGATCTTGTTGTGCGACTAAAAAACGAATCTCTGTATTTGAAGGTACGTCCAACATTAGGCGTGAGGATGAACTGATGAGCATTCCTAGCGAAACTGGTATCACGGAGGGAACTGATTGGGGAGAGGCATGATTCCATTACAGTTCTGTGTCCTATCAGTTTTTACGATCGGTTATGCATTCTATCCAGTAAATGAAGTGAAAATTAGGCTTCACCTGACAAAGTTAGTTATACCCGAATTTTAGACACATAAACACTTTATAAATTATATCCAGATCAGTGATTGAAAAATTTCTTAAACCTTAAGAGAAATCCTAAGTATTTGGCTGTGTTTTTAAGCGGTCTCTTCAGAATTTGGTCATACCAAGTACTGAGAGCTTTTTGGTGAAGTGTCATGGGAGTATATTTCTCTTCAACCACAATAGATAGCATTAAGTTTTCGAAGCATTAAACTCCACATGACTTTTTATAACTCAGTTAACAATGCTAAAAAGATCAGAAATTAATGAATTTATCATTCGATACCGATGCAGTTCCAATTCAGAACGAGATTGACGTGAATTTGAGAACGAGTATGAGAAGCTGATGATAGAATCGTCGGCAAACATGAGGACTAAGTACTAAGGCTCTTGTTTGACTGTTTAATTTAAAGATTTAATTTAAACGTATAACTTTCATTTCATTTAAAAATAAAAATATGGTCACCGTATAGATACTGAAAACTGGGATTGCAGTATGTATCCAATATAGCTCGTTAAATATGGATGCATAGCACATTTATGAAGATGGATGGACGGATTTATGGGTGCAAGTTGCATATATGATTAGCCTAAGGGCCGCTGTGTATGCATACCATCGAATAATAGAAAATGGGTTCTTTTCTTACTGTTACTCTTAAGCCAACAAATGAAGTGTGCAACCCTATTTTACTGTCATGCGTGAGCATTACTTGTGAATATTATTGTCATATAGAGTTGAGTTAATAGAACGCATACGCCCACTTCACACAATGGGTTCTTATTCCTACATCCTAACTTCATATATGACATTACTGTTGGTTATAAATTTTAACCGAAAATTTCACCGCTGTTGATAATCCTTGAAAGCTCTTGAAAGATTCAGATCATGAAATAAAAAAAAACCTGCATTTATTGTCCTAGAACTGCTTAAGAAATATGTGTAGAAGGTATACCTAATTTGGGTTTAAGCTATGGCTGGAAATTGGGGGAAGACAACAATGTGTTGAAAAGATAACAATGGACCACGATGACACTTATGGAAACAAGCTAATTTAAGCACAGAAATCAGCCACCTCAATGAGGACTCCAAGTCGGAATGTCGCAGTGAAAAATAGAATTTATTTTTTTTTTATTTTACCAAATGAAATATGTAATCAGATTGACTGATGGAAGTGATCACAAGGGAGAAATCTATACTTCTGTACATTAGGAAAATTTTAATGATTTATCAAGGTAATCACATCTTAATTCTTTTTTTTTATACCGAAAGCATATTTGTTTGTATCCTTTCACACACGCACGATGGTTGGACGTAGTCTAATGAAAATTTGGCATCAAAATCGGTAATAACGTGAAACAAGGTTATACTCGTAAATTGCAGGGTACTTTTGTTTAAATCCAAGGCGGTAGTGAGACCTAGTTAAAAATAATCTCGAATTAATTGTATAGGCACTCAAAAAAATGCTCATTGACAACACTCATTGAACGAACAATGTCCTTCCAGGACCTAAAGGGATCATCTGCTTCCCATGTTTCAAAGTCAATGTTAAGAAAATCGTGTGGAGCTCCTATTTTCCGGAAAAACCTTGGGATATTGCTTGACACAATTTTTTGTTTAAGTTTTTTTTTCAAATGCAATGTTTTTCAAAGTTTTTAGAAACTTCTCTATAAAAATTTTCATCAAAATCCTTTGTGCCCATAATGAGAAACTCGAAAAGATGGGTACACCTTAGGTATGTACAGTCAGTAATATCTTAATTTTAAAATTGCTTGTATTAAATTATAGATCGTAAAAATGAATCTAAAGAAAACCGTTTTTATCGCGCTGTTTTCGAACAATACGATTTTCGGAAACCATTTTTTTACATTTGTATGGAGGGTACTGTTATTTTTAGGTAAGATACAATTTTTTTCTAACATTTTGTAGATTATATTGAGAAACTTTTATTTATCAAGATTAAAAAAAACCTAGCATGGGGTTTTCCAAATATTGAGTTTTAAAAAAAAATTGAAACTTTTTTTTTTTTAATACAAGTTTTTTTTTTTGAAAATTTGAATACACAAATATGTTCGAATTGCTGAGGAGCTTTAACATAAAAAAAAATTATCAAAATCGGGTGTACCGTTTTAGAGAAAATCAAAAACAAAAAAAGTTCCCTTTTTAACGATTATCTAGTTTTAACTAAATGAAATTTTTTTGTATCTTTCTCTTTTAAATGTTTTGAACACTTTCTTAGAAAAATAAGTATTTATAAAATTTGGAAAAAAATGGCAGGTTCGAAAAAAAAAGAAAAAAACGTGTGGGGGAAAATAAAAATTATATCTACCAAGTTTAAGGAAAATCGGGCGAGCCGCTTAGGCTGTAGTCGAACAGACAGAATTGCGAGACTCAGTTTTTCAGTCTTCGCTATCATCATAATGTCAATTTTGATCAAAATCTCGAGTTCTATTTTTTTCCGAATGCATAACTTCCCTTATAGTACCTACCTACCTTTTAAGTCGCCTGGGTATCATATGTACATTTTTTATTCCGAAAGTTCAAATTTCCAGTTTCTTTCTGTAAGTTTTGTGTTTTAGGCATGAACAACAAAGTAAAAGGGTGGCCCATTAAAAACTTAAATATTGAATTTTAAGAAGCACCCTCTCATACATATATGTAATATAAAAATATCCTAAATAAGCTTAATTATTGAATTTTTATTTTCTACAAACAACGTGGTACGATATTATAATATTATGTTGTGCTTAAGTTTTTTTGAAAATTTTCATCAACATTTCAATTTAGTCCGTTAGTAAGAATTTTGTTGACATATAAGGCAGTGATTTTTACAACAAATTAGGCCTTTCATTTTGCATCAATTTAAAGATTCGATAATTAAAATCCAAATTTTAGGATTTGTAAGGCAACCATATTGATAAGTTTTTCTGGTAGAAATGTTCTATAAGCTTTCGCATTTTGAAAAATGAAACTTAAATTGATTGTGGCCCCACAACATCTTGCAACATGAATTCTAATGATTTTTATAGTAAATGTAGTCATTTATTTCATCCTAATTTTAAGACTGTAATAATGCGTAAGCCAAAAAAATGATTATATGATAGGTACCTACCAGTCAGTAATATTCGAATCGAAATCAATTGTACCGTTTTTGAGAAAATAAAAAAAAATAGTTCTATGGGAGAGACCGTTAATAACTAAGAACTAATTAATGATTAATAAATGAATGGTAAAAAAAGCGATTACAATCTTTAAGGGGTTTTCGAGAAAAATATGATATTTGAAAGCCATTTTTAAACATTTGTATGGTGGGTATCGTTATTTTTGGATAAAAGAAAAAATTGATTTCCTTAACTTGTAGAAACATAAACAAACTATTGGCCATTACGGATCGTTTATAGCCTAAGTCTATTGACTACAACTCTCAAGGGAGGCAACCTACAATTTTCTACCGGTTTCGAACGACAAATAAGCAGTACTTTTCATGACTACAGATATTCCTGGAGGATTTATCACTATCTTTCAAGAGGTAGAACTTTTCAGCGGCTGAGAATAGAACCCGAAATCCTCTGCATGGCAGTCTTACCTTGAATTATTTGTTTGAAAATTTGAATACACAATACCACAGTATCAAACAAACTTTTAACGATCTGCAGCATACAAATAAATTCATCAAAATCAGTTGTATCGTTTTTGGAAAATGGAAAAATACGAAATGGTTTTCATTATCGACAGAAAGGATTTTAATGAAATAATTAAGTTTGAAAAACATTACATTTCAAAATATTCAAAAAAAAATTTTGAGTTTAATTAATAAAAATTTAAAGTTGTTGTCCCAAAATTATTTTCTTAAAAATATTTTAAAATTTTGTTTTATTTTTTCATTTTTACTTATACTTAAGGCTTTGTATATACTCATATATAACCTATAGTATTATCTTTGTATATAAAACTTATAGTACTATCAAGAAGATGAAAGTTTGTGGCGACATCTTAAGGCTAGGGACTGCAATTGCTAGATTTGTCTTTGCTAAATTTAATAATACAATGTTCTCTTTTTTACTACTTGTTTTGTATGTTATCCTACTCTCCACTGTAAAAGCGTGCGCTTATTTCTGCGCCACCACCAGGGTAGCGTTCGCAATACAAAATCACGCTCCATGATAATACTATAGGTTATATAAACAAAGGTATTATCATGGAGCGAGATTTTGTATTGCGAACGCTAGCCTGGTGGTGGGGCAGAAATTAGCGCACGCTTTTACAGTGGAGAAATAGGATAACATACAAAATATGTAGTAAAAAAGAGAATATTTTATTATTAAATTTAGCAAAGACAAATCTAGCAATTGCAGTCCCTAGCCTTAAGATGTCGCCACAATCTTTCGTCTTCATGATAGTACTATAAGTTTTATATACAAAGCTTAAGGTACTATACGCAAGTTTTTCATTTGAAAACAAAAAATAGAACTCGAGATCAAATTTGGAGCTATTTTCTACAAACTGGCTACTTAAGCGCCGTCGTCGGTGGCTCCCTAGAGGAGAAATGCACGACTGAGTCGCACGAACTTGCTCCTATGTAAAAGACTAGGAATTTTAAAATGAACGTTATTACAATTAGAGGAAACTGTTCATAAGGATACATTTTATTTTTACTTGCGATATAGGTACTATAAGGCAAGTTCTGCATTTGGAAAAAAAATCGAACTCGAGATTTTGATCAAAGTTGACATTACGATGATAGCGAAGACGAAAAAAGTGGGTCTGACAATTCCGTCTGTCTGTCTGTATGTCTGTATGTCTGTATGTCTGTATGTCTGTATGTCTGTATGTCTGTATGTCTGTATGTCTGTATGTCTGTATGTCTGTATGTCTGTACCTCGAACTACAGCCTAAACTACCGGACGTATTTTCTTCAAACTCGGTAGTTAAGGGTCTTCGGTGATTCCCTAGAGGAAAAATTGAAATTTTTTTTTTAGCTCCAAAACTAAGGGTACCCCCCATACACCCGTAATGCAAAATCTTATTTATCTCGAAAACGGCTCTAACGATTTTGATAAAAAAAATTAAGTGTGATATTATGGACATGAACTATATTTTGGTGAAAAAAAAATTTGGGGGGAAATGTTATTAGGGGTACCTGTCATAGAACGGGTTTTTTGATTTTCGAATTTCTCACCAACGGCTCTAACGATTTTAACCAAAATTTTTATGCAGGAGCTGCTTTGCATTTGAAAAAATATAAACTAAATTTTTTTTCGAAAAAATAGTTTTTGGATTTTAAAAAAAATAATACAATTTTTTTTTTTGAAAATTCAATATCTTGAAAACCGATACAAGATTAAATTTTTAAATTACGTTTTAAAATGTATTTTATTAAATACTAACAATTTGCATATCAATTTTTTTTATACAAATTTTAAGGAAAATTTAGTACACAAAAAAACATGTTTCAGTGTGTCTGTATGTCTGTACCTCTCACTACAGCCTAAACCCTTGGACCTATTTCTTTCAATCTCGGTAGTTAAGGGTCTTCGGTGATTCCCTAGAGGAAAAATTGAAATTTTTTTTTTAGCTCCAAAAATAAGGGTACCCCCCATACACCCGTAATGCAAAATCTTATTTATCTCGAAAACGGCTCTAACGATTTTGATAAAAAAAATTAAGTGTGATATTATGGACATGGACTATATTTTGGTGAAAAAAAAAATTTGGGGGGAAATGTTATTAGGGGTACCTGTCATAGAACGGGTTTTTTGATTTTCGAATTTCTCACCAACGGCTCTAACGATTTTAACCAAAATTTTTATGCAGGAGCTGCTTTGCATTTGAAAAAATATAAACTAAATTTTTTTTCGAAAAAATAGTTTTTCGATTTTTAAAAAAATAATACAATTTTTTTTTTGAAAATTCAATATCTTGAAAACAGATACACGATTAAATTTTTAAATTACGTTTTAAAATGTATTTTATTAAATACTAACAATTTGCATATCAATTTTTTTTATAAAAATTTTAAGGAAAATTTAGTACACAAAAAACATGTTTCAGTCTGTCTGTATGTCTGTACCTCTCACTACAGCCTTAACCCTTGGACCTATTTCTTTCAATCTCGGTAGTTAAGGGTCTTCGGTGATTCCCTAGAGGAAAAATTGAAATTTTTTTTTTAGCTCCAAAACTAAGGGTACCCCCCATACACCCGTAATGCAAAATCTTATTTATCTCGAAAACGGCTCTAACGATTTTGATAAAAAAAATTAAGTGTGATATTATGGACATGGACTACATTTTGGTCAAAAAAAATTTTGGGGCAAAATGTTATTAGGGGTACCTGCCATAGACCGGTTTTTTTGATTTTCGACTTTCTCATTAACGGCTCTAAGGATTTTAACCCAAAATTTTTAGCAGGAGTCCTCTTAAGTTTAAAATAATATTGTATATAAAAATATTCGAAAAAAATATTTATTGGGTTTAAAAAAAAAAAAAAAAATTTTTTAAATCAATATCTTCAAAACCTATGAACGATTATTTTTTGAAATTATTTCCTAAAACTAATATTATTAAATACTTAAAATTCGCATCCCACATTTTTTTCTTGAAAAATTTTAGAGAAATTTCTTATATAAAAAATTTATTTAATAATAAAACGATTTTTTAAGGTTTATTTGCATAAATTCATATTTTTCCGGAAACCAGACGGCAATTTTATGCATTTGAACATTATTATCTCATTAAATCCATGTTTTATATTTATAAAATGTATCTCAAATTCCAAAGTTATTTTAAATAAGAGCAAGTTCGTGCGATCCAGTCGTGCATTTTATTTAAACTCTCTTAGTAGTAAGAATAAAAATTATAAGTCGTTGTGGTGGTTTCTTAAAAAAATAAGATTTTATAGACAACATTTTAAAACATTTCTAAGAAAAAAATTTGGTACGCCAACTTTAAGTTTTTATTATTGTACGCATGAAAATTAAATTTCCGAAAAAAATATTAAACCACTTTTTAAAATACCGAATTTTCCACAAAAAAAAAAGACTTTTTCCCAAAAATTCAAAAAATATTTTTTTAAGGTTTTGAAATGCAATGTTTTTTAAAGTTTTTTTATTTAAATAAAGATTACAAAAATTAATTAAAAAAAAAATATTAAAATTCAACTCACCGTTTTCGAGAAAAATACGATTTTTGAAACCCACTTTTTAACATTTTTATCGTGGGTACTTATATTTTTAAGTAAAATGTAAAAAAAGTGAAATTTTAAATCACATTTTTTTTCTCACATCTTGTAGATTATATTGAGAAACATTTATTTATCAAGTTAAAAAAAAATCTAGCGTGGAGTTGAAAAAGTGTTGAAATTTTCTTAAAAATCCAAAAATAGTTTTTTTGCAAATTTGAATACACAATACTATTCAAATTTTTGAGGAGCCTTAGCAAAAAAAAAATGATCAAAAACGGTCGTAGGGGAAGGTGGCCTAAAATGGCCCCCTAAGGAAAATGTGACATTTAAACTTAAATGTTATATTCCTTGCAAAGCTTAATTAATATCGCTTACATTTTTTTACTCTACGAGTTTAAAAAGTTTCAAAAAATATTTAAAGTATTTAATTTTCAAAAACTCTCCAAATTCCAACGATCAAAATTGTCCGGGTAAAATGGCATACTGGTATGCCTTTTACCCTTGCAAGTAAACCAACTTGGCAAGTTAACCAAAACCCATTTTCAATTTCATTCAAACTTTATCATAGTTGAAAGTAAAATAAACATAAACAATAATCAATAAAAAAAAAATAAAAACAACAATTCATTTAAAACAACTTCACTTAAACAAAATAAGGAAAAGTAGAAATTATAATAATACTAAATTATTGCAAGTACTTTTTTTTTGACGGTATTTAGGGCTTTTGTTAATGCATTATCAGTCCAGGACTGCGTATCTGTACATCGTTTATATTTTCCAACCATTTTCAATATAAAAAAAATGAAAATATGAGGGTAAGTATAAAATGCCACACTGTGCCATTTTAGGCGAGTGCTTAGTAGGCCATTTTGCCCGTTTAGGGTTCTTTTATTTAAGTTTTAATTCTGAACACACTGAAATGGTTATGGGCTAACTAATTTCAGAAATACTAAATACTTACATTCATTTACTGTTTTCTTCAAAATTGAATGTTGTTTTATAATTTTTTTTTTGTCAGCAAACTTTTTACAACATTTTATTGGTTCTACTTTTGTAGATGGCTAGAGACAGTTTGACCTGTAAAATTTCAAACAATAGCTTGAATCTATAGCTTGAATCTGCTAATATTTCGTTTATGCCAGTGATGCCAGATACACTAAAGAATTGTGTTACCACAACCTTCTAATTCTGTTCGATTCTACAATTTCTAGCAAGGGGACCATTTTACCTAGGTGGCCATCTTCCCCTACCTGTTTTTGAGAAAATAAAAAACAAAACAAAAATGGTTCCATGGGGGATACCCTCAATAATCATTTTTCGGAAAATTTTTTTTCAACCACTACCTAGATTTGACCAAATGAAATTTTTTTGTATTTTAATGTTTGAAATCTCTATCTGTCTAATGGTTTTTGAAAACAAAATTATTTATAAATAATAAATAATTAATACCGTTATTTTTGGTCTTATAAATAAAGAAAAAAAACGTGTAGGGGGGGAGGAAATCAAAAATGATACTTAGCAAGTTTAAAGAAATTCGGCCGAGCCGTTTAGGCTGTAGTCGAACAGACAAACAAGCAGAATTTCGAAACCCACTTTTTTGGTCTTCGCTATCATCGTAATGTCAACTTTGATCAAAATCTCGAGTTAGATTTTTTTTTTACAAATGCATAACTTGCCTTACAGTACCTATAAGTCGCAAGTAAAAAATTAAAATTAATTAAGGACATGGACTTTTTTTTTAAGAACTTTTATATATATTTTTTTTCTCAAAAACTGTCCCACAGTTTAAAATAAAAAAATACAAAAAATTTCTTTTAGTTTAACCTAGGTAATGGTTGAAAAAAAAATCAAAAAATAGTTATTTTTACCCCCTTAGAACCAGTTTTTTTGTTTTCTCAAAAACCGTACCACCGATTTAAATAATTTTTTTATGTTAAATTTTCAAAAAAAAAATTGTTTGGATTTTTAAAAAAAAATTTCAATTTATTTTTTTGAAGACTCAATATTTTAAAAACCCCTTGCTCGATTTTTTTAAAACTTGATTAATAAAAGTTTTTTAATATAATCTACAAGATATGAGAAAAATAATATATTTTTTCTAAAAATAACAGTACCGTCCATACAAATGCTAAAAATGGTCGAAAATCGTATTTTTCTCGAGAGCGGTTCCCATAATTTTGCTTAAAAATTTTTTCTTTCGATTACTTTTGCGATCTATAATTTAATAAAAAAAAATTGAAAACAAGATATTAATGACTGTACCTTTTTTTATAGAGAAGCTTCTAAAAATTTATAAGAACATTGCGTTTCAAAACTTTGAGAAAAATTATTTTTTTTTTTGAATTTTGAAAAAAATTTTTTTTTGAAAATTCAATATATCTCAAAAACGGTTCAATATTTTTTTTTTGTTAATTTAATTTTTATTCGAACAGTAATAACAACTTTAAATTGGCGTACCAAAATTTTTTCTTAAAAATTTTGTATATGTATAAAGCTTATTTCTTAAAGGAAACAACTAAAACGACTTATAATCTTTGTTCTTGCATAAATTTATATTTGCATAGCATTCTGTTTCTATCCCTTTCTAAAAGAATTTAAAAAATAAAATGTATCCTTATGAACACTTTTCTCTTATAACATTCATTTTAAAATTCCTAGCCTATTACATAGGAGCAAGTTCGTGCGACCTAGTCGTGCATTTTATTTCTAGTAAAATTTCTTTTTAAATTTGTTTGTCTTTTACATAAGAGTAAGTTCGCGAGATCAGTAGGTACTCGTAGTTCAATTTATTTTTTAAACCGATGTAACGATTTTAGTTTCTTTTTTTTCATTTAATTAGAGATTTTTTTTTGCATTTAAAAAATGGATTTTGAAATTATTTTTTTACTAATAATATTAATGTTGTAATACATACATACATTAAGGGGGTGGCCGTGGCGCGATGGATGTGTGCTCGCCTGTGAACCTCATGATCACAGGTTCGATCCCTGCCGTCGTCTATGTCATTTTAATTCCATTAAAAAAACCTTCTAAAATTGTCATCAATGGGTTGCTGGTTTACTCATTACATGTTGTTCAGGCATAACACTAACAACATGTAATTGAGTTAAGCTAGTATGCCCAGCAAGGATGAACACGAATAAAATAATGTGAATTATAAGTGACATAGAAATAAGACACGGCATTCTCTGCTTTAGTTCAGCCGCCATCCCTGGAGATAAAATATCTGAGACAACAACCTTCAGTCTCAGAACATCGTGCCACACATCTTTCCTATCCTTCTTTCTCTTCCGTAACTTCACGCCCGCGCTGTGTTGAAACATTTAAAGGGTAATCATAATCCCTTGAGCGCGGGTAGATTATAAAAAAAAAAAAAAAAATACGTACAATAGCTACAATTTTTTAAATCCTATTTTCAAATTATTAATTCGCATTCACTGATGTGTGCCTTATAAAATAACGAATAATTATTGCAAAAAGCATTTTTATTATGCGGTTCTACAAGTTGATAAACGATACATTTGGCAATAGGTATTACTAATTATAATAATGTCAAACACGCCAAAACTGCTGTGAGTGTCTTTGTGGTACCCGAAAATATTCTTGAAATTTTGATTTAAAAACAATGATATCTAATATTTTGTATACTATGGGTCGTATGCTCGATGAACATCAAACTCTAAGCTTAGGTATGAACGTGCGCGCACATTCGAGAACAACAAAGAGCAGCATTGCATTAAAAATATTCCTTAAAATCAACAAGTAAACTCTGTCTATCAATCTATATACACAAACACATATGTATATGATATGTATATAAAATTATTATATCGACCAAGGACTTCGTTCGATTCCAATAAGAATATTTCTTACTGTAAATATAGGGGTTGAAAAAATGCACAGTACAATTTAAAAATGTTCCCCGCCATCTAGGATACAGTAGCTGTAGCTTCTGCCAAACATTTTCAGTGCTCGCAGAGTGTGTTAATATCCAAAAAATATGCAAGATTTTTTTACTAATAAAATTAGTATATGAGCTTTTTTCAAGTTTGAAAATTATTTATTCAGTTAAATATTATTACCTAATAATTCTTCAAATATTAACTAACTACTAACTGTTTATCAAAATTAACAAGAAAAAGGTGAAGAAATGTAGGTAAGTTGGTTTTAATAGCAAAATTATAAAGAAAGCTCTGACATTCTTTTGTTTTTAAAAAGGTTGTTGTCTTGGAGAAAAATGAAATTGAGGCAATTATGAATTTCGTGAAAAAAACAATTTTTTGTTTCACGATAAGTTGTATAATTTATTATAATAAGCATGCATAGTATAAACCATTATTCACAAATTCTTAAATCATTTTGTTTTTCAATTTATTGATTGGAATTCAATTAATCAATTAAAAACAAAATGAGATAAATAAAATATACATACAATAATAATAACAATAATAAATAAATAAACAAAATAGTAAAAGATACAAAAAAAAGAACAAAGACGAGAAAAACAGTAAAAAGAAAAGATGTGAAAAGAAAATAGAAAATAATTTAAATGAAGAAAAGAAGAGACCAAAAAAGAATAAGATTCAAATTAAAGTTCAAGTGACCTTGCATTAATTTAGAGGTCCTTTGAAGTTCAATTAAAAATAAAACAAAATAAAATTAAAATAGATCGCCTGGTTGGATTCGCTCAAAATTCTATTCAGAGCATATTTACGATTTTCTCATAAAAGGTTCTAGAAATTTTGATAAACTTTTGGACTTATTCAGTTGAAATAAAGTCGTCCTATTTTTATTAGGTGCATCCACCGTACGTCAGTGAGTGTGAAATGGACATTTTTGACTGGATTTGAATTGTAGAAAAAATAAATAAAATGCAGATGATGCATTTTCAATAAAATCGTAGATAACTGTTTTTTGGTTTATCTGAAACTGTCAAATAATTTCACCAACTACTGTTTTTAATTTCACCAACTACTGTTTTTGTTTTCTTCTGTAGATAGCATATGCGCACGAAATTTATAGGGTGCTCATTAATTTTGGCCAAGCCGGTATATATTGCAAATCAAAATGAAACAGATATCTGAGCTTCAACCCAACCTAAATGTTTTTAAGTTGTAAGCGTTAATAAAAGCTTTTTAAGCTTACACTTAAAGATGAAAGGCTTTAAGTTTAGTTTAAGCTTTTTATTTCGTGACACAAGTATTGTATCTAGGGGTTGATGATAAACGCTTTCCAACCCTTAAATTTAATGTTCGTTTGGAAATACAAAATGCTCGATTTACTACATAAGACTCCCCACTTTGAACAATGTATTAAAATTGAAATAAAATGTTGCTAAATGACCGATTGCATCAGTTCAGTATTTATAACACTTGCCTTGACTCGTAAGGGAAACAGGTAAGATAGGTAATAGCACAGATAATAAACTATACAGATGTCTTATCCCCATAGAAAAAAATGTCCGACTTTTTCTTCTGAGCAGGCAGACCTATGAACAGGCGAGGAAGCTCTTTGCCTGTTCATAGTAAAGCACAGAAAGCTTTTTCTATTTCTCATCAAGCTCTTTTAGTGTGATCATATGTTTTCGCTCTCGTTTTGTAACACAAACATTGAGTGGGAAAAAAAGTTAAAAGGAAAAAATGTAAATTCGAGTGTAGGTATCTATTGTCTGCCCGTGTATAGAAAAAAAACCGCCAAAATAATCTTTTCGTTGCATTTACTGATTGAAGCCGAAGTAAAAGTTGATTCAAAGTGAATAAAAGTGTGATTTTAAAGTGGTTCTATTTGGTGTTGAGATATTCAAATTAAGTGAAATAAAACAGATTTTACCTTTTGTTAAACACCTACATAGGAAATATATTATAAGTGCCGAAAGACGAAGTGATTTATTTTTTAGATTGAGTTTTTTATATTTATTTTTTTTTTAGTTAGGTATATCGCTATTTGGATTTTTTAGGTATAGATTTTATCATTTAATGTACATATTATATTCTTTTTTGTTATTGCTTTTATTTTTGTTTATGGTAGATATAGGTATGTAAATATTTTTTTTTATATTTTTTTCTTACTTTTCCATATACACTGAGTAATTTTGCTCATAATCCTTCCTCCTTAAATTAACCAAGCTTAGATTTTCAGCTGAAATAAAGTAAATACCTACCTAGGTATAGGTACAATGTCTTGGCAAAGAATAAAGTGTGCTATTTCAAATTGTGAAGCTACAAAAAATGCGTTTCCCGATATAAAATTGTTTGCTTTCCCTAAAAAGGGAACTGATAAATATAATAAATGGTTAGCTTTAGCAGAGGACTCTCGAGATCATATAGAAAATCTTAAAAGGCCTTTTATATGCAGCAAACATTTTAAGAGCTGCTTTATTGGAAAAAATAAATTAAAACTAAATGCTTATCCGTCACTATTTTTAAAAAGGAATGAAAATATTTCTGGTTCTGGTGAAGACTCTATTTGTTTCGATCCAAGCAAAGCCGAAATAACATATTTAAAACGAAAAGATTTATTGTTGAATTCAAATGAACTAATGGCAGAGGAATTAAACCTAGCTTCAAAAAAATTGTCAACGAAAAGTTTTAATGATGACGTTGAATTCAATTGCTCAAACTGTGAAGCCCATATAAAAAGACAATCTTTTTATATTAAAAGAATTGCAAAGCTAAAAGAAATTAATAAAAGCCTCAGAGTGAAAATAAAAGCAACACGAAAACCAAAAGCAAACGTGTATAAGAAAATTCGTCGCCTACAAGAAGATAAGAAAAGGCTGCAGGCACTTGCAAAACAAGATATACAAGAGAGAGTTGACATTTTGCCAGGCTTAAATCAAAATACAAGGACATTTGCGAGACTTATTTTATCGCAGAGTATAAAAGAGTACACAGAAGAAGAAAAATGGGTTTCACAATGTATTTTTTTCCGTTCGTCTGCAGGCTACAACTTTTTGAGAGATCAGATTGGATTACACTTGCCACACCCATCTTCTTTACATAGATGGATTAATATTAAAAGCCTTTCTCCAGGATTAAACAAAAATGTTTTAGACGAAATAGAGAAAATAACATCAAAGTTATCCACAAAAGAAAAAGAAGTTGTTTTAATTTTTGATGAGATGAGTGTTCAGGCAAACCTTACATATAATAAACACAAAGATATAATTGAGGGTTTTGTTGATTATGGAAGAAATCAAAGATCTGAGATTTGTGCTAAATCAGCGTGCGTTTTTATGATTCGCAGTGTTTGTGGAAACTTCAAGCAAGTCTTATATCATGTCATTTGTCCAAGTAATATACCTACAGAACAACTTGAGGTTGAAGTTTATAACTGTCTTGATATATGCGCAGAACTTAATCTGAATGTGAGAGCAATTTGCTGCGACCAAGGACCTACAAATCGAAGCTTGTATAGTAAATTTAGCCTGGATGAAAAAAATTGCAATTTTGTTTACAGACAAAAACCCATTTTCGGAATGTACGATATTCCACATCTTTTAAAAAGTATTCGAAATAATCTTCTTAAATATAATTTATCAACTACTGATGGAATTGTTAGTTGGAAAATAGTGGAATATCTATACAATACAGAAAGATATAATACCACTAAAATATGCCCAAAGCTAACGTCCGCACACATTGAACCGACAGAATTTCAAAAAATGAATGTAAAGTTGGCTGCACAAGTATTAAGTAGATCTGTAGCTTGTGGAATCGAGGCTTTAATAAAATTAAATAAATTTCCTGCACACTTGGAACAGTTTGCAAAGCCAACAGCTGAATTTATAAGCAAGATAAATCGGCTTTTTGATCTTCTTAATGGAAAACCGGCAATAAAAAGGAATGATCAAAATGTAAACTTTATACAAGAAATGAAGCTTTATATACTTAACATTGAACTGATTAATGCAAGGAATAAGTCCTTTTGCTTCAATGGTTTGGCCTTAACTATTGAAAGTATCATAAGCGTACGCGAATCATTATTTATAGATCACAATGACTTATATTATATTTATGTGAATAAATTCAATCAAGATCCATTAGAAAACTTATTCGGAAAGATAAGAGCTCGAAACATTAACAAAAGTAATCCAAGTGCTTCCGAATTCGGTTCTCTGCTAGCCAAAGTTATAGCAATGAAATTTGTGTTCAAATCCAAATTCTCCAACTGCGAAGAAGACGACTCGGAATATCTGAAAGTGGATTGGAGAGCCATTTTACAAAGTGATACGGATGATCAAATATCGATTACATATGAGCTACCAGAAAATGAAAAGTCTGAAAGTTTGGAAAACGATATGAATCTTAGCAACACTTATATTATGTCTGATGAAGACGCGATATCGATTAAGGTGCCGAAAATCAATGATCTTGCTACCAGATATTTTGCAGGCTATTGTCTTTTTAAGTCAATACAAAAAATGAATAAAATATGTGAAAATTG
The DNA here is from genome assembly GCA_911387755.1 of Chrysotoxum bicinctum. Classification (NCBI taxonomy): domain Eukaryota; kingdom Metazoa; phylum Arthropoda; class Insecta; order Diptera; family Syrphidae; genus Chrysotoxum; species Chrysotoxum bicinctum. The sequence goes on along the minus strand of OU426987.1, from coordinate 60,592,209 downwards.
TATTCAAGTAATGTCCAAAGACAAGCACAATTTTGAACTTACAGAGGTATTAATAAAATTAAAAGAATATGAAAATTCAAAAGAAAATACAGTTCTCTTGTGGCCATCTCAAATTTTTTATCAAGTGTGCAGTCTTCATGTACAAATATTTTCAACATTTTTCAAAAAAACACCTTTTGTGTCTAAGCTGAGAGAAAAAATAATCAAAGAATGCATAACTGCAACAAATAGCCATTTCCCAAGCTGGTTCAATCAATCTGATAAATGTTATGAACATAAAATAGATATTATAAATTTTTTAATTGTGGTTTTGCTCTGGAAAAACTGTAAATGGGTTATCGATAAAAAAGATAATAAGATTAGAAACCCCAAAAATAAAATCAAAAAATTGCTCAATGTAATGAATGCTTAAGAACATAAAACATGTACATTTTTCTAAATGATTAAGTTGGTGGTTGGGAGGGTGGGGGTCGATATCCTGCCACGTCCTCGTTCGTGACCCCTGGAAACTATTTAAGCAATGGTGATGTACATATAATTGATATAAGAAATCCATCAGGGAAGTTAGGTCTAAATAATGAAGTTAATATTTTTAAATTATGTTCAATACATAATGTAGTTATTTTTTGTATTGTTAATAATAAATGATTCCTTATTATTGTTTACCTTTGCTTAAATAGGCTAAGAGCAGTGATATTTATGTATGTTACTGTAAAAAGCCGAAATAATGAAATTCTAAAATTTACCGGTATATTCTAGAACAATTCTTACCAATGGTGCTGAGAAATTCTATGATTTACCGGTAAATTCTAGAAATTCATTACTTCGGCTTTTTACGGTAACATATATACTTACATATATGTTTTCATAGAAAGTTTGAGTTTGAGACAGGAAATGTTCAGAACATCGAAAAAATCGAAATAAGAACGGCAGATTAGGGAAAGGTGATTCACCTAGAATGTGACAAACAGCTAGAGCGTGTAGGTTGGGTCGAAAAAAGACAAAAATCGTATGGGAGAGGAGTCTAGGGGCCGGGAGGACAAGTTTCTAAAAAACTGACTTAAAACAAAAACAAAATTATTAAAAAACAACGATTACTTTTACAATGCCATGATAAACCTTTTTGTAAAGCCAGAAATCTCTTCTTTTACCTTGTTTTTAAATAAATCTCTTTTGGGAAATAATTTTTGAAATATTAATTTCAAAATTCAAAATTACAAAAAAAAACAAAAAAAAATTGAAACTGATTTTTTTCAAAATTTTACATTATTAAGTACTAATTTTGTTTTCAAAATTCAATGCTCTTTTTAGTTTTCAGTCAAAAACAGAAAACCGAATGCTAAAATATCTTTTAGTTTTTGAGAAAATTACAAAAAAAAAACATGAGAGGAAATTTTCTAAAATAATTAACTTAATACAGACAAAAGAATTATTAAAAAACAAAGGTAACTGTTACAACGGTACGCTATACTTTTTTGTAAAGCCAGAAAAATTTCTTTTTTTTCGTTTTTAAATTAAGTTGTTTTAGTGATCAGTTTTTCAAAAATTAATTTTCAAACTTTTATTTTTGAAGAAAAAATATTAAAAAATTGTGTTCAAACTGAATTATTAAGTACCTAGAATTTTCCTTTTTAATTTAAAATTTAAGTTTGAAAATTAATTTTTGAAAAACTGATCACTAAAACAACTTAATTTAAAAACAAAGTATAAGCAATGATTTTTGACTTTCCAAAAAAGTATAGATAGCATGCTGTTGTAGCCGTTACCGTTGTTTTGTAGTACATAATTTATTTTCTGTATTAAATCAAATCTTTTAGAAATTGCCATTCCACTTATTTTTAATTTTCTCAAAACCTAAGACATTTTAGCAACAGCATTGAATTTTGATTGAAAACAAAATTAGTACTTAATCACGTAAAATTTTGAAAAAAAAAAAATTAAGTTTGATGTGTAACCGTTGTTTTTAATAATTTTTTTTCTGTTTTAAGTCAGTTTTTTAGACGTGCTAAGGTGACGTCAACTTAATAGGACACTAATTTTCTCACCAAAAGAGCGATACAATTTTATTTTACTTAACTAATTAGCAATTAAATACGTAGTTTTCAATATACATACATATGTAAGTATGAATGTATATCGAAATCTGGGTCAATTATATTTGATTTTGAGAAGTTGACCTGCTAAATTGACGCAAACCAACATAGTGATTGATTTGTTTTTGCGTAACTAAGTACTTTTTGATCTGCAATGGAAAAAGTCACCTGCTAAGTTTATACACATCGATATGTTTATTCGTTATCGAGATATGGTCGGCTAAAAAACCCTTACGTACGTACATACACAAACAAAGGTATACCACTCAGGCATTCTATCTTAAATTGATGCATTTTTTCCCAGCGGCCTCGAAAAAAAGATGTCAAAATTTCAATTCGGCACAATTAGCTTCAAAACTTCCAATGGGAAGTAAAAATAACTCTGTACCTACTTATTCAAACATCGATTCACTGTGCGAACAAACATAAAATTATTTTCAATTTAAACTTCTTCTAGGTAAAATATGGTAGGTATTTAAATTATCTGCAATTTCAGACCTCATTTTCAGTAAAATTAAACCAAATCAGACATGCAAACATACAAACATTATGCATAGTGTACTTAATTGCATTTGTTGTGCACATCTATCTATACACACATTTAAGATCGACATTTAAGACGCGACGATTAATGATACCCACCCCACCCTAGTGAATGTCCATTCCAGTCCATATCAGAAACAAAAAAAAAGGAAACAATTTTTTTGCCTGTTTGGGTAGGAGAAGAGAACCAAACAAAAAAAGTTCAATTGAGTGCAATTTGTGACTTCTTATAAACTAAAGCTTTTAAGAAAGCTTTATTGGACGAATTTCGTTTCCATAGACATTTTTTCCCATATGCATGAGACATCTGTATAGTTTATTATCTGTGGTAATAGTGTATTCCGAATCGTTCCCTAAGGTTTATACTATGTATACAGACTTATTATAAAAAAAAATTACTTAATGTTCTGTCAACTAAATTCAGTCTTTGTCAAACAAGAAAAAACAAGAAGAATTTATGAACACATTTAAATACCTTTTGCTAACCTTTATCTATGATGTCAAGAACAAATCAATTTTTGACTGGTTTCAGCTGCTGATTCAACTATGTATGAATAGCTTAAATATTATTACCAGTTTTGGAATTCGATTCGAATTAATACTACCTAATAATTAGCTAATGGCCATTTGTAATCTGATTGAATTGGTTGAACCGTCGAATTCTCTTATTCGTGCCGTGAAATTGGAACATCAGATTATGGAAAAAGATTTAAATTGATTGTGAGAACTACCTGGTGGTCGCATCTATTAGTTTTAATTTGACAAATTCAAAATTTGAATACAACTAATAGAATTATTTAAATTAGGGAAGGATAGAAGTTTAGAAATTTAACAGAGTTATATTGATTGTTTTTTTTTTTTTTTCTTAACTCAGTTCAGATGAACACAAATTTGTTAACTCATTCCATCAGGAAGATAAATAGGTACATAAAATTAGTTAACCTTTTGGGGTGGTCGTCAAATAGCTTGCAATAGATACTGTAACTGACCATAATACACCTTCAAGAGCCCACAATTAATTTTAAAGTGCGAAAAGTATCCAACTTTTTTTGATATTGATCGATAGGCTTTTATGCGTTGAAAATAAACTCAGGCAGGGGCTGTGTGACACGTAGCAGCATCTTGTTGAAACCACATTTCTCGCTGTCCATATCATCCGATTAGGGCCACAAGAGTTTGGTTATCATCGACTCTGCGTTGACGGTATAATCGGCTGGCCATCGTCAAAATCCACACCAAACAGTGACTTTCTCTGGATGTATTGCAATTTGGTGGATCTCGTGTGGATTGTGGATTGAAATTCAGCACGTTGACGATCCAGTTCATCCAGAAATGGGCCTCGTCGCTGAATATTATTATTCGACCGAAATTGAGTTCTTCTTCTAAATTCTCGAGAGCCCTGTAAGCGAACACATGTTGTCTTTATTCGTTAACTCTGAGCTCCTGCGTCAGTTTAAGTTGTACGGGTGAAGGTCCAAGTCATGATGCAAAATTAGTCGAGTTACGGCCGAGTTCTTGTGCGCGTTGTGGAATTGACTACCTCGGGTTCTCCTCATGGACAGAGGCGATATTTTCAAAACGGTCGACTTAAGTTTATACACTTTGCGAATAGTCCTTTCGTGAGGACAATTATGGTGACCATTAAATGTTCGAATTGCAGAAATATTGCAAGAACAAAAGACCCACTTAGAATAAATAAATAAAACAATTTAAATATTTGTCTCTGTTGCTCTTCTTCTTCTTCCTTTGATTCGGCGCTGTTATGATCTCGATGTCGAGGGGATCATAACTCTCCCACGTATCTGCTTCACACTAGTGATCCGCCTGTGGGGTTCGCCGGGTTGACCTGAGAAATCGGCGGCAAGCCTCCCGGTTTTGTATTGTTCCATTTCTGAGGCCAACTGAATGCTGGTGTTTTTGCATTTATTTGTACCAGGAGTGTTTAGGCCTACCTTTCTTTTTATTCCGAATTGGAACGTTGTATGATATTGCCTTTTTGACGGGGTTTTCAGGATCTCTCCTTTGAACATGGCAATACCAACTGAGTCGGTCGTGTTCAATTTTTTGGGAAATGGTATTCTTAACATGAAGGCTTCCTCGGATCTTCGTACTTCTAATTCGATCAAGCTTTGTAACTCCTGCTGTCATACGAAGCATCTTCATCTCAGCTGCCGTTAGCTTACTCTCATACTTTTTGTACATTGTCCAACATTGTGAACCGTATGTGAGTGCTGGACGCACAACTGAAGTGTAGAGCTTTCCTTTCAGCTTAGGGGGCATTTTTCGGTCACAGAAGATAGCAGAATTTTCCCGCCACTTCATCCACCCTACGCTTACGCGATGATTGATATCGTCATCACAAGTAGCTTCGTTATTTATCATAGACCCCAGATATTTAAACTTTTCACACTTGGGAAGCACTACTCCATTCAAATAAATGTCTGGAATAGGCCTGTGTGGATCAGAAAATGGGCAGCATAGGTATTATGTCTTTTTCGCGCTTATGCGGTACCCACTTCCTTCTAGAACATCCACCCATACGTCAAGTGCTCGTTGTAGGGATATCGGGTCTTCACTTATGATGGCTCCATCGTCAGCAAAGAATAACTGATGTACTTTTCGATCCGTCACTTTGCCTTCAAGCAGGTAATCAAGAACTGTAATAAAGAGCAGGGGACTCAAGACACTTCCCTGGTGTACACCTACTGTGATTTCGAATTCTTCGGTGACGTCAGCTGCGCATCTTACTTTAGTAACTGCTCCATCATACATGTCCATAATTATCCGCACATAGGTTTCTGGAACTCCTCGTTGCCTGAGGGCCACCCATATTAGATCTCGTGGTTGCCGATCGAATGCTTTTTCAAAATCAACCAATACGACATGCAAATCCTCCAAAGAATCCCGATGTTTTTCCATAATTATTCTTATACTCTGGATTGCATCCGTGGTTGACTTACCCCCGACAAACCCACACTGGTCATCAGATAGCCTAATTATTTTTCGCAGTCGGCTACCCAAGACTCGCTCAACGATCTTCATGGTGTGTGACATCAGCTTAATCGAACGGTAATTATCACAGCTTCGAGTATCACCCTTTCCTTTATAAATTGGAAGAAGGTAACTTTCCCTCCATTGATTAGGCATGCGATCACCTCGTATAAGTTTGGAGACAAGAATCATGAGCCATCTAAACCCGATGTCTCCCATCTTTTTCCAAAACTCTGAGGGTATTTCGTCTGGGCCAACAGCTTTTCCCTTTTTGGAGTATTTTACCGCCTCACTAACTTCTTCGACTGTGACGTCGGATACTTCGCTTAAGTTAGGTGAAGCTATTGGAAAGTATAGCCTTGGAAATTTTTCGTTTAGAAGTCCGTCACAATACTGTCGCCACCTGTGAAGAATTTCGTTGTCTTCCACAAGTAGTTGGCCTTGAGCATTGTTAATGAACTTTGGCGAACAAATCTCCTGGGCATTTCTTCTTCTTTGAGCGGCTATTTTGAAGATAGTTGTGCCCTTATTCGTGTTTTGCCGTAGCTCTTGAATAGCACCAGCTGTCGGGGTAGACATTTCATCCAGCTCCCGATACAGGTTTTCTGTATTCTTTGCTTGAATTTGGGCGCACTTCTTCTTCGCTTTTTTCTTGCAGTTTCTATATTCCACTTCGAGGCGTGACTTTTGCTCTGTATCATTAGAGGGGCACTTCGACCAAGCCTTGAAAGCCATTTTCTTTTTACTTATAACTGATTTAGCTTCATCATTCCACCACCATGTTTCTTTGCCTTGTTGGTTGTGTCCTTTTGAAACCCCTAACAGTGTTTTGGCTTTTTCTTTGCAAGTTCTCTGTAGGAGATCCCACATACTTTGTGCTGTACACTCTTCGTTTCGAACTATATCGGTGCTGTTATACAGAACGTTTTGCATATTCGAAATAAAAGCTTCGCCTTTTTCCTTATCCAGATTATACCATTTGATCTTCCCAAAAGTTTTTGTATGTTTGTTGTCGTTCACTGTCTCCATAAAAAATTCTGTCAGTAGGAGACGGTGTTGGTGGGCGATCGCTTCTCCTAGTATCACTTTGCAATCTTTTACCCGGGGTTTCATGAAACTAGATACCAAATGGTAATCAATCTGGGTTTCATTTCCACCACTGCTGTAAGTGACCAGGTGTCGGCTTTGTTTGACGAACATGGTATTTAGTACGATAAGACCGTATGTTTTGCACATGCTCAGGATGTCTTCACCAGGAGGGTTCCTGGTGCCGTATCCGAGGCCTCCATGGCAATCTTCATAGTCTTCGTTTGTCTTCCCGACCTGTCCGTTCAAATCTCCGCCCACGAACAAAAACTCTTCCTTTGGGATGTCCTTAAGTAGATTGTGAAAGTCTAGCCAAAATGCATCTTTTTGCACCCGCTCACATCCAATTTGGGGAGCATATGCAGTGACAATATTCCACAACTTTCCTTTAATCACCAATTTAAGGGACATCAAACGGTCGCTGGATTTCGAAATGGTCAATACGCTGCCTAATAGATGTTTTGCAAGGATGATTCCGATTCCGTTTTTACCCTTTTCCGTTCCATAGTAGAACAAACGGGCCCTGTTTCCCGTGTTTCGCCATTTTGTTTCTTGAACACATAAGATGTCCACTCGCCTTCTTTTCATCATCTCTTCCAGCTCGAAGCTTCGACCTGTCATACTGCCAACGTTCCAACTCGCAACTCTCAGATTTTGTATAATCTGCGGCATTTGTCTCTGTTGTTGATCGCTATAATCATCCATATTGATTTAGCCGTTTTGTAAAAGCTTACATATCTCGTAAGCAATTCTTACGATTTTAATTAATAATAAGTTGCGTTACTGGGTCGCACAAACTTGCTCTTATGTTTCTAGACTTACAATAATTTTTTTTATAGGTATTAAAACACGAATATCATTAGAAAAAATGTTCGGAAACATTAAAATAATTTTTTAAAAGACTAAAAGACCTATTTTAAAGCAATTTGAGCCAAAAAATACGTCATCTTTTTTCCTGAGCAAATATGTATCTCTCATTTTCTACAAGAACGTCATAACCGAAAAATTGCTAGTTTTGAGTTAAATGCAACAATGTAAGCAACATTTTTCGATCTTTATTTTTGTAGAACATCACATTTCGATATAACTTCTTAATTTCACATAAGGCAGTATTTTTTTAACCCCAAAATATTATATTTTTAATTTTTTTAAATTTTAAAATGCAATGTTTTATTTTAAAATTTCATTTAAAAGATAAAGTCAAAAATGAAAAAAAAAAAATTACTTTTAGTAGTGTTTAGTTTTTTTCATTGAACCAATATATTTGCTACATATTAAGATAGTGTTAAGAACTGTTAGTTTTCATGTCTCAAAAAAATCGATCATGTGCTTTTCGAAATATTGAGTTTCCAAAAAAATCCATTCCAAACATATACATATACAATTGAAAATTTGAAAACACATGGCGCAATCTTTCTTAATATTAAACATTTGTAACTAGTATCGCGTTTAGGCTATGGTTTTTAATATATTGCTTCTGAACACACCTAAAGTAATGACAGTTCATGCAAAAAACTAAGTAAACAGACCTGTTTTCACATTTGGAGATATGAAGCTAGTACGGTACTAAGCAAATACAATAGATATTCTATGATTTTAGCTTTAATAAAAGGCTAGAAAAATTATGTTGTTATATTCGATTAAAATTTGCGAAGTCATCATTTTAACCTAGTTCTAAACTAAAACAATTTTAACATCATAGTTATTCAACTTTAATTTTGCACCAATACTATTAAGACTCATTTGGACCTTAAGTCTAAGTAAAAATATATAAAAATCAGTTGTTACGTTCTTGAGAAAATCGAAAACAAATAAAATAAGAATCCAATAAGCTAAATTTTATAAAAATAAATATTGTGGTGCAACAGCTCAAAGAGACCAGGACCTAGTGACTTACAACTCTCAACCATTCTAGTGTACGTGTTACCAGGAATGGAGGGGACCTACAATTTTCTGCCGATTCCGAACGGCTAATGAGCAGCATTTTTCATGACAAGAGATACTCTTAGAAGTTTTGTCAATTCCTCGTAAGAGGCAGTACACCCCTGAAAAAAAAACTTATTTGCAGCGGCTGGGAATCGAACCCAAGACCTTCTGCATGACAGTCCAATGCACTTATTACTATGAGACATTTTTTGAATTTTTTTATTCTGCAGAGCAGGTTTTGAAAAAATAAAATGCACGACTGGGTCGCACGAACTTGCTCCTAAGCAAATTAAGTCTGAAATCTTAAATGTCACTTCGCGTATTGTTGCCATTGAAACCATTAACACCAGGTTAGCCGAAGAAAACAAAACACTTTACACTGAACTACAAAACGTCAAAAGCTCAGTAAATGACATAACCTCAGATATCACATTATTAAAAGCAAATCCACCTTCTCATTCCTCTGCCTCCGATGATCTTCATTCGGAAATGTTAAAAATAAAAACGGCACTACAAAGCTACGAAAACAATAATATAGCATCCGACGCGGTGCTTTACAATATTCCCTTCCAAGAAGGTGAAAACCTTACCCGAGTCTTCAACAACCTATGCCTAACTTTAAACTTAAAGGCACCGACACTGAAGAATATTTTCCGGACCCGCACTAAAAACAACAACTCTATCTCACCGGCGATCATCATTAAATTTCACTCCGCTCATGACAGAAATACTACACTTAAATCAATATCACTATTTCGTAAAGCTAAAAACCGACAACTTTGCCTACGAGACGCAGGAATTCAATCTGATGTCACAATTTATGTTCGTGAATGTTTGACTGAAAATAATCAAAAAATTTTGCATGCTGCTCTCAATATGAAAAAGCAACAACAAATCTCAGTTGTGTTTACTATGCGTGGACGAGTTTATGTAAAAAAAGAAGTCAATGATAACAATGCCGTTGCAGTGGATACAATCGAGAGATTAACAGAGTTACAACCAGACGAAACCATGAAGAAGAAACTTTAATTAGTTTGCTAGAGCGACATATTATGTATATTTAATTTATTTTTTTTTCCCTTCTTTCTTACTCGTTATATTAATTTTATTTTTGATTTAGTTACTTAAGTTATTATATATACTTACTAAAAATAATTCCATATACGTATTAATTCAATCAAGTTCTTTCATTAATTACTTATAACTTATTTATTAAATTTTTTTACATTATTATCTTTTTCTCTTTCTTATGATTTCTGTATTATATATTTATGTTCAACAGTATGCAGCTACCTTAACAGCAAACAAAACGACCATTCCCCTTTTTCTTATTTTATCTGCTTTTCAGAACATGCGTGTGCTAAGCAGAAAATCTGTTTTCTCTTTTAATGCTGGTTAGCCACAGTTCTGATAATCTGAATTCCATAAACGATTCAAGCGTAAACATAACTCGAGCTCTGACAAATATATTAACGTCGCGAAACGATGGATTTCAAATTTGCCATATAAACGCACAGAGTTTATATAGGAAAATAGACGAGTTCAGGGATATATTTGAAGGTTCAAGGTATGATGCTATATGTGTAAGTGAGACGTGGTTTCACAGCAACATCACTGATAGGTTGATTTACCTCAAAGGTTTTAAAGTACTCAGGAACGATAGAACAGGTCGGGTGGGTGGTGGAGTAGCAATTTATATTAGGGATTCAATTAAAAATAAAATTAAACTTGTGTCTCCTCCTGAGAGCCCAATAGAATATCTATTTGTTGAAATTTCTGGCGTAAGTGAACATTTGTTACTTGGAGTAGTTTATAGGCCCAACCGTTTCATAGATTGGTCACCACTTAAAACTGTTCTTGAAGATAATGCGTTTTGCTTCACAAGTCTAATTCTTTGTGGAGACTTTAATAGCGATATTCTTACCGACCAGACTCTTATAACTAACATGAATACTTTCAATTTACAACCAGTAAACGCAACTAGTCCCACACACTTTTCCCAAAATTCCAGCACACTTCTTGATATATTTTTTGTTAGTGATACCAGTAAAGTGATCCTTTTTAACCAAATTGATGCTCCAGGTTTTTCCAAACATGACCTTATCCATCTTTCCTTCAATTTCTACCTCAGAAGACCACTTAGAACGTTTCAGTTTCGAGATTTCAAGAATATAGACTCGAATGCTCTTGAACTTGATATACGAAGAATTAATTGGGATAGTCTGTATTGTCAACAATTACCCGATGAGCAGGTTGAGTTCCTTCAACGAAATTTATATCGTTTGTTTGACTTTCACGTTCCTTTAAGAACTTTATCTGTAAGATACGGTGAATGTCCTTGGTTTAGTCACGAAATACGCAACTTACTCAACCTACGTAACTTGTCTTTCAAAAAATGGAAGCGTTATAAGATACCAGATGACTTCCAAGAATATCGTCGTTTGCGCAATACGATTGTTCGTCTCATTCGTGCTGCAAAAGTGAGTTGGTACAAAAGTCGGTTAAATCTCTCTTTGAACGGTCGCAAACTGTGGAAAAATTTAAAGGAAATCGTCAACAAACCAATTAATTTTGATCCAAAGGATATTGATTGTAATGAGATCAACAATAACTTTATTTCCTCTATTCCCCAACCCACTACTGCATCTCAAAATCTTTCTAGTGAAGAGTTTTCGGCAATGTACTCTGGACCCGAGTTTAGTTTTTCTTGTGTAACCCCTGAGGATGTAGTTGAAAGTTTCATTTGCTTGAAATCTAATGCCGTAGGTTTTGATAACTTACATCCAACGTTCTTAAAAGCCATCCTACCACTTATTTTGCCATATATTACGTATATTTATAATAGCATTCTTACAAAAGGTATTTTCCCGTCACAATGGAAAGACTCCAAGATTATTCCTATTCCTAAAAACAGTTCGAATACTGAATTCCGTCCCATCTCTATCCTTCCTTTTCTGTCCAAAGTTTTGGAAAAATTAATGCAGAAACAGCTTACGGCCTTTCTTTCCCAGAATTCCCTTTTGACTCAAAAACAGTCAGGTTTCAGGCCAGGTCACAGCAGTACAACGGCACTACTAGACGTCATCGAACAAGCAAGAAAAGCGTTAGACGATAATAGAGTGACGTTTCTGGTTCTATTAGATTATTCTAAGGCATTTGACACTATCGATCACAAATTAATGTGTCAAAAGTTAGAAAAAATGTATAAATTTTCACCAGAAGCTGTGAAGCTTATTTTTTCGTATCTATCTGGCAGACGGCAAGCGGTTTCAATTGGTAGTCAGGTATCTAATTACTTATCAATTTCTTGTGGAGTTCCCCAAGGTTCGATACTTGGTCCTTCCTTTTTCTCATTATACATTAATGAGATTCCAAAAATAATAAACCACTGCCACGAGCACCTCTTTGCTGATGATCTGCAGTTGCTGAAAAGTTGTTCAATTGGATTGATTGAGGATTGTGTTCAAAAGATCAATGAAGACCTCTCAGCTATTAGATTATGGTCACTCAAATTTGGTCTTACTCTAAATCCTCTAAAAACGAAATGTCTCGTCATATCTAAAAGATATATGGACTTGAGTTGCTTTCCTGTTATCGAGCTAAGTGGGTCACGTATCGACTATGTAGATACAGTAAAAAACTTGGGAATTTGCTTTAATAGGACCTTAAGTTGGAACAACCACATCAATCAAGCGGTTGGCAAAGCTTATGGGGCTCTTCGATTACTGTGGCCAACTAGAAATTTCACCCCATTGGAAACTAGGAAAATGCTTGCAAAAACCCTTGTGGTACCAATTTTGACCTATGGTTGTGAAATTTTCTGCAAGCTCGACAGCGTAAGCCAAAGAAGGCTTAATGTTGTTTTTAATAACATAGCACGTTACATTTTTGGACTTAGCCGTTATGATCACATTTCATCATTCTCCAAAAGTATTTATGGTATTTCTTTTGATAACCTTCTAAGACTTCGTACCCTTATTTTGTTTTTTAATATTGTGCATACGCGACAACCCTTATACCTTTATAATATAATCCAGTTCTCTTTATCTAGACGCTCGAACCTAATAATAATTCCCCGCTTCTCAAGCCTTAATTCAGAGCGGCAGTTCTTTGTTAATGCAGCTCGTTTATGGAATTCACTGCCACGCAATGTGCGAAATACAGATAATTTAAAACAATTTAAGAAAAATGTCTTTGAACATTATGCCACGTCCTAACTTGATTTTGGTCTAGACTCCTTTGGTTGCTGTTGGTCTCGCTGCTTCTCTGTTTCTTATCTTCTAAATTTTTCCCTTCTTTTTTGTTGTTCTATTTTTATTATTTCATTTAATTTTTTTCTTTTTTTCATTCTATTACTTTTAAAAAAATTTAAATTATTTTTTTTTTCCTTTAACCTTTGAATTATGTCCTTAGTTAAGCTTTCTTACCAAAAGATGTAAATCTTAAAATTAAGCTCTTAATAAATAAATAAACTAAACTAAACTAAACTATGTATTCGACTGGGAATTTTAAAAACGAATGTTATTAGAGAAAATTGTTCATAAGGATAAAATTAATTTTTAAATTCTTTTAGTAGTAACAGAATGCTATGCAAATATGAATTTATGCAAGAACAAAAATTATAAGTCCTTGAAGTGGTTTCTTTAAAAGAAGCTTGTATATACAAACTTTTTAAAAGCTTTTTAAGAAAAAATTTTGGTACGCTAATTTAAAGTTTTTATTATTGTTCGAATAAAAATTAAATTTACGAAAAGAAATATTGACCCGTTTCGGAGATATCAAATTTTCAAAAAAAAGAAAAAAATAGATTTTTTTTCAAAAATTCAAAAAATATTTATTTTAAAGTTTTGAAATGCAATGTGTTTTAGACTTTTTAGAAGCTTCTCTATAAAAATTTTCATTAAGATCCGTTATGTGGATAATGAGAAATTCAAAATTCGAAAAAATGGTTCTATGGTAGGTACAAGCTGTAATATCTTAATTTCAAAATTTTTTTTATTAAATTAAAGATCGTAAAAATTAATTGAAAGAAAACAAAATTTATCAAAATTCTAGGTGCCGTTTTCGAGAAAAATACGATTTTTGAAAACCATTTTTTTTAATTTTTTAGCATTTGTGTGGTAGGTACCTTTATTTTTAGGTAAAATAAAAACAATTGTTTAACATTTTGTAGACCATATTGAAAAACTTTTATTTACAAAGTTTAAAAAAAATCTAGCATGGGGTTTTCGAAATATTGAGTTTTTAAAAAAAAATTGAAAATTTGAGTACACAATTCTATTTATGTTTTTGGGGAGCTTTAGCAAAAAAAAAATGATCAAAATCGGTTCAACCGTTTTTGAGAAAATCAAAAACAAAAAAAATGGTTCCTGGGGGGTACCCTCAATAACCATTTTTCGGGAAATTTTTTTCAACCAATACCTAGATTTAATTAAATAAAATTTTTCTGTATCTTTATTTTTAAAATCTGTTGAACAGTTTTTGAGAAAAAAAAATGTTTATAAAATTTCGAAAAAAATTCGTATGGGGGGTACCGTTATTTTTGGTCTTAAAAAAAAAAAGAAAAAAACGTGTGGGGGGAAAAAATTAAAAATGATATGTACCAAGGTTAAAGAAAATCGGCCGAGTCGTTTAGCCTGTAGTCGAACAGACAGACAGACAGACAGACAGACAGACAGACAGACAGACAGACAGACAGAATTGCGAGACCCACTTTTTTAGTCTTCGCTATCATCGTAATGTCAACTTTGATCAAAATCTCGAGTTCGATTTTTTTTACGAATGCATAACTTGCCTTATAGTACCTATAAGTCGCAAGTAAAAATATTTTTGTAGGTATCGTCATTAGCGGTAGGTAAATGCTTTTTTTCGGTTTTCTCACTAATGGCCTTGTCGATTTTTATACAGGGGCTCCTTTGAATTCAAAATAATATTGCAAATAAAAATTGTTCGGGAAAATACTTGTTAGCTTAAAACAAAAATTTAAAAATTATTTTTGGCAACTCAATACTGCGAAAACGGGTAAGCGATTGTTTTTTGGAATTATGTCGTTAAGTGTATGTTAATAAAAACTTAAAATTGGGAAAATGTATAAGAAATTTTGAAGAAGAGCTTGATCAATACCAATTGCACGCATTATTGGTAAGAGGGCTTGATCCCAAATTCTATCAAATGATTTTGAAATATCAAGGGCAATAATCTAACTTTCTCTAAAATGGTGTAAAGATTTGTGCCACTGTTGAAATCACTAATAGACCTATTGCTACGAAAGTCATACTACGGGTCATTGAGAAGCTTTCATTCTTCAAGATATTCCCCGAGCTGATAATTTAATAGTGTTTCCATGACCTTCGAAAGAAGGGACTTAAGTGCAATTTAACGATAGTTAGAGGGGTAAACAGATACACCTTTTTTTTAGTGAAAGGCTGATTTTTTATCATCTTGGAAAGAGATCAGTAGTAAAACCCTTACCTAACGTCAAATAATTATTTGAGCAATTCAACACCAAAATCTATCACTCCACTTATCTTGTTTTCAGTAACCGTTAATCATATATTTCTCTATTCAATTTTTCGACAAGTTTTCTTTTCTGCCTTTATAAAACACTATTTAATTTATCCTGTTTCAATCCGAATTTCGTGTCTCCCTTTTCGTTTAACTCTTTCAAAATTAAACAAAAAAAAAAAAGAAATATAAAAAATGAATTCTTAACCGATTTCAACTTAGCAATTCTCAAATGTACATCACTATCGTATGTTCTTCAGTGAAAAAGTGTCTTTCAAATTTTTTCCATGTCTGTTCGATTAGAATCCTCGGATTTCAGCCACTTCAGCGCGCCACGGTTGCCTAAATTCGCCGATAGCTGAATTAACTTCTAGGGGTAACGAACACAATGAATGCATTCAGCCATTTACCCACTATTCATCTGAGTAAAGGCAAAATCGAAAACTCAAGAATTCAATTTTGAATTTGTACCAATCCCTCCCCCAAATTCCATATACAAAGCAACAACAACAAAAAATAACAAAAATCTTTGGGGGAAGCAAAGCAACCAATAAACCAATATCTCAAAACAAATATGTACATATATCGAAGAAAAAGTAAGCAATTATTGTGTCATGCTTCGATTGGCTCTTGTTAGCTTAGGGCCTTAAGGAAGTAGGTAGTATTGGTTAAGTTAATAATGTTTTATTTTAACATTTAACATTTAAACTAAAAAAAGGTATACTAATGTAAGTTGGCCATTCTAAGCCAAGCTATACATCTGCATTCCGGGACTAAATGTCGCAGATATTTTTACAAGCAGACCTGTCTATCAATCGGACACCTTGTAGCAATGTTTTGGAAAACAACAGACCGCTCATCTATCATTTGTTACTGAATGGATCACTCATCCAGTTTAAGTGCCAAAATTTATAACAACAAGTTTTATTTCAAAAGATGACTAATGGACCATGCCTGCCCTTTTCCCTCCCTGTAGGTAAAAAAAACACCATTAAAAAAATATGGAACGAAAAGAACTAGGTAACAGGCTGTTTGTTTAATTTGTTTGAATTTTTTTTTTTAGTATTTAGGTGATTACAGTTTCTTACCATTTGCTTGTTATGTTATTGAATATTCTTTTTACAAACCTTAGTGAGATGTAGATCAAAACTTTACTCAGACATTGTGATACAGACCCTTAATGTCATAAAGTTAACTTAAAAGTTATATAACGAAGTCTTTATATACGTTTCATTGCATAAAACTTGAAGTCACAACAACACAATGTCTTGATTCCATAAATAAAATCTCCCTCCTATCCACAACATTAAAACAAGAAATAATACCGAATAATATTTAAAGCCCAGGACAACAAAAGTTATAAAAAAAAATCAAGCAATCAAAAAATCACTTCCAGCGACTGACAAATTTAATTCACACGTTTATGCTAATTTTAATGTGTATCCAATAAATTCAAACAATAAAAATAAAAAAACCTCAGATAAAGATAAAGAACAACAATCTAAAGTAAACGGATTAAAAATAATGTTTAAGGAGCCGTTGATAAGTATCGGAGTTCAGAAATCAAGATTCACTCCAGGACTCTGATCTTGGATTGGACAAATACAAATTCAATGAGCATGATATGGTTTCAGGAATCTGACACATCGTCATATTTGGAAAGGGATATGAGCATTTTATACATGTGTATTATATTTTTTTAATTTTATTAATTAATTGATTTGTTATGGGGTGAAGAAAAACACTCCGAGTCACTGGATAGAATACATCTAGTAATACATTTAAAAAATAACACACAGTATTTGGATAGGATGGAAATTGAAAAGGAATTATGTTCTAAATGTTTGAATATCAGAACTGAAGGACAAATTAAGCCAGGTGTCGTATTCAACATTCGTGTAGTGCGGCTTAATAGTGGATCTCTGTTACTGTAGAGTAAAGATTCGAAATTACATACTAACTAGTAAGAAAGGAGCACTTGCCCAGGTATGAAAATTATTATTGAAGTTCTTGGCGAATTTAAATGCTTTCTAGGTTATTGCCAGATCAGAGGGTGAAAATAACTTCTTACATCGCCTTAGGAAGCCATAGTTCTTGGAGACAGTTTTAACGAAATAATTGGCATAAACAGAGGGATACGTTTCGTTTTGATGATACGAAAGTTCACTGATCTTGGGATCTATTCAAATCTTCACTGTTGATCGTTCCACATTTAACGATGTAATCAGATGGAAATTAAATGAGTTCATTATTCACTGTATCAACAACTCAACAAAATTTTGAATAATGGCGATAATAGAGATATATAAGTAAAATAAATGAAGAGAGTTGGGCAGAAAACTGACCCCTGGCACAGACCAGCCTTTATTTTGTCAGTGGATCCAAGCTTGAGACTTTAGATTAATGCTCAGAGAGTTTGAAACATAACAATAGGAGAGATATTGCGGGTCTTGTGAATAAAAAAAAAGAATTCAAAGAACTTTAGGAAATATAGTTAGTTGTAGCTTAAGCTTTATTTTATGTGAATGAAAACCAGATTTACTAAACCTTAAAACGATTATTTTAGCCTTAAATTTTTTGGTTCACATACTTCGGCTCAGGAAGCTTAATTTTAAACTTATATTTAATAAACTAGAAAGCAAAAACAAATGGTTAGGATTTGGTTTTACCCAAAAATGTTTATGCTACAACAATTAACAGTAACTTATACGTTTAAGCTCAAACAAATTCCAAGCATACTCTCTTGGCTAGTTCTATCGAATTTGTTGATTTTGTGCCTAACGATCTAATCATTTGTGATCCATCCACAGTGTTTGAATTTTATTATGTGTCAGAATCTGAGCTTATGGAGAGCATACAATCTATTAAGTCTGATGCACTTGGTGTGGATCGTGTGCTAATGTGTTTCATAAAAAAGATTATACCACATATTACGAGTATGTGCGTCCTGAAGCTATTGATACATTTTAGCATTGCTTCCTCTTCATTCCCAGAAAGCTGGAAAATGGCTAAGGTCATTCCCGTGGCCAAAAAGTCTAATCCTGTTTCATGCTCTGAATTCCGTCCAATAAGTATTCTCACTTGCCTATCAAAAGTCTTTGAGAGAATTCTGGCAACAAAAATTTCAGTCGGATTTTCGTGACAATCACATCTGCGAAACTGCGTCTTTTAAAGTCCTTGATGACATAAGCTCTGAGAATATGCTCTGAACCTGAACCAAGTAACTATTCTTTGTTTGCTGGATTTCTACAAGGTTATTTAAAGAGTAAACCTTGAAATTTTTTGTCAGATCTTAAATACTATTTTGGCTTTCATGACAGAGCAGTGTGTCTGGGCAATAATTATATGTATGTAAAATCGCTATTAAAAGGTCAAGATTGGTCAAGAAGAATCATAGCCTTTAAATTTGTATATGGGTGTACCACATAGGTTCAATTTTATTGCCTTTAATATTCTGCTTGTTTATAAATGATCTCTCTAATGTCTATTAAAATGTTTCGCTGCATATAATATGCAGATGATGTAAAATATTTACTAGTCCCGGATAAATGAAGGTCTTATGGCAATTACTAAGTGGCCCATTGACAATGGTCTACCACTTAATCCGGTTAGGTCTCAACATATTGCTATACCTAAACAGCACATTGACACCCCCCTCTAGTCCCAAGTTTTTCTCTTCCAACTTTAGCTTCAGTTTGTTGAATGTGTTACCAACAAGCAGGGGCGAACGCAGGTAGGGGTGGTTTTAGGGGTTAACCCCCCCCCCCCCCCCCCCCCCGAAACAAACAAAAAATAAGAGTTCATTTTGTTAACGAAAAAAGAGACAAAGTGCTATTTTCGTGCCATATTAATATTAATGTAAGTTCAATTGATTATTAGAAGTTTTGTGTTTCCCTTTATCGGTTCTTTGCATTTTTCTTACGACTTATAGGTACTATAAGGCAAGTAATGCATTCGTAAAATAAATCGAACTCAAGATTTTTATCAAAGTTGACATTACGATGATAGCGAAGAAAAAGTGGGTCTGGAAATTCTGTCTGTCTGTCTCTTCTACTACGGTCTAAGAGCATGGGCCGATTTTCGTTAAATTATTCCTTTTTTAAGACCAAAAATAACGATACGAATCTTCTTTTGGAAGCCCTCTTGGAACCATTTTATTTTGTTTCTCGAAAACAGTACAACCGATTTTAATCATTATGAAGCTCCTCCAAATTTTAAATATTGGGCGTTTTTCTTTTTTATTTCAGAGTATAGTACCTGAACTGTCAAACAAAATATCGTGTTTCTTTTTAAGCTCAGAGTGTATAACAGTTCAAAGATTGTGTTTCTTTTTTCGTTGAGAGCGTGTTCAGAGATTGTTCAGAGCGCACTCTATGAGCTCGGTATAAAATAGCTGAGTAGACAGAGTTAAATGTTGAAATCATTCTGAAAGACAGAAAAAAAACTCAAAAACTTGCGTGTGTTTATAAAATAATTCAGAGCTCTTAGAACACACTCGATTCGGAGAAAGTTCAGAGCATGTTTGACATGCTCTGCTCATGCTCTGTTCAGTGCTCTACTCTGAATGAAAAAAGAAAAACGCCAATTATTTTTTTTTGGAAGCTCAATATTCCGAAAACCCTTGCTCGATTTTTTAAGCTTGAACAAATAAAAGTTTCTTAATATAATCTACAAGATCTGAGGGAAAAAAATTCTTTTAACTAAAAATTAAGGTACCCACGATGCAAGTGTTAAAAAATCTTTTTCGAAAATCGTATTTTTCTCAAAAATGTCTCTGAGAATTTTGATAAATTTTAATTTTAATTTAATAAAAAAAATTAAATTAAGACATTACCGAGTGTACCTACCATAAAACCAGTTTTTCGAATTTTGAATTTGTCATTATAGGCAGAACGGATTTCAATGAAATTTTGTATAGAGAAGCTTCTAGTTAAAATTGGCGTATCAAAATTTTTTCTTAAATACCTATGTTTTAAAAATCTTTTATTAAACATATTATGTGTTTAGCTCTAACTACTAAACTACTATTTATAAAATAATAACTTAAGGAGTTGTTTTAGTCATTTAAAAAATAAATTTTTTGCTTATGAACATTTTTTCTCTAGAAATATTAATTTTTGAACTTTTTACATAAAAGCAAGTTCGTGCGATAGAAGAGTACAGATGTGTCAGAAATTTAAGTTTCCATATAAGACTTTCATCTGTAAAAAAAAGCCAAATTTCACTTAAGACCTTCATCCTTTCAGCGCTTCAATTTATGTATGAAAATCTCATATTTGATGGCCTATCTTACCGGACGTAGTCAGCAAGTTTTTATGGATTCAATTATCTCTTATCCGTTTTCAGAAACTTCTGGCGTTCCACAAGGAAGTCATTTAGGTCCAATTCTATTCCTTATTTTTATAAATGACCTACCTGATGTCCTTATAAACTCAATACGACTTATGTTTGCCTATGATCTGAAATTTTTTAGATGTATAAAAAGTATAACTGACTGACTGCAAGCTTCTCCAAAATGATATCACCAATCTTACCAATTGGTGCAAAACAAATCAATTAGCCCTAATACTAATCTAAAACTAATAAAAACCTTACTAGTGCTTTAAATTGACTATGCTAAGGTTGTCTATTGTAAGTCTGACTCACATTCTCAACATGAAGTCCGGAGATAAGATACCAACACATCTCACATTACCATCAACTGGTCCTTGGATGCTCGCTACAACAGTTTTTAGATGCTGTATACTCTTCCACAAAATTATACATATTGTAATATTTTTACTAGGTTCGTTAAATAAAACTTATTACTCTTTTTTAGTATTTCATCTTTATTTACACTTTCCAAATCAAAACAATAAATCTCAATTTATAATCAACTCAATACTTTTATTAAAATTTAAATCACACTTGTTTAATAACACTTTCCACAATCCAATAAGCAAACCTTTTGCACACTTTCATAGTCAAAAATCAACTGTCCTGTGCTCACCGCGAGCACTCCCTTATATACTCAAATTAGTTGTTCTCGAAGGTTATCGTCTTCGAATGTTCTAGATGGTTGGAATAAGAGGAAATACTCGTATATTTGACATTGGAAAAGAGCTTTTTGTTTCTTCCATAAAGTAGATATGCAATTTTCCAAAAGATGGCCCTGTAGGAGTATAAAGCTCTGTTCGCAACAATGTATATAAAGCACCGCTATTCTTCTTTCTTCTTCCTTTGTTTCGGCGCTGTTATGATCTCGATGTCGAGGGGATCATAACTCTCCCACGTATCTGCTTCACACTAGTGATCCGCCTGTGGGGTTCGCCGGGTTGACCTGAGAAATCGGCGGCAAGCCTCCCGGTTTTGTATTGTTCCATTTCTGAGGCCAACTGAATGCTGGTGTTTTTGCATTTATTTGTACCAGGAGTGTTTAGGCCTACCTTTCTTTTTATTCCGAATTGGAACGTTGTATGATATTGCCTTTTTGACGGGGTTTTCAGGATCTCTCCTTTGAACATGGCAATACCAACTGAGTCGGTCGTGTTCAATTTTTTGGGAAATGGTATTCTTAACATGAAGGCTTCCTCGGATCTTCGTACTTCTAATTCGATCAAGCTTTGTAACTCCTGCTGTCATACGAAGCATCTTCATCTCAGCTGCCGTTAGCTTACTCTCATACTTTTTGTACATTGTCCAACATTGTGAACCGTATGTGAGTGCTGGACGCACAACTGAAGTGTAGAGCTTTCCTTTCAGCTTAGGGGGCATTTTTTGGTCACAGAAGATAGCAGAATTTTCCCGCCACTTCATCCACCAAACGCTTACGCGATGATTGATATCATCACAAGTAGCTTCGTTATTTATCATAGACCCCAGATATTTAAACTTTTCACACTTGGGAAGCACTACTCCATTCAAATAAATGTCTGGAATAGGCCTGTGTGGATCAGAAAATGGGCAGCATAGGTATTCTGTCTTTTTCGCGCTTATGCGGTACCCACTTCCTTCTAGAACATCCACCCATACGTCAAGTGCTCGTTGTAGGGATATCGGGTCTTCACTTATGATGACTCCATCGTCAGCAAAGAATAACTGATGTACTTTTGGATCCGTCACTTTGCCTTCAAGCAGGTAATCAAGAACTTTAATAAAGAACAGGGGACTCAAGACACTTCCCTGGTGTACACCTACTGAAAATTCTGTAATACTTTTTACAGATTTGTTCTTGTTTGAACTAGATTATTTTTAAATAAAAAAGACAAGAAATTTTTGAAAGATTGAAAGCAAAAAGTAGGTATAAGAAAAACGACCGTGCGGTTTGAATGTTTCGAATGGAATGCTTTATTTCTTCTTGTTCCTATTCCGCCTCTTCTTCTTCTTACATCGCTTCAAATTAAAGATGGCCAGAAGGGCGCGAAGTTTAAAAATTATACCAGTTTATAGTAGTTCACAATTGTTTCTTTAATTATTTCAACTTGATTTTATTTTTGTTTTTAAATAATGTTTGCTTTTCCAAAACACCGGCCACGTTGAATGACTGTAAGGCTTCAAATTAATCTTCTTCAGGAAGAACGGCTAGTTTGACGATTGGACGTCTCAGGACCCCGCTTTGCGTTTTGACGTCGGCAACCCTGACCTTTCCGTCCTGCCCTTCGACGACCGCCACGACTCGTCCCATTGTCCACTGCAGTGGAGGAGCGTTGTCTTCGTGGATTATGACGAGCTTGCCCACGGCGAGATTTGGTTCCTCCTGTACCCACTTGGACCGAGCTTGAAGGCCAAGCAGATACTCCCTGGACCACTTCTGCCAGAACTGCTGCTTGAGCCAGCATAGAAGCTGCCATCTTTTCAAGCAAGCTATTTGCTGTTCCGGTACCTTCTCTGGAGGGAGCGATCGTAAGCTGCTGCCGATTAGTAGATGTGCTGGGGTGAGTGCTTCGCCGTCGTTGGGGTCGGAGCTTAGAGGGGCAATTGGCCTTGAATTGAGGATTGCCTCGACCTCGATAAGAACGGTGAGCAGCTCTTCGGTTGTGAGAAGCGCGTTGCCCACGGTACGCTGTAAGAGCGTTTTCGCCGCCTTCACTGCCGCCTCCCAAAGTCCTCCGAAATGAGGGGCTCTCGGTGGTATGAAGGCGAAGCTGAACCCTTCCTCCGCTGCGTACCTCTGAACTGCTTCCTTTCCTCTCTCGAACTCCTCTTGAGCCTCTCTCAGAATCCTCTGAGCTCCCACGAAGTTCGTCCCGTTGTCGCTGTGAATCGTCTTGGGAACTCCTCGGCGACAAATAAACCTTTTAAGGGCGAGAATAAAACATTCAGAGGACAAATTAGAAGCTAGTTCAAAATGTACAGCCTTTGAAGTGAAACAAACAAAAACAACAATATACGTTTTGTTCGGTGACCGGCCACGAATTTTAACAGTGGTATATACCGGACCACAGAAATCTACACCGCAAATTAAAAACGGTCGTTGCGCTCGCAATCGATCCGCTGGTAAATTACCCATTATTTGTGTAAGCAATTTTGGTTTGTATTTGAAACAATGTATGCATTGTCGCACAACCTTTTGACATGCTTCTTTGGCGTTGATTAGCCAAATCCTTTCTCGAAGCAATGCCACCATAGCTTGAGGTCCAGCATGGTAATTTTTTCTATGTAAGTACGTTAAGTACATTTTTACAAATGGTGAATGTTTGGTTAATAAAAGTGGAAATTTAGCATCATACTTAATTGGTGCGTTTGACAAACGACCACCTACACGAATTAGCGAGAATGAAAATTTGTCTTCATTATAATTGTGAAGAAATGGCTTCAGCCTTTGAATACTGTTTGGCAACGTAACTTTCTTTTTAAGTTTTTGAATTTCATCAGGAAATTCATAATTTTGGACAATTTCAACTATTTTAAGAAACGATAAATTGAATTCCTTTGCCGTTGGTGTTTGTTCGAAAACTTCTGTTTTATTTTTTAATCTTTTAAAGAATCGCATTATATATGCGAATGTAGTCACAAGGTCAATATATGAAGTTTCGTCTTCGATATATTCTAAAAGTTTGGTTCGAGGTTTTTCTACCGCTATCATAGCCATGTTTGTTTTCCTTTTTTCTAAGGCTTCAACTTCTGGAGACAATTCAAAATGCGAATTGACCGGCCACGATGATGGCTCTTCTAATAAGAACTGTGGACCATTGAACCAAATTGACGCATTGAGTTCATCGACATTGCAGCCTCTTGACACAATGTCTGCTGGATTTAGTTTTGTTGGCACATGTTTCCATGATACTTTTTGTGTCCACTCTTGGATGTCGGACACTCTATTTGCAACAAAGGTTGCAAGTGTAGATGGATGTGTTTTTATCCAATGCAAAGTTATTTCGGAATCGGTCCAAAACACAACTTGTTCAACGTCTAGATTCAACATTGCCTCTACTCTTGTCCATAATTTAGCAAGAGTATGCGCTGCGCAAAGTTCTAATCGCGGAAGCGATTTCGTTTTCAAAGGGGCCACCTTAGACTTTGCTGTAAGTAGCGTCAACTTGATACCGATCTTGCTCTGGCTTCGGATGTAAATACAACAACCATAAGCCCTTATAGATGCATCGGCAAACCCATGAACTTGTATTTTTGCGTTCGAATGAGTTTCGACAAACCTTGGAATTTTTATCTCGCCAAGTTGAGATAAATTGGTTTTGAAGTTTTGCCAACTTGTATCAAGGCGCAATGGAATCGACTCATCCCAATCAATTTTTGCAACCCAAAGTTCTTGCAGTAAGATTTTAGCTTTGGTCACTATGGGGCATAACAAACCAAGAGGATCGAATAGACGAGCGGAAACTGAAAGTATGTTTCGCTTGGTAGCTCGTAGATCATGGAAATTATTTTCCAAATTGAAGCTAAATGTGTCTGCTTTTGGATGCCAACATATTCCAAGAGTTTTTGTTGAGTCTGAATCATTGAATTTAATTTCTTTTTCTGTATTCTCAGAATTGTAAAACTCTGAATGGTTTGAAAACCATTTAGCCAACTGAAACCCGCCTTTTTTAAGGATTTCTTGAATTTCAGATTTTATTAATTTTAAGGTTTCAAGATTATTGGCACCAGTCAATAGATCATCAACATAAAAATCTCTCCGAATTACATTTGACCCAGTGGGGTATAATTTTTCGTTATCATCGCCCAACATTTTTAAACACCGTATTGCTAAAAATGGCGCTGGAGCTGTGCCATACGTTACCGTGTTTAAACGGAAATGTTGTAATGGTTGAGACGGATGCTGCCTCCACACTATGAGCTGGTAAATCGAGTGCTCTTCAGCAATGAGAACTTGCCGGTACATTTTCGTAATATCAGCCGTAATAGCATATTTGTGTGTACGAAAACGGAGCAACGTCGAAAACAGCTCCTCTTGAATAGTTGGCCCAACCATCAAGATGTCATTCAGTGATAGTTGAGAAGACGTTCGACTTGAAGCGTCGAAAACAACTCTTAGCTTTGTAATTGTGCTTTGCGGTCGCAAAACACACTGATGTGGAATGAAATAGTGCGGGCCTTTTGGGATTTCGTTATTTGTTGGTGACATATGACCCAACGAAATGTATTCGTTCATGAAATCCATGTACATGGCTCTTAAATCGTTATTTTTTGATAGTTTTCGCTCAAGTGCGAGAAACCGACGTTTGGCAGTTTCGAATGATGATCCAAGCGAGTTTGAAGACAATTTGAATGGTAGTTTTACCTCAAAGCGACCTATCGACAAGAGTTGAGTATTTTCAATAAAGTGTTTCTCGCACAACTTTTGTTCTGACGTTAGAAATTTTTTCGTTTCCCCAGGAATTTATTCTAATAACCAAAATTTTTGTACAAGTTTGTCTAAGTCTGGTAACTCTTCAGACTGACATACCAAATTACATTGTTTGGAATTTGAATTTGTACCGCTAGGATATTTCCCAGATACTATCCAACCAAGAAGCGTCTTTTGAATAGTTGGATATTCGGGACCTTGTTTAATTTGACCAACTGACAATAATTCAAAAAATGTTTCTGCTCCTATGAGCAAGTCAATTTTTTGCGGCTTATTAAAGTACGGATCAGCTAATTGAATATTGGAAGGTATATGCCAATTCGCAGTATTTATTGCTTGATCCGGTTGATACGACGATATTGAATTCATAACTCAATAATCAGCAGAAAACGAATGATCCTTTAACCTTGACTTTACTACTGCTTGTATTTTTTTGTTTACAGTAGTACTTGCTCTTCCAATGCCAAGTAGATTCAAAGCCTTTTCTTCTTTGCGAAGTTTCAACTTCTGAGCAAGTTCTTCTGTAATGAAATTTACTTGAGAGCCAGAATCAAGTAATGCTCGAGCTAGTAGATATTCACCAGTAATGCTTTTTATTTGCACAATTGCGGTGGCAAGGATGACCTGGTCAGTCGAAACAGAGGCATGCATGGCTTGAAAGCTCGAAGATGCTTGTGCTGGTGAACTGTTGAAAGTTGTTTCGTATTGGTGCAGCAATGTATGGTGAGATCGATTACAAACACTGCACCGACTAAGCTTACATTTCGAAACTGTGTGTCCTTTTCGAAGGCAGTTGATGCAAACAGGTACACTTTTCGCAAAATCAAATCTTTTCATTACTGGAATCGAAGCAAACGTTTGACATGTTGTAATGTAATGTTCATTTGATTTGCAATATAAGCATTTTGATTTATTTGGCTGTGGGTTGACACAAGTAAATGAAGCTCTTTTATTTCTGTTATGGCTCGTTTCATGTATTGATTTTGACTGCTTTTCCGAATTTTTAGTTTTATATGATGATGCTTCTTCAGCAGAAAGGTGCTGATATCTTTTATTGAGAGCTGCTTCACAGTCACACCATAAGGGCAGTGTACTGAAATCTAATTGTTCTTCCCACTTTGATCTCGTGATCGAATCTACTTTTGACATTACTAAATGAATTATGATCGCATTTGTTATATTCTTTTCATCACCAAGTGAAAGAAGCGAATCATAAATCGCAGAAACAGTGTCTATCATGCTGCGCAATGCAGAAGCAGACGGCTTTGCCATTTCTTTTAATTCAAAAAGTGTAGACACATTATCGAAAAATATCAAACAATTGTTGTCGTATACTTTCTTTAGACTTGCTAGTGCTTTCGGGTAGTTCTGTTTAGTAATTTGGAAAGCTTTAACTGTTCCCAAGGCTTCACCCGATAAACATGAAATTAGATGGTTGAATTTTTCTATGTCCGGAAGCATCGGATCGTTATCAACCAGATTTTCAAAAAGGCTTATAAAGTTTTTATATTCAGAGTATTTTCCACTGAATTTTGGAAGAACCATTTTTGGAAGTCGCGAATGATGAGGATTGCTGAAAGAGAGATCGACAGCACTCGACTTTCGTCTTTTATTCATCAGCGAAATGAGTAGTGCCTTAGCACTTATGCAAATGTTTTCCAATTCACCGCGAGAATCATCATTTCAATTTCAGACTGACAAGTCATAATTTGGTCAATGTATGAATTTAGAATGTCTAACCGACATTCTAATTCAATCGGATTAAGCGACAAAGTTTTTTCTTCGAGTCCCGTTTTGATACGAACAATATTGTTTTTAATAACTTGTCGTTGATGCATTAAATGCTCTAGATCTGCGCCTTGTTTCGGTGAAGCCTGCCGTTTTTTGCCCGTCATTGTTATTTAACTATTTATTGATTAATGTTTTTACAAAACTTTCGAACCAATAAAATTGTTTTCTAGAATTAGTTTATCTAGAAACTATTAAATTTACACTTTAGTTTTTTATTTAAATTTATTGGAAAGTCGTTGAAAATTTGTTTGTTTTCATACGAAATTTCACGAAAACGAAAATTAATTTCAATAAACTAAGTGTAAATTGTCGAAAGTTGTAATTATTCAAAAATCGAAATTATTTGAAACGAAAAAGACAAACAATTATATTTTAAATTTATTTGCTGAACACACTCTTCGTAAGAAAATTTTTCACAATTATTTTATGTCACTAAATACAACTACCATTGACGATGAAATCTTAACGAAAGTCAATTGACTCAACGAACTGCCAAATCAAGTGTCAATGTCAACTTCAAATGTAAATAAATTGATTTACGAGGTACGGTCGTTTTTGTTTATTAATTTATTTATTTAATACGATAAATAATCAGAAATAAAATTGTTCAATTAAGAAATCGCAACATTATATACTCGTATATTTACATGAAGTTTCAGTAAAATTTATACGGTGTGTTCAAACAAATTAAATGACCATATACGGCGGTAACGGTGACGGCGGCTGCGCGGCACGTAGGTACTCGTAGATCGAGAATACTAATTGATTAAGGGAGTTTAAATGTTAAGAATTATTAGTTTTAATTCCGTTTTTATTTCAATAAATGTTAAAATTAAATCCACGCACTTTTATTGTTTGTTTCACCAATGTTTTATATAATATATAAAGACAAAAACTGAAAGTGTCTTGAACAATGTCAACTAAGGACAGTGCCGCAATTGGTTTGGCAATAATTTTGATTAAAAATCACTTTCAATTTTTGTAGATACCTCGGTTTCTTCTTTGGAATCAACTTCCCTCTGGCACTTTGGGCAAATGCAGTGTTCGTGCATTGGGGTTTTGTCGGTTTGGTGTTCCTCTGGTGGTAGCTCTAGTGACGTCCGACGACGGCTGCTGCTGCGGCGGCGTAGTCTTTTGAATTTCCTTTGGTGGTGGTTTTTATAAATGGCGCTTTTTTAACTTCAAGTTATTAATTATTGAATTAATAAATTCACGCTCGATTTTCCGAAGAAAAATGATTCCACCGTATTTATTATTAGTTAAACTCGCGACGGTTACGTTACTGTATATATACGTATTTAATACATATACATAAATTTGCACTAAAAAAAGTACAATTTATTTATTTATTTAATGATTAATTTAAGTAATTTTTAATTTGTCCCTGCTCGGGCGCCATGAAAATTCTGTAATACTTTTTACAGATTTGTTCTTGTTTGAACTAGATTATTTTTAAATAAAAAAGACAAGAAATTTTTGAAAGATTGAAAGCAAAAAGTAGGTATAAGAAAAACGACCGTGCGGTTTGAATGTTTCGAATGGAATGCTTTATTTCTTCTTGTTCCTATTCCGCCTCTTCTTCTTCTTACATCGCTTCAAATTAAAGATGGCCAGAAGGGCGCGAAGTTTAAAAATTATACCAGTTTATAGTAGTTCACAATTGTTTCTTTAATTATTTCAACTTGATTTTATTTTTGTTTTTAAATAATGTTTGCTTTCCCAAAACACCTACTGTGATTTCGAATTCTTCGGTGACTCCAGCTGCGCATCTTACTTTAGTAACCTCTCCATCATACATGTCCATAATTATTCGCACATAGGTTTCTGGAACTCCTCGTTGCCTGAGGGCCACCCATATTAGATCTCGTGGTTGCCGATCGCTTTTTCAAAATCAACCAATACGATATGCAAATCCTCCAAAGAATCCCGATGCTTTTCCATAATTATTCTTATACTCTGGATTGCATCCGTGGTTGACTTACCACCGACAAACCCGCACTGGTCATCAGATAGCCTAATTATTTTTCGCAGTCGGCTACCCAAGACTCGCTCAACGATCTTCATGGTGTGTGACATCAGCTTAATCGAACGGTAATTATCACAGCTTCGAGTATCACCCTTTCCTTTATAAATTGGAAGAAGGTAACTTTCCCTCCATTGATTAGGCATGCGATCACCTCGTATAAGTTTAGAGACAAGAATCATGAGCCATCTAAACCCGATGTCTCCCATCTTTTTCCAAAACTCTGAGGGTATTTCGTCTGGGCCAACAACTTTTCCCTTTTTGGAGTATTTTACCGCCTCACTAACTTCTTCGACTGTGACGTCGGATACTTCGCTTAAGTTAGGTGAAGCTATTGGAAAGTATAGCCTTGGAAATTGTTCGTTTAGAAATCCGTCACAATACTGTCGCCACCTGTGAAGAATTTCGTTGTCTTCCACAAGTAGTTGGCCTTGAGCATTGTTAATGAACTTTGGCGAACAAATCTCCTGGGCATTTCTTCTTCTTTGAGCGGCTATTTTGACGAATTTGAATTTGTCCAAACTCTTAGAACTACGATTACCAATCTCTTAGCACCGACTTCAACTACTTGAATTCTTCATGGCTCACAGAGGGGCCAAATGCATGAATTCTTAACAGAAATTGGAAAAAAAATTGTGCATTAAAAAAAAAATGTGCTGGGTCGTACAGTTAAATAACCAAACTGTACAAACACGTGACAATTTTAATAATACTGTGTGCATGTTGACCTAGTCATTTGTTTGAACTTGTGCATTGTGAGAAGTGATTGTAGCAGCTGTAATTAAATCGAAAAATCGATATAGTGTTCTAGTGAAATATTTAGCAGTGCTTTGATTTATATATATTTTTTTTTTGCAATGGATTTAGCGTTTGTTAACGTTATTAATGTAAAATTACTATTCGATGTGATTAATTAAAATTTTTGTGAATATTTGAAAGTTGGGTGTGGTTTTAGAACAAAAAAAAATATTTTCCTTTTTTGCGTCTAAAGTTCTACTTATGAACATGTCATAACATGTCTTCGAATTATGTCTTTTTTGTTAGTGTATCATGTGTTCTTGTAGCAATATTAATGAAAATCTGCGGAATTTTGCGTTTTTCAAAATTTTCGCTTCGAAAATGGGTTGAGGTCTTGACTTATAAAAAAACGTTTTTTTTTTAATTTGTTTTTTTTTGCTGAAGGTTCAGGGTCAAGTGATATTTTTATTACGAGGCTATCATTATTTGAATATAGAAGCTATTAGGCGATGTCATGTTAACAACTCAATCTGCAAATTTGAGGGAATTCATTGCAAATCGTACTGAATGTCCAAGCCATTGTAAGCCTATGTTGCAAAAGCGGATTTCATTTTTCATGTCTGATTTCAAAAAATAGGTGCCAAAAATATTATAGAAAAGAAGATAGGATTCTTATTTCTAATAAACCTTGGCCAGATTCTTCTATCAGTTTCAAGAATTATTCTGGTATTGGTACAAATGTGATCGCCCTAGAAACGTCAAAAGTCTGAAGATTTTAGACAGAAACACTCATCTGAAGGACCTACTTTTGCTGCTCAAATGAGTTTATGGTCTTCAGGGAAGTGGTAACAAGTTCACCCAAAAGGGCTGCCAAACACAGGTTGGCATACAAGAAATTTGAAGGCGCTAAAAACAACAACTGGGAGAGAAGTTCTGTCGATGTTGATTGAAGCCAAACTTATGAGACATGAATACAATGTAATAAGATTAAACGATAAGTCCAAGTTTCCATCTTAAAAAAAAGTCCAACTTGCCAAAAATTTTTCAGCGATTCAGAAGTTGCATGCAAAAATTACTAGGTTGGATATTGAAGTTAGCAAACGGTTTAAGGTGGTATTGCAAACAATAATTGGTACCCAATGCCACTGTCAATCCACAAAGTTTTGATTCAAGGCCCAGATATAACAGAACATGCTTTATTGCCAATAGGACATGAAGAAGCCCAGGCGGCACGAAATAAGGAATTTAAAAAATACAGAGAAAATTTCTCTCTTAAGATATCGCGTGTCAAAACTAACGAAGATATTTTGAACTCTCTTTTGATTTCTTTTGACCTATTAATAACAAGTTTGCGAAAACTGCCTCAAAAACGTGCAAGTAATATTGGTAAGGATGTGCTTGAATTAAAATAAGTTATTATAAGTTCAGATAATTCTTCCGATTTAGAATAATCATATTGTTATGTACTTTGTTCTTAAAATCACTATATTTTGCATTAAAACATAAAATATTATTATTTAAATACTAGAAATGTGCTTTTAATTCATTTTCCAACAGTTTAATGCCTTAAAATAATTTCTCCCAAGAATTCATGCATTTGGCCCCTGTGTGCGGCTCTTCATTGTTTATGCAACCAAGCTAAGCTATGGAACTCTCCTACAGTCAAAAGAATAATTGGTATGGTATTGCAAATTTTAAAATTGCAATTTTTTCTCATTTTCGCTAAGTTTATTAAAAAGAAAACTTAAATATTTGAAAACTTAAAAATATAAATTCAAACAGGCTAGATAAAGTTATTAAATTAAATAATTAAATAGCCAAACAAAAACAATTATTTTATTTTAGATTAATTTTAAGGTTAATTTATTATTATCATTATCCGTATTGTTAAGTACTATAAAAGACTATGTCCTACTTGTACATTGGATTTGAATAGATAAGATTCCGAATACATCTGTCGATTTGCACATGGTTGATTTGTTTTTCGTTTTCGACAATCTGGAGTACACCAGGTTGCTTGTGGATCCTAAGCCTTGGAAACTTAGTGCTATTTATATATTGTTGTTTGGCGCAGGCTGTGTTAACTAACCAATCACTGAAGATGTCTTCCTTTCCGACTTTGTTCGACATCGTACTCCTTCCCAATAGGCTGGGTAAGCTTTGTCCAGTAGATCGTAAAACTCTTCCTTGATAACTTTTTCATGGAAGGCATAGCATTTCGTCAAAATTTTTTTCACAAATCCTTACTTCGCGATATTCACAATTATGTTTGGTCATCTCGCTTTTTTTTCTCGAATTGTCATTTTGTCTAACTGTTATCATTTCGTCAAAGTTATTTTGAACTTTTCTATTTCTTATCTTCAAACTGCAATTTGTTGTTTTCTTAAAATTTATTTTGCAAACCGTTATTTCCCGTTATTATGCTGATAATAGTCTTTTGAAGCAATTGTCTGAAATATAAAACTTTCGCTCGAATTCACATCTAATAAATCGCAAGATTTGAAAGCTAAAGAACAAATAGCGAAATAACAATAAGCGCATCAACAGAAAGCGAATCAACGATATGCAAAATGAAAATAATTAACAAAATAACAAAATTCCGCCAAAAGACTCAAGGACTCAAGCTTTTTGATAAGCACTTGGGATTTAAAATTATTTTACGTTCCATGTACTAATTTTTAGGTCGATATCTTTTGAAGTTCCGGGACTTGTTGCTATTTGATGGTAGAAATTATTAGAGGTTCCTCGTATCTCCCTCATAACCGAATTTTCTTAATGTCAGTCGTAGGCAAGTTTACCGGTTAATACAAAACCTTTATGACCTTTAGACAACAGGCCCTATAATCCAATGCGATTAACTTACTACGGGGATATAAGAGCTACTATTGATCCATAACAGGTTCATCGGCCAAGTAACTATAACTGACTTGGATTTATATTAGGTGATCACTAAGAACTAACACCATTTGAGGGTAATTAATAATGACATCCTACTCCATAACTCCATTTCACTCATTGGTGGCAAGCTTTAGGTCAAAACTTTACCACTGTAGTTTCATAGGCTTCGAAACCGACGATGAAGTGGAACCTCGAAATTTCTGGTATAGCGTAGTATTTTATGCCAAATTTTCATTGCTAAACTGTGCAGGACTCGATTAGACTATAAGGTGATAGCTGGTCCATGCTGCTTTGTTAGGTTATTTAAATATCAATATTTTTTACTCTTTGTAAAGAAGAACTTCTTGGCATATTGGGTAGTGCGTTTCACTGTCAAGGGTCCGATTCTCAGTTTTACAAGGGTAAAGAAGTCACATATTTTCCCAGAGTATCCTTTGTCATGAAAATTGCTGCTCACCTTAGCCGTTCGGACTCAGTAAAGAATTTCATGTCCCTTCATTTTCCTAGTACACGCAGACAGAAATAGATGTGTTATAAGTTAGCAGGTCCTGGTTCTCTTCGAAATGTTGCACCACCAAATGTATCCAAAAGGTAGAGAATTCAAAGGAATCCCGGTAAGAGTGCACAAAATTATCAGAATTGACAAATCTTTCTTTAAAAAAGTGCGAAAAAATCTCTTTTTCAATAAATCAAAACAAAATACAAATATTCAGTGTAAAGTTAGCACAAGCAAGTGAAGTGTAGTGTAGATACGGATACAATATACCAAGTTACCAAGCTAATCATTGCGAGTGTGAGGTATCATAAAATTCAAATTTATTGCAGAATTCCATTAAAATTTCTTAGTCTCTGTTTTTTATTTTCTCTTGTTGTAGTTTATTATGCTCGGTTAATCCTTGTATTTTTTTTTTTTTTTTGTTAATTTTTACAATCAACCAGAACCACCAATCAATCCGAGCATCTAGATATGGGCTATAGTCAGAATTAAAAAAACAAAAAGATACAACAAACCTTAACTCCGTTTCGGTGATACGCGATTGCTTGTCGTTTATGGCTCAAATTAACATTTTCGCTGACTGCCAACTAATGTAAAATCGATGTTTTCTGGAAGCCAAATTAACCGAATGCGCCACTGATTTGCATTTAAATTTACTCAATTGGGCGTAAATTTGAATTAAAAACAAAAAAAAAACATCGAATGTCATGGGAA